>JARHVA010003771.1:880000-1230000 GCA_037957365.1 Torreya grandis | reverse complement strand
GTATAGTCATCTTAAACAAGCTTCGGCAAATAGGGAATTATAGAATTAGGTTAACCCAATTAACATAGTTGGTAGAAATTGAAAATAGTATTGAAGACACTTCAATATAATTTTGATAGTCCTCAACATCTTCCAACCCACCAAGGTTCATTTCTTTATCTCTCTTTCAATTCAGTTTTACCTTATAGTTCTATTTTACAAAGTTTGCAATCTTCAAAACTGCAATCATACATCAAAATAGGTTGAATTGGTCAACCTAGTTTTGTATTTTGTCTTCTATCTAAAATACTAGGTCAACCTTATCAACTCAGTTATTAAGGACTCTTGATTCTATAGTATAGTAATGACCTTGTCAACTCTATTCTATAATGATTTCATACACTATCATCTGAACCAACTTTATATTGTGCTTAAAATTAGGAATTAACAATTATATACTAGTAATTAATTCACATTTTCACTTTTAGTTATTTGCATGCTTAGAGTAGATCACATAGTCTAATTAGGTGGTTTTTAAATATACCATTTAGCTTCACTATTTTTCTCTTTCTTGCACACACTACCAAATCACATAATTTCAAAAGATATTTAAACATTTTTCTACCCAAGGCCTACCTACTTGGTTTTCTAGCTAAGTATAAATAGGTGGTTAATGGTATATATTGGAAAATCACGTGACACCTTTATCATTACAGGATTATGAAGTGAGGGGGTATGCCCCAATACCAAGCTAGTACCATTGCCAACACATATCCCTTTTAGCCTAAATTTCTCAAAACCATCCATAGATTATTTTATAATTCCCTAATTTCATCCAACTTTCTTATCACACTTAAAATAACACTTTATAATAATCTAACAACATTTAGGATGACCACATAGTTAGCATTTTATTTTTAGTTGACTGCTTGCTCTCTGCTCATTATATGTTGTATTGAAAAAACTTGCATTGGCTAACATTGGTGAAAGTTTTTGTGTTGTGAACTAATTAGATCATTCTCATTGATCCAATTGTTTATGTGTTTACTTTCACTTTCTATTTCAAATTACATTGCAAAATCTTTCCATGTTTCTAGTACACTATTTTTCTACTTGACACAGTCTCTTAAAAACTATTTTTCTTTTTGTTTGTAGTACTAAGTCAATCTAGTCAACTCTATATCCCTCTTACCAATCAGGTTATAGTACTATGTCAACTTGTTTGACCTGTATCCTTATCAGACTATATTTTTCCTAATTTGCTATACTAGGTCTACCTAGTCAAATTTTTACTCTTATTGTTGTCCTATTTATCTGACTTAGTTCCCTATTTTTATTTCCTTAGTGTTATGTTCATTTATCCACTTCATCATGAAGTCCCCTATTAGGATCTTATTGGACAACCTGAACCCACTTATACACTATATGGGATATTCATTTATCTGTCTCTTTTCCTCCCAAGATAACCTCACTCTTGGAGTACCTCTTCCCTTCCTTCATTTGTGGATTGTAACATGGTGAAAATCACACCTCAATATGAATTAGGTGGATCTGATACTTTTTGCACATGTTAAGACAATTCTCATCTTCAATATTTTAAAAATAATGTGGGATAAATTGACACAAGTTTATCCAATAATCCCATGGGTAATCCACCTTCCAAAAACCCTCCCCCTGAAACCAATTCAGGGAGTTCTACAAACACCAACCCACCAATTGATATGACTCAACTTCTTGCACAAGTCATATAATAAATGAACATAATTCAAACTTATAACACCTCTCAAATGATGCAATTACAACATCATTTGATCAATATGGCTAATCAACCTCTGGCTCTCAATCCTCAAGCCAATCCAAATTTTATTCCTCCATCTCATAGAGATGGCTCAAGAAATTTTATTCCTCAACCTATTATGAATAATAAAATTCTTCAAAATATCCAAAATGAGATTTTAACTCCTTTCATCATGTCCATTGATATTAGTAATATATCTCTAACTATAAAATATGATGGGACTAAATACCCTACATCCTTTCTCAAATCCTTTGGAAATCTTTACAAAGAGTGGATCCAAACTAATAATTTCACCACAACTAAACTTCTAGTTAAAACCTTCACTGTTGATGTATTAGAATGGTACAACCAACTTCCCTAGCATTTCATTTGGCAACTTGAGGATTTAGTTAAAGAGTTTCAACATAATGATCTTCCCAAAAATTGTCTTACCCATTTCATCAATGCTAAGTAATCTCCTCCTAAATCAGCTCATGATTTTATCAAAAGATGTAAATATCTAGCATATGAAGCCGACTATAACATGATTGATGATAATTTGTTTAAAATCTTTATAACTATTTTAACTCCTTCAATTTAATGTAAGGTTTGAAATTTTACTCCTCAAACACTTAATTAATCTCTTAACCAAGTTAAACATCAAAATTTTGTCATGAAGAAATTTGAACCTAATACCAAATTCCTTCAAGGATATTTTCAAACTTCTACCAAAGCCATCACCAGAAATACTCCTCAAACCAAACTAGGATTAACCAAAGCCAACACTCCTATATCTTCTCACATACTACTAATTGTATAGTTAATGAAATAATTCTTATCGCCCTCTAAACCCTTTACTTATCTTAATAATCCTCCTAAATGGTATGACCCTGATCAATTTTATTAGTTCCATGTCAACATTGGTTGATCCCATGAAACTTGTTGAGGGATTACTAAATTTTAAGTCTCCTTCATGATTGGTGATTCTTTCAATCATGAATCCATGATCAACCTTCATCATCAAGAGTACAACATTGCTTCTCAAAAATGACAATCTTCTAAAGCTTCTTCCTCTAATAACCAAAAACATTTTTCTAAAGTTGATAATCAATAAAATACCAAGTATGTTTGTGCTATTGATGCCGACTATGACCAATATTACAAAAATTCTCAATATGTTAACACATCTAAGGTCAATTATCATCACAAACTAGCTCAAAAATATCATGTCATAAAACCTAAGAAAACATCTTTAGAAGAAAAATTTCTCAAAGATACTACAACCACTCATTTAGCTTCAAAATCCCCTAAGGAAACACCTCATTCTTCCAAACCCCCAATAACTTATATTCCTTTAAAATCTACCTTACCTTCTAAAATTTGCACTAGTTCTTCTTATAAATCCCATTGAACTTTCTCAAAGAACTTAACTCCATGCTTTGCAAGATTCCACTTATGGAGTTATTTCATACTTCCCCTTATCACTACAAGTTATTTATGAAACAATTACAATAAATTTAAGATACATCTTCTATAGATGAATAACCATCCTCTATTGAGCCTCAACCTACCAACATGCATACCATTGAAACTATTTATCCTTCTTATAAGCCTTCTATTTAATTTCTTAAAGAGGACATGGTTAATGATGATATCTTTTTTCATGTCGATGATCCACCACTATTTATTAAAATATCCATTAATAATACCCTTATCCATAAAATTTTAGTTGATGAAGGTTTTGGTATTAATGTGACATCTTTGTGGCTCATCCATCAAATTGGATATAATAAGGATCATCTCAAGCAAACCCACCTTACCTATCATGTATTTGATAAAACTAATCAAAATCCACTTGGTTGTATTTGGATTCCTCTAACAATTGGACCTATTCAACTTCCTAATCCAAAATTTTAATATTGCATCCCTACCATTCCTACCATTAATAGTGCTCCCTTACCTAAGTTTATCAACATCAATCTAGACTTATAGTTCACTCTTGTTGATTTAGATGATGATGAACCTAATGAATTACAACATACATGCAACACTACTAAGCTACCTCCTTACATCTTAGAGTGGATGTATCCTTTTTTTATTGTGTGATCACACTATTCCTCTCATTGATGAGATCACCAATTTTCCTCCTCAATGTAATGCTTAGGAACCTTCTTACCTAGAAGATGCTTTCACCTACAATTATTATGGAATGGCCAAATTATTCTAATACCCTCTAATCATGTATCCACAAAAATTCAATAACATTGGAATTTTAGCTTTTGAAACTCCCCTCTAAATCTCAAACATGTACCATTATCCAACCTATGATGATAATTACATCATGGCCCAAGCTAAATCTCAAGACTTAGATGTTTAAAATTATCAAAAACTTTAACTCAAGTACATGCTTTCAACCAGGATGTTCATACCATTTCCATGGATTCTGAATTAGCTCCCAAAATTCATGTACCTCCTAGTAATTCTCCACTTTTTGATACTCCTTGAGTAGTAGAACAAATCTTACCTTTAAAACCTCTATAAATTTTTGCATCTTCTCTACAACCTATAGATCCCATAATTTCATTTGATTCTTCTCATGTAAATGAAACTAATGATATACCAATCCCTTCCAATCAATCCACTCCTCCTACTCCCAAGATTACACTAGATGTCAAGGCCACAAATGTCTATCAAATACATTATGAATATGATCTCCATGGTAATAAAATTATTGATCTTAAAGTAGATGTTGAGTATTATGGTCCTCTTTCTAATTTTCCTAGTGATGAAGCTATTCTTAAATTACTTCATGCCCAAGAACCTCAACTTCCTCGACAACATCATAAACTTGTGAATTTTAAAAAAAGAATGCCCCTTGTTTCAACAAATTCATCTCTAGAATTGATCTTAAAGATAATCCAATTTATTCTTTACCTAATACACCATACCACCTCTAATATGGCAATGCTATTCTTATTGAATAAACTACTCATTAAGTATGGTACTCCATCATTCCCTCATCCTATTACCATATCTTATTAACTTTCACCCATTAAACATGATAACTTTAGCATATTTTTCATTAAATATTATGAGATCTTCACTTGGTCTTATGAGGACAAGCCTAGTATTGACCCTAGAATTATGGTGCACAGTATCATCACTTATCTCGATGCCAAACTTGTGCATCAAAAGTAATGAAAATTTCCACCTAAAGTTTCCACCTTATGTCACAAAGAAATTATCAAACTTATTGATGATAAGATTATCAAACAAATGGACTACTCTGAATGGGTTTCTAACATAGTCCTTGTTTAGAAAAAATTCACCATGGTGATTCACATTTGTATTGATTTTCATAATCTCAATCTTGTTTGTCCCAAGGATAATTTCCATTTACCTTCAATAGATGCCATTATCAATTTCACAGTCGGTTATGAAATGTTCTCTCTTATGGATGGTTTCTTAGATTCTAACCAAATTCACATTGCCCCAAAAGACCAACATAAAACCACTTTCACCATGGAATTGGGCACCTATTGCTATGTTAAAATTCCCTTCAAACTCAAAAATATTAGAGCTACTTATTAATAAATAATGACTCATATCTTTCATGATCTTATCCATAAAATTGTATAAACCTATGTAGATGACCTCATTTCTAAATGTAAATGTTTCAAGACTCATATTTTTGATCTTGACATCATCTTCAACCATATTATTAAAAATGGAGTTAGAAAAATCCTTACAAATGTGTCTTTAGTGTCAAATCTGGCAAACTATTAGTATTCTTAGTCTCTCTACATAGAATCGATGTTAACCCTACTAAGATTAACGCTATCATCAACATGCCCATCCCTAAATCCATCCCAAACATTCATACTTATTTTTGGAAACCTAGGGTAGTTAGAAAATTCATCCCTAAAATGGGTTATCATATCCATTCCATCAATTCTCTTCTTAAGAAAGGTATCATTCAATTTTTCGAACAACAAACTTATCCTCCCTACCTAGATTCCTACAAAAAGACTCAAATTCACAAATAATATTTAAAGTATATATTTATATATAACATCATATATTATCACAATATTGAAGGTACCTTTATCCATTGTGTTATGAAAGATGAGGTTCTTCCTCTCCTTAAACAAGCACATGGGAGCATTTACGGTGGCCATTATAGTGGACATGCTAAACCCTAAAAATGCTAATGTATGGAATACTTTTGGCCCACTCTTGAAAAGGATGAAATAAATTTTTTTTAAAAGTATACTCCTTACCATCTTCATGATGATTTGATTCATTCACCTCCACTTGATCTCCTTGATGAACACCATCTTTCTACTTTACAACATAATCACCAAAATAAGGCTCGTATTGACAAATAACATAATAAATGAGTCAAAGTTCACAAGTTTAATATTGGTTATCTTATCTTTAAATTATACTACACTCATGATAAAGAAGGTAAATATGCCCAAAAATGATGGAGCCCTTATTTAGTCAAAGATATTATTTTTCTAAGTACCTATCACCTTCAAACCAATGAAGGTCATGTTTTCAAAGGGCCCACCAATGTAAAATTCCTCAATAAGTATTTTTCCTAATCCTTCCCTTCCTTTCATGATTTCTATATGTTATCTAACACTTTTTATAAGATACTTACCCAAGTCTAACAACATTTATCTACTTTTAAAAACCTTAGTCTTTCCTTTTTGGTCTTTTGGTTTACCCTTTTTCTTCATGAGTTTCATTATAAAAGTGTGGATTGTGTTGGTTGAATATTTTGTCTATTAGTGTACTGGTAAACAAAATAGGTCTTATCAGCCAAAGCAAGAAGATTAGTCATCCTAATGTGTAAGTTTATCACATCAGAAGGAGACTACTCTCTCCTCTCATCAAGGGGAGATTCCCTGTGAATATGCTATGTATATGTATAAATAGAAAATAATACTCAAGGGTAGGACCAAAAATCCATCTCTCTTTCTTCAGAGATGATGTATACAAAACAAAGGAAAAACTCAAGGGAATGACATACAGCTCTCCTCTTCTTTCAGAAGAATTATTCAGCCAGCCACAAGAACACTCCTAAAAATAAAAGTAGAATGTAACTGAGAGTATGAAAACCAACAAATTGAGACAGAGCACAGTCTCTATCTGAAAAGCTTAAGAGTAATATACGAAGGGCAATGAAAGCTCAAAGTCTTTTACATAACAATAAAAAGAAAACACACTGAAGGTAGCTATGGGGGCATAAAGTCTCTCCACAGTTGATTCTTTAGGACACCTTCCTGACTAATTTTACTAATCCTGCTTATTAAATTAATGAAACAAAAAAGATATCACAGCCCAAAGTCTAAAAAAGTCCCTTGCTTTCATTAACAAAATATGATCAACAGATTGAGCACAAAGTCTCAATGATGCTTCCCAATTTTGGCAGAGTTTCGTTCAGATTGTCAAAAAGAAGATCTTTATTACAATCAAAGAAAGTCCCTTATATAGCCTCTTCAAGAAGGACTTGGGAACGATCCATACATCATTTTGCATTAGAATCTATTAAGAAGACATGCTAAAACTTAGGGGTGCTTTACCCATTTGATTTTATCAATGCAAGGAAATAAGTCATGCTTATTGAAAGTTTGTAACTTCCAATGTCCACATGGTGATCTGATCTTATCTTCATCATTCCTCTTTACTCGGTTAATTGAATCGGGTCCTGGATTTAGTTTACTATTCTATTCCTTCTTCACTTTCTGCTAGTCTTGACTTTGAAATTTGTGAATGTATTCTGGTCTGTATGTCTGTATGTTTAAAGGATCAATGGCTAATTCACTGTGTTAAATTTGACATTTTTGGGTGCGTCATTCCTTTGTCTTCTTTTGGCTTTTCTATTTGGCACTTTTCCATATTGAACTTGCCCTTTCGGGCCTTAAGAAATGACCTATTTTGAGTATAGAAGAGCCTCCCGCAAGGGTATCTACCCTTAGGGCAGTCTTTGAGTGACCTTCAGGCTTCTTTGGGAAACTCTATGAACTTTGGTGATGAACCAACTATTAAACCATTCCATTGAACCAAATGTTTGAACCATTTCATTAAACCAAGGCTTTGAACCATGTGTTTGAACTAACCATTGAACCAAAGCTTTGAACCTTTTCATTGAACCAAGACATTGAACCAAAATTTGGTTCAACGGTTCAAACAAAGCCTTGAATCGACTGACAAACCGTTTGATTGAACCAAAGAATGAATCAAAGTGTTGAAACTGAGTGGATGAACCAAATGTTGAAACAAAGAATTGAACCACTTGATTGAACCTGCCTTTGAAACATTTGACATTGAACCAAAGGATGAACCAAACATTGAAATTTTTGTTGATGCTTGCCGATGAAAATTTATGTTTGAACCAAGGTGATGAACCAATTCTAAAAATGACCGATTGTTAGAAACTAATTCTTTTGATTGAACCCACCTGCAGAAGTTGTGAAGCCTGTTGAACTTGTAGAAATGATCTTGTTTGCAGTCTGTAGATTTATAAAAGGCTTGAAAAAAGAGGAATTTGAATGCCCAAGACAAAATTTGGAAAGGGAAGAGATAATTTTGGTCTGTAGGACCAAAATATTTCAAATGTTGTCCCAAAAATGAGTGATATTTTTGGGGGACAATAGCTGGCTCTAGTTGGGGAACTTCTATCAATTGAAAAATGAATTGAAAGGAGTAGAATCCAAAATCTCCAGTGTCTTCAAGTATGCCATTGGGTTACAGAGTCATGCTACCCAAAAATGAAAGGCATCAAAAATGGAAACAAACAAAACAAAATAGAATTAAAAACTATACAAATATACATATATACATATGCAATGATCTAATACTTCAAGAATTGAAGTTTTTAGATGATGCTTCTTGAGAGATAGTGAAAATAGTGCACCATCTTGGTAAACTATCAAGAAGACATTTTTTCCCTAGAAATGGTGACGGGCGAATGGAGCTCTCCACTAGGAAACTAATTTTTTGCATCTTCCTCTTGGTCTCTCCTTCTTTTTGCTCTATGGTAGGACATGGTATTCAAACTAAAAACCATAACTCCTTGCTCTCCCTGCGAAGGGTTCCTTTCCCTAATTTTGATTTGCAATAGCATGGTCCATTACCATAATTGGTTGTTCTTTTGGTTCAGTCCAACATATGATTGGATTGTCCATATCAAACTCCTAACAAACTATCAGATTAACTTCTCCTTTGATGTGAAGGAGTTTGACTTCTTCATCTTGAGCAATCTTCAATTTAAGCAACAGAGATTCACATCCAGCTATGTTGTTGGTGTTGCTGACTTACAAATTGCATGAAAGAAGAATATCTCCTTGAGGAGATATCAACACAATTTCAACTTCATCATTGGTGGAAGAATTATTGTCATCATCAGAAGCTGATCTCCTATCATATTTCTCTTCATTAGAGATGGAAGATCCTTCCTTGTTTATACTGCATCCTACCAATTCTCCTGAAGTCTTATTTGGATCAATTCCTAGATTGTCAGCTATAAGACTTTCATCTATAGAAACATGAACATCCTCTATGGTAAAGAAATGATTACCCTTGACTAAAGACTCAAACAAAATTTCTACTACAGGGGCTGATGTTTGGGTGACCATGTATTTTGTCTTAGATAGGTCCGCATTTGGTTCTCCATCAATGTCCAATTACTCAGGATTGACTTGCAGGGATTCAAACTCAGTCATTTAAATTTTGGATTCCTTGACATGATCAATCATGTCAAATGACTGGAATGGATTTGGAAGAGAGGATGGGAGTTCATCCTTTTGATTTCTAGGAGGGGAAGGACTGGTTTGTGAAGCTGAAGTAGAAGGTACAGAGATGTTTGATGTACTTACTTCTTTGGTAATCACCGAGTCCTTTGATTAAAAAGGAAGAGGGGTTCTCTACTTAGCAATTGAAATTATTGGTTGGGGTTGCTCCTCTGTCTTCTCTTTGTTAGCCTACTACGCTGACTGATTATGGGACTGGGTGAATACTACGTATGATTCTTTGATTGCTTCACCTTCACTTCTGGATTCATCCTGGTAATTTAGGAAACCAATGTGGGAGTCACCAGCTGATTCTTCTAGATCCTCCTTGAAGAGATCAATGCCATTTTCTTGCTCTAACTCAGGTTGGAAATAGGAAACATGCTCTATTTCTAGATATCCAACTACCGAGTTTGTTGGAGGTGCTTTAAAAGTAGGATTTCTCTATGGAAGAAGAAGATAATTTTGTTGTCCTTAACTTTTGGCAGTGTTGCCTTGATATGGCTGATTAGGGAATGTCCTCCTTGATATATCTTTATATAGAGGAGCAGAAGACATACTTTGTGCCATTTGCCTTTTCAAGGCTAGCAATTCATTTGCTAGCTTTTGTACCATTGGATCAGTGGTGACTGTGGGTGAGTATTCAAAAGATGAAGAGGGTTTATCTCTGTTAGGATCTCTTCTTATCTTTCCTACCAAGATAAGGTCATCTTCTAGCTCAGTATCCAAGTGTTGAGCAACCTCAAGGTCTATGTGTCTAGCCCATCTCAACAGAAAACTCACTTCAAGCAGTTATGAGTTGATGAAGAAACACATGAGATTTTGAGGTGTCAGCTGGGCGATCATGGGAATCCTATGCCTCAGTTTGTTAAACCTGGAAATGAAGTCCCTCATAGGTTCATGGGGCTCCTTCTTCATCTGTGTGAGCCAGGATAGCAAGGCATGTGCATCTTTTGTGGGCTTGAATCTTACTTCAAACTTGGCTTTAAGCGTATCCCAATCAGTCATTGATCCAGCTTGCATATGGTAGAACTAGTCTGCAATAGCACCTTGTAGTGTCTCCACAAAAAGCTTGACTACCACGTCTTCAAATTCCACCCCTATCACACCATAGGCTATGGTGAATGCTGAAATGAGTTCATCAGGGTGGACTCTTCCATCACCAAAGAATTTGGGGAAATTCTTCCTTGAACTGAGTGGTAGCTCATGCAGAGGTGGAGTCAAGTTGAGTGGGCCAAAAGATTTACCCCAATGGACTCGAACTACCATGATTTAATTATGAAAAATAGGGATAACACATCTGAGTGGAGTTGCCAGATTATAGGACAAAAATGGAAAAGAAACTGGCCCTACTTCAGCTTAAAGCTTGAGGTTTCAAATGGTGCTTTCTTTCCTAGCAGCTCTGGTTTTGCAGACCAGATAATATAATGGAGATGGATGAAAATGGAGATGGATGAAAATGGTAAGGCTATAAATGGATAATGGGTAAGACATGAAATGGAGTCACCAGAGTTTGTAATGGATAAGGTTATAATGATAATGGGTTATATAGGTGATGTTTCAATCTGAAACTTGAGGTTCCAAATTGCATAATATTATGTATATCCCTAGCAGAGTCACCAAAACTATTGGTTGAATATTTTGTCTATCAACACACTAGTAAACAAAATAGGTATTATCAACCAAAGCAAGAAGATTAGTCATCCTAATGTGTAAGTTTATCACATCAGAAGGAGACTGCTCTCTCCTCTCATCAAGGGCAGGTTCCCTGTGAATATGCTATGTATATGTATAAATAGAAAATAATACTCAAGGGTAGGACCAGACATCCATCTCTCTTTCTTCAGAGATGATGTATACAAAACAAAGGGAAAACTCAAGGGAATGACAGATAGCTCTCCTCTTCTTTTAGAAGAACTATTCAGCTAGCCACAAGAAACTCCTGAAAATAAAAGCAGAATGTAACTAAGAGTATGGAAACCAGCAAATTGAGACAAAGCAGAAAGTCTCTATCTGAAAAGCTTAAGAGTAATATATGAAGGGTAATGAAATCTCAAAGTCTTTTCAAAGTCCTTTACACAGCAATAAAAAGAAAACACACTAAAGGTAGCTATGGGGGCACAAAGTCTCTCCATAGTTGATTCTTCAAGACACCTTCTTGACTAATTTTACTAATCCTACTTATTAAATTAATGAAACAAAAAAGATATCATAGCCCAAAGTCTGAAAAAGTCCCTTGCTTTCATTAACAAAATATGATCAACAGATTGAGCATAAAGTCTCAATGATGCTTCCCAATTTTGACAGAGTTTCGTTCAGATTGTCAAAAAAAAGATCTTTATTACAATTGAATAAAGTCCCTTATATAGCCTCTTCAAGAAGGACTTGGGAACAATCAATACATCATTTTGCATTGGAATCTGTTAAGAAGACACGCTAGAACTTAGGGGTGCTTTACCCATTTGGTTTTATCAATGCAAGGAAATAAGTTGTGCTTATTGAAAGTTTGCAACTTCCAATGTCCGCCTGGTGATCTGATCTTATCTTCATCGTTCCTCCTTGCCCGGTTAATTGAATTAGGTCTTAGATTTAGTTTACTGTTCTATTCCTTCTTCACTTTTTGTTGGTCTTGGCTTTGAAATCTGTGAATGTATTCTAGTTTGTATGTCTGTATGTTTAAAGGATCAATGGCTAATTCACTATGTTGAATTTTACATTTTTAGGGGCGTCATTCCTTTGTCTTCTTTTGGCTTTACTATTTGGAACTTTTCTATATTGAACTTGCCCTTTTAGGCCTTAAGAAATGACCTGTTTTGAGTAGAGAAGAGCCTCTTATAAGGGTATCTACCCTTCGAGTAGTCTTTGAATGACCTTCAGGCTTCTTTGGGAAACTCTTTGAACTTTGGCAATGAACCAACTATTGAACCATTCCATTGAACCAAATGTTTGAACCATTTCGTTGAACCAAGGCTTTGAACAATGTGTTTGAACTAACCATTGAACCAAAGCTTTGAACCTTGTCGTTGAACCAAGACGTTGAACAAAAATTTGGTTCAACAGTTCAAATAAAGCCTTGAACCGACTGATGAACCGTTTGATTGAACCAAAGAATGAATTAAAGCACTGAAACTGAGTGGATGAACCAAATGTTGAATCAAAGCATTGAACCGCTTGATTGAACCTGCCTTTAAAACATTTGATGTTGAACCAAAGGATGAACCAAATGTTGAAATTGCTAATGATGCTTGCCAATGAAAATTTCTATTTGAACCAAGGTGATGAACCAATTTCGAAAATGATCAATTATTAGAAACTGATTCTTTTGGTTGAACCCACCTGTAAAAGTCGTGAAGCCCATTGAACTTGTAGAAATGATTCTGTTTACAGTTCATAGATTTATGAAAGGCTTGAAAAAAGAGGAATTTGAATGCCCAAGACAAAATTTGGAAAGGGAAGAGATAATTTTGGTCTGTAGGACCAAAATAATTCAAATGTTGTCCCAAAAATGAGTGATATTTTTGGGGGACAACAGATTGGACCTAGTCTTCCTCATGTACTTTTATCTTCTTTGTTGTCATACTTTTTACACACTTTTTTCACCCCTTGGGTTTCTCTTTTTGTGGGTTGCAGTGTAAGACCATGGATAGGACCTAGCCTTCCTCATAAATACCATCTTTTTCTTATCCCATTTATTTTTCCAATACTTTATGGCACCCTTATGGGTTTCCCTTTTATGATTTATAGTGTAAGACCATGGATATGATCTAGATTTCCTCATAAAATCACCATATTATCATTCCTTTTCTTGAATGTGTTTTTCAATGGTTATTATTTTTTTATCCTTGTTCTCAACTTTACCCTTTGCTTATTTTGATAGATGAAATTTGCAAAACAATCTATGTTATCATGTTCTCCTACATTTCCATCATTCTTATGA
This sequence comes from Torreya grandis, assembly GCA_037957365.1. Taxonomy (NCBI): domain Eukaryota; kingdom Viridiplantae; phylum Streptophyta; class Pinopsida; order Cupressales; family Taxaceae; genus Torreya; species Torreya grandis. Next base: position 1,216,508 of record JARHVA010003771.1, on the reverse strand, counting down.
TAAGGAACCATAGATCATTGTCATTGTACCCCTTTTTCATCCTTTGTCACATTTTTTATGATTTAAAGTAATTCAAATTGTTTCAAGTTCCATTCCTCTTGATTTCTTTTCCTTTCACTTTGTATTAGATAAAAGAAGGTTGAAATCAAGATATCACTTTTTTCAGCTAACTTTACTAGACTCTTAAACACCATGATCTTTGAGTTATCTCTTTTAGAAACCAAGTCCTAAGTATTCAAATGAAATTCATCTTTAGTACCCATGTTTGGTTTCCAAATCCATATGGAGGAGGAATATAAAAATCCATCAAGAAAGTTAAAATCCAAATTATTTGAAACAAAAATTAATGATATACAATAGTCAACATATAAATTTTAAAAGTCAAAATCACACCAAAAGACATGATTGCAAGCACATATCCTATCTTTAATCGAATCTCAAACTCCACAGTTGGCCTCATAATAGAGCCAAGGACCATTGAGGTTTGGTAGGCTAGTAGATTGGAATAGGAGAATGCGACAAACTCTATGGTTCTATTTACTTATTTAGGTAAGTTCCCAATCTTCATAGTAGATCGAAGGCTCTATAACGGGTCTTGAGGTATGGGTAACACATTATGGGAAGGTAGGTCTATTTTACTTTTCATACATATAGCCTTCATAGGATGATCTACATACTTCATTTATTGACCTAAGACTTGTGTGTCTAAGAGAAGTTCTTTAGAGTCCTTAAGGTTTATAGTCCTCTTGTTTTGACAAACCTAATTTTTAGTGTCTTAACTTTGATAAAGAGTTCCTATACCTTGATTTTTTCCTCATTCTCCCCTCCACCCATTTCATTTCCCCCTTGATAGGTAAATTATGATTCTAAATATGTTTTACCTCTTCTATACTTCCTTCTTCTTCACATCTTAAAAACATGTTAGTGCTAATTTATTTTAGTTTTATCTATCCTTAGAACAAAATAACATGTTTGAGAAACTTTGGATTTCTTTCTTTACACCATGGATCTACATTTATAGATATGCTTTGATTTATTTTACCTTTTTTAATTATTGTAATACCTTTTTTTTTGGACACTTGAGTCCATTTCTACTTTCATGTACTTTTTCCATTATTGAGTGAGGTTGGCTTGTTACTTCTCACTCACCAATGCTGTTTTCCCTTTTATGTACCCTTTTCCATCAATCATTGAGTAAGGATTGTTACTTCTCACTCATAAATGTCATTTTACCATTTTTCTTTCCCATCTTTATTTAAGTAAGTATTGTTATTGCTTTCACATTGATGTTTTATTACCATCCTTTTTGAATGTAACCTTGGTTTGAATTGGTGAGTTTTCCTTTCTTACTTAAGGTTTACTTGTTTAATTTTTTTGGTCTATAGTAACCTTAGATTTTTGATTACTCAATTTTCTCTAAATTTCAACTTGGTCATTTGTTCAAACATAGCACTTGTCACCCCAGCTTGCCAAATTTCAAAGTATGTCCCATCCACATAGCACCAATTATCTTGGCTTTCTTGTGTTTGTTTATTTTTGATCTTTAGTTTTGTATTCTTGGGTTTGTTGAAAGTAGTCTCTATGGAATCCACAATCAAAACTACAAATATAGTATATATAAGTAGCATAAGTAATGGCTTTTGAATAATATTACTCTTCTTCTCCATGCATTAGGGTTTTACCTATACATTTCTTAATTAGTATTCTCTTATGCATGTTTAATTTTGTTTGTTTACTAACCCCTCACTTTGTTTCACAAGATTTGGTAAGCACTATATTAGATTTATTTTCTTTACTTATGTTGAGATAAACATACCCCCATTTTTAAAAATGCGGAACCTTATGTTAAATTGTGCAAATTTATACCCTAAATTTAAAAATTCATCTGATCAGAGTGTCATTAAAATTTTTGCACATATTATTTATTTGAAGATCATCCATACCTATTTTGGTTGGCACATTCATTCATGATTTTGATTTAATATTTCCTAAAAGTTTCTAACGTTTGATATTTATGTTTCATGTCATAACTCCAATGGAGTCCATTTGGAATGAGCAATATCTAGGTTTTATGATTTGATGATGATTTGTTCTTTTACTAACATTCAGTTTATTGAAAGTAAAATTAAATTGATGTTTAAGATTCTTGAAGCCCTTGCTCCAATTACCTTAGCTCATGCCCTTTGATTTAAATTCAAATTTGGTGGGAACATTTTTGTGGGAATAATTATCATGCCATGGAATTAGTTTAATTTTTTTTCCTAAAGCTTAGTTGTATTTTTCAACAGGACTACACTTTAAGCTAAAAATCTTATGCTTGGTCTCTTTTATATCGCAAGCCCCCCTTGTTCCCTTTTATCTTAACATGGTCTAACTTTATGGCTCACAAGGTCACTTTTTTATGTTTTAAACTTAGTCTAAAATTTAGCCTAAAAGTTTTATTCATATTTATCAATAAAAATAAAACCTTGGTCCAAAACCTTAGTCTAAGTTCTATGTATCCTTAAACCTAAATTAAACATTATGTTTGTCTATAGGATCAATGACCCACATTTACTTGGGTGAGGTTAATCTAATGGTATGAGATCAAAATGGAATCTAAAGATAGGGAACCAATCTCACTCAATCCCATAGATCATGATCTACAACATGCGTTTAATCGAATGAACATGTTCCAATGGCATGAGATCAAACTTGGAAACTAAGCATAGGGCACCTTTTATTATGACATAGACTTAGCCTAAAGTTAAAACCTAAAGTTTTAATTATATTTATCAATACAATGAAAACCTTAGGCTAAGACTTTATTCTATGTCTTCCATTATTCATAGGGTCCTTTTTTATTATGTTTCTAACTTAGGCTAAAAACTTTATGTCAAGTCTTTTATAAATTGTGGGGTCCCCTTTTATTATGTTTTAAAGCTTAGACTAAACTTTAGCCTAAATTTTATTCATGTTTATTAATAAAAATTAAAACCTTAGTAAAATTTAACTTTAGTCTAAGTTCTATATATTATTGGGCCTAACTTTAGTGCTTTTTTTTAGGATCAACAATTCATGCTAGCTCAAATGAGATTGATCCAATAGAGCATAATGATCATTGATAATTCAAAGAGATAAAATGATGGCCAGTGTTAAGAGTTTGTCAATAGGATATTAAGTAGCCAATGATAGTGTATCCCTCCAATCATGATCCAACAGAGCACATTTACCCGAATAAAAGTGATCTGATGGTGAAAATGGGACATTGATCTTTCAACAAATCTATAGGTAGATGCAAGATCACCACATGGAGAAATTTTGCTAATCTAGTAGAGTTGATAGAATATGGAATGTAGAAGCCCTGCATAGATACCAAGTGGCACATGTCTGAATCAGAGTGAAGCCATAAGCGATAAGTGAAAAACTCAATAAGGAGTCTCAAGGAATTAATTTAAAATTGATGGTCACATGGATGTCAAAGATTTTCATGCATACATCAAATGATGGGTACATAGACATCAAAATTAAGCTCAACAAATAATCTTGAAGAGGTATCTAAAAATTTATGGTCATGCAAACATTAAAGACATTCCCATAGACATCAAATGATGGGTACACAGATGTCAATTGTAAGATAGCCATTCAACATGGATATTTTAATAGACCTAGGACTAGTGACATTCAATCTTGTGGATCAAAATCAATGAACTGTATTGATTTACACATGTCAATCTAGTGGTGTTAGATCAATGTGAAATTTTCAAAATAAAATGATCACTTCTTATAAATTAATAAGAAAAATACCATAAAAATCCATAGGAATGCCATGGTGATGCCACATAGGCAAAAAATGACAAATATAAATATCTTATGGGTTCATAAAGGCAAATGTATAAATTCAAAGATCCAAATCAAATCTAAGGCATAAAGTTCATACAAGATCACCAAGTTTACACCATTAAAACTTTTAGAGGAATTTTAGAAAAAACCTAATACACATAAAAACCCTAATTCAACCTTATATTGATCATAATCAAGCCCAAAAAAGATAGATTATCATATGAGCAAGAGAAATTTAATCCATAGCTCAAAAGTAGCCCACTAATGAATAATTTGACTAAATTAAAACCATGAAAAATCAAAAAGTCACCTCCAAGGAAGATGTGGATATTTATCTGACTTCAGACATAGAGGGAAGAATTCTTAAAGATACATAGATTGATGCCACCACTTTGAACACCAAAGACATTCATTGGTACAAGTTATTCTATATAGTTAAGGAGAAACCAATCATAATGAAAGAGGAGGAGAATATCTTGTATGCAAGGAGTAAATACTATGATGTTGTGGCAATCTAGATGATAGGTCTCTATTTCACTATAGCAAAACTTGAGGTACTTCATTGCTCATACATTATTACTCCTATTTTTAGAGATGCTAAAATTAATCAGGGCATGATAGTTCATGAGCGTAGCTTTAAGAAAATTGCCTATATTTCTCTTGTAGCATTTGATAACTACTATCAATTACCCAAAATCCAAGTAGATGTAACCTCAATCAATGAGTGGGCCAAGAATAATGACTAAAGACCATCCTTATCCCATGGCTATATTTTGGGAAGAAAGTGCTCTCTAATTTTAATGGAAACATCCCAGTTAACTAATTTAAACCTAGGATCAAGATGATCATGACTCTGATGAACCAATTATGTGGGAATTTAACCACCACATATGTAGATAAAATTTGGGTCCCCTTTATTTATTTCATGGTTGAGAAAAAAATCACCCCTCCTCTAGGTGAGATGATTAGCACTTGTTTGAGTAGGAAGTTATCTACAATTAAGAAGAAAACTAAGAAGTAATTCTACATGATGTCATACTTAATGGATGCCCTACTTGACACCACCAAAATCCCTAACTTTAGGGAATAGTCACTTGATAGGACATAAATAGTCTCCTAATATTACTCCAAGTTGCATATTTTCAAATATAAGGACCATATTCAATTCATTTATGATTGTGTTTATCTATCCTTAGTTCATGCCATCATAGGGATACCAATGATGAGGGTCGACCCTATAATCAAGAAGACAATTAAATCCATAGGAGATATATGTTTATATCCATATTGCACTATAATCAGGATTGAGGGAACCTAATATACTCCACTCAGGCTACCAATTCATGTGCCAATCAAGTTAGTAAAGCATGAAGTGGCCTACCAAATATGCAATAGGATAGATAGTTTGTGTAAAACCAAGAAGGGACTACTCCACACCCTCTCCATAACCCTTGGTAGGACTATGTTTCAACAATGGGACAATATAGAGGCTACCTCCAAACATAGAACCTCTTTCAATTTGTAAGTTGTTGAGTTGAGACAATGGGACCCCTATGGAAGGGTTAAGAAACATTTGAAGGTAAAAGGAATAAATATGACTTATGAGTACCAACCTGGCCCTTATGACCCCATATACACTAAGGCATATTCATTTCTAAGGTCTTGGGGAGATTGAAGAAACATAACATCAATCCAAAATATAGGATGCTTAGAGAGCAAAAGGGAAGTGATGAAAAGTGGTAGTTAGGACCTAGATAGTACCATTTGCTCAGTGGAGAGTCATCTAGACCTCCACCAACACCACTAAAAAATCAAGAGGAACCAATTTCACAAAGTCTAGAAGAGAAGAGACGTGATGAGATAACATCATCTTAAACCTAGGTAGCAGAAAAAGGGTCACTAATTGAATAGATTGACATGGTAGCATTAGATTGTGGAGAAAATTTTGAGGATTCACTTACAATTTTGTCTAGTGCTTACCAGTATAATGAAGAGAAATCTCAATCTAATGAAGGAAAGGAAGAAAAGGGGAAAGAATTGGCCTTGGGCTTAGTTCTAGTGGATACCCCAAAGAGAAAATATGAGTTGGCATTAGTTTTAGTAAACACTAAAAATCCCAAGTTAACCTAAAATCATCCTTTGAGTGAGGTCAATCTTTTCAATGAAGAAAACCTAATCCAAGGCTCAACCATTCCTAAATGGTTTATATATGGCAAGATACATAATATCCTTACCATACACCACCAATGGGTAATGATACAAGTAATCAACATTCCAGTGCATGAAGAATTGAAGGCATGGATAGTTGCATTGTAACAAGAAGAAGATAATAGAATGGATGGCCTAGGAGCTTCAAGTAGAACACAAGTTGAGACCCCTACTCCTCAAGTAATAAAATATTTTGTTGGTATCAAATTTGACCCAACAACTACTAGTCTATAGAGGGTGACTGAGAATAAAGCCATGGTTGGAGGAGAAGAGTTCACTTTTCAAAAAGTGGAACCATTCATTGGATTGACTCCATTAGGAGGATGAAAACTAGGAGAAAGCCCTATTTTTGAGAAAAATGTGCTTGAATTGGCCTAAGCACAATCAAACCCATTACAGGCTACCCTCAAAGGCATGCAACAACAAAAGAAGAATCTACAAAAGTAAAAGGAAAATTTAGAGAATCAAGTTATATTGTCAGTTCCTGATGCTATGAATAAGATGTTTGAAGCATCCTACTCTGAAATGTTCAATTCTCTAAAGTTAACAAGGTCTAAATAGAATGTATTGAGCCAACAAGATGTAAAAACAAAAAGCTTAATCACCTAATGACAAAATTTGAGAGATAAAATGAAATAATTGACTAACATATTAATGAAAGATAAAATCCTTGGTTTCAAGACCATTAACCTAGCTCATATCAACACAGTCATGCGATTGATTTTGGATAAGATCAAGGGTTTAATCACATGGTATAAGTATTTGTAAGGTCTCCTTAAGGACAACACGGATTTGATACACAAGATAGAACACTTCCTAGGGACTATGATCATAAAACTAACTACACTCAGCTCCATGGGCCTCATCACATATGAAGATTTCAAACACAACACAACCTTAATCATGCAAGAAGTTAAGAGCAAAATCCAAGGCAAATCTAGAGTGGACAATATTAGGGTCATGGATATGATCTTAATAGTAGAGGAAAATATTGCTAAAGCAAGGAGCATTAAAAAATCCTTGGGAAGAAATGATAGAGACCTTAGAAACTTGGAATGCCAAGAAGATGAAATTTTAATGGAGCTTATTGTTAACATTAGGTTGATTGATGAGAAACATGAGAAGGCAATGACGGTTCTTCAGTATAAACAAGGGACTGCTTCAATATAGGGGCCTCAAAGCTAGTTAGGAATATTATTTTTTGTAGAAACTTTGTAATATTTTGAAAATATAATATTCTTATTGTAAAGGCATGTGCTTCTTGGGAAGCACATTGCCTATAGGTTAGTCCATTGAGAAAATTCTAGTGTATTCTAGAACTTGGTAAAAGAAGGATAGTTGTCCTTACACTTTTAATTTTGTAATTGGATATGACTAACTGACATACTTCCTTACCTTAAATAAAAGGAGTATTATAAATTATAAAAGGGAGAGAGTTCTTAGAGCCAAGAGCTAACTGTAACTTTTGAGCAATCAATATAAGCAACGAATTTTTCAAAGTTTATCCATATTTACTTATGCCTTTTATTATCTTGGCTTCTCTCTCATTTGTTTATTCTAATTTCTAGATCTGAATGGTTCTTATGAATTCTTTATGTGTACATATAAATGTAGAGTTGTTAACTTGTGCCAATTCTAGATTAATTAAAAGTTTCAAGTCTATTTCATTTTCTTACTCTTCTTGTATTTGAGCTAATATTGTTTGCTTGCCAGAGTAAATCTTTAAGGTGATCTTCATTCTTATTTGCATTATTTCACACCATCCTTAGATGTTTGCCTAATGTCTGATAGGATTTGAGCTCATGCTACTTCATGTCATACATTAGTTAAGTGCATGCCTGGATGATATTTTAACTTTGTCATGATATTTTGAATGAAGATCAACAACATCTCTTCTCTACCTTATCTTTATTTTTGCTCTTTTTTTTTAATTAGATCACTCTAGCTTAATTTTCATTGTAAATATCCATCATAGATTAGTCTTTAGATTAATTATTGATCATGATTCACCATTCTTAGCATAACATACTTCATATTTTTCATAGACTAACTTTGGCCATAGTGGCTCCCAACCATCAAACATTATAAATATTGTGAAATAGTCCAGTTGCTTTACCTCTATTTCATCAACAGATAAAAGGATTATCACAACCTATAATTCATGCACTAAATTTTTAGAATACTAAAATGAGAAGTGTTTTTAAACACTCTGGGAACCTATAATACATATTTATGCATCGATAGGAAGGGCTTCATTGGCACTAGAAGGAGGGAAAATTAGATCTTTGTAGATTTAACGTATCTTTGATCATTTTTGTGATTTATGTTCAAATATTGGTGTAACCTTTGCATAATTGTGTTAATCTTTGTCCAATTTTGTAAATATCATTAATATTTATGGCCTTTAATCCATATTTTTGCTTTATTTAGAAAAATATCGACATTCTTTGAAGGTATATGCTTAATTATGGTAAATATGGCTTAAGCTTTGTCAATTTAATAGGTTTGAGGTTAGTAATAGTTGTTTTGATCAAATATTCATAGATCCTTTCCTAATTTGAATTTATTCAAGATTAAATGTGTAAATATCGATCATACTTATGTGTTTGGACACATATTTGAGCTAACTTAGTTAAATATTTCTATCATTTGTCATTATTTATATAAATCTTTGAAAAAAATTCTTAATGTATAAGTTTGATCATTTTTCCCTACAAAAATAAGACTGACACATCATATTTCAAATAGGATTCAAAGCCCACAAGCTATAAATACCAAGAATTAGGACAAGCTCATGTTCAAAGACTAGAGAACCTCTGATTTCATTATAAGTTCATAGGAGAACTAGGTAGGGCATAGGTAAGTGAAGACTTCCAAAGTATTTGACAACTTCACCAATCTAGAGTGCTCTTGTGTTCAATCCCTATCAAGATATGGTTTGGCTAGGTGGTTCTTCGATCAATGTGTTAAGTGTGGTACATGACCTTCCTCATAATCCTAAAAATTATTTTCCAACATTTAGTCATAATGGCATCATAACTACTGAAGAACACATTAAGAGTTTCAAAGCTACATTAAGATTGTTGAATGTGACTCATGAAGATGTAGCATGTAGACTGTTTCCTTTAACTTTTAAATATGTTTTAAAACCTCCTTGAAAATTACATTACTATTTGGGTTGATTTTAACAATGTTTTCATTAACTAATTTGGTAAAATCATCAATACTTGTGTCCTGTATCAGTAATTCACCATAGTAAAAAGGGATGCAAATGAGCCCATACGAGCTGTCAATGCTAGGTTCCAAAAAATGTTTAGTAGGACCATATCTCCTTATAAACCTAATGAGGCTTTGGCCTTGGAAATATTTAAGGATTATTTAGATCCTATGACTTTTATATTTATAAAGAGGGTTATTGGGCCCATGAACACATTAGCTTTAGCTTCTGTTAAGGCTGTGATCATTAACGACTAGATGCAACCCCAAGGAAAATTGGCATACTCTATTCCTAATGCCAATCCACATTTACCCATTCTAAATGTTATCCCCAATGCTAACCTAAATGTGCCTACCATGAACCAACTTCTATTCCTGAACCAACTACCTTTGAGACATGCTCATCCTAATCAAAACCTAGGATTCCTAAACAATGTTGCCAATGGATCTCATCCATAGGATCAAAAAACTTTAATACCTATAGCTAATGCTAATACTCAATTATATAATTTTGAGGCCCAAAATAATGATAGTGACTCTATCCTCAAGATGTATCAAAATATTAGCACTGACTTCCTTTAGTTGTAAAAGCAAGTAAGAAATAATGGAGAGAGCTCTAGTATGAATTTCTCTTTTCAAAGGTTCATTAGGCCCACTAACAGATTTTAGAATGATAGTTACTACAAAAAATAGAATAATGAACCATCTACTAGCAAGAATGTGCCTGATATAAATCTTACTAATGTTGTTTTACATGACTATTGTAGAGTTCATTACACTTCTAAGCATGGGGAGATAGACTGTGTTGAATTTTGTAATGCTTTTGAAGCCTTCCAAGAAGAATTAGATACTTTTGAAGTTATCCCTAATAAGGATTATGATTTAGGTACATCTGGTTCCTCAAGGTCATCTAGATCTACTGATTCATTTCTCATGGTGGAAACATTTGAGTTCCCTTTCCAAGAGGATAATGAGGCTAAGGATATTCCTGAAGAGATTCATGATTTTCAAAAATTTATAAAGGATACTTATACTATGAGAAATAGGGAGTAAAATCAACCATTTACCACTTCAACTCCTCTAGATAACTTTGGGACTTCTCCTAATACTAATTCAAACAATAATCCAAAGCCTCCTAAGGGAAGTATTTCTAAACACAATGTTGATACAATTAATTATTCCAATAGGACTAGGTATAACATAGTATAAGACATGAAAAGGATCAAATCTAACATTACCTTGCATGAGTTGACATAGATTACTGAATAGAGAGATCTATTGTTGGAATATTTGTTCAAAAGCCTAGTAAGTCTCAAAATTCTACACATGCTAATGTTGCAATACACAAAAGTAAGGAAAGTGTTCCTCCTTTCCTAATTATAGTTAGGATCTTTGGTAAAAATCTACATAATTATTTATTAGATTCTAGTGCATATACAAATATAATGCCTCATGGTATTTGTGAACAATTAGGTTTGAATCCCATTAAAATTTATAGAGTTGTAACTTATATAAATCACAATTCAAAGTGATTGGTGAATTATTTAATGATTGCCTCAGATCTAAGGATCCAATAGTTCATTGGCATCTAAGTGTTATATATCCATGATTCTTATGGGATGATATTAAGTAGAGACTAGGCTAGAATCTTGAATGGTTATATGTCAATAGATTGTTCACATATGTGGTTGCCTTGAAATGGAGTCCCCAACCAAATCAAGATAGAAAGAGAGCCTAAAATGAAGCATATGATCATCGAGTATAATGTAATCAATGAAAGGGTCAGAATGGTTAACTTATATCTTGGTGTTTACACTATTGACACCATAAAGGGATGTAACTCTAAAACTTCTCATGTTTTTCCTAGATTATGGAAACTTTATTTTGATGGTGCTAGTTGCAAATCAGGTTTTAGAGTAGGAGTGGTACTAATTAATCCCATTGGGAAAGAATATAATGCCTCTTACAAACTTTAGTTCTCATGCACCAATAATTTGGTTGAGTAAGAATCACTAATTCTTGGATTACAATTTCCAATCAAGAATGAGGCCAAGGAACTATTAGTTTTTGGTGATTCTAAACTATTAGTCAATCAGGTCAAGAGTAAATATCAATACAAGTTGTCCTATCTCAAGAAGTATAAATTTAGAGTGTGGGACTTAATTGAATGTTTTGATGCATTTAACATTGTGTCAATCCCTAGGGAAGAGAACAAGGCTACTAATTAATTACTTCAGATATATCCAACCTTATGCCAAATCAAAGTTTCAAATTATAACACCTTACAATTGAGTTAATCTAATGTCCTTTAGTGTTGGATATGGTCAACCACTTGTAGGTATTCAATGATGATCAACAAATTATAGACTTCATGACTAGTTTAGGAGTGTTTGAAAGTCACATTATTGATGAAGCCAGTTTCCTTGAGGGTGAGAACATTGAAAGAAAACTTGATGATAAGTTCATTTAGTTAAATGATAATAATATCTCGAAAGGCATGATAGCCTTAGAGAGAATCTTTTATTCTAATAAACTAGCTGAGGCTACCAAGATTCCCAAGGTAAGTGGGAAGGATTATAATGAAATTGACCTTGGATTTCAAGGTCAACCTTAGCTAGTTAATATTGGTATAGCTTGTACAATCATTGATTCCAAAAGAGCCAAATAAATGCTAACTAAATATAAAGATATCATAGCATGGTCTTATGATGACCTAAATATCTTTGATCCAAATGTCATAACTCATACCATAGCTTTAAAATAAAATTACAAACCTTTAAGACAAAAGTAGAGGCCTATCAACTTGGTCTTAGAACCATTGATATAAAAAGAGCTTAAGAAGCTCTTAGATGCCAAAATTGTGTTTACCATTAGGAATTCCACTTAGGTTGCTAATTTAGTCCCAATCAGGAAGAAGAATGGTGAAATTAGACTGTGCATTGATTTTTAAAATCTAAATAGAGCATCTTAGAAATATAATTACCCCTACCTTCTCTTGACCAAGTAATACAAATTATTTTTGGTTCTGCCATGATGTCCTTTATTAATGGTTTTTTAGGGTATCACCAGGTGCTAATGAATCAACAAGACCATATGAAAACTACATTTACTACCAAATGGGGCACCTTTGCTTACAAGATAATGCCATTTGGATTGATAAATGTAGGTGCAACATTCCAAAGGGCTATGGATCATGCTTTCCAAAGTATTTTAGGTAAGTGCATTATTATATGCATGGATGATCTTACTATCTTTTCTAATAATAGAGAGGATCATATTATGTACCTATAATAGGTATTTGAAAGATGTAAAAGGTATGGGATTTATCTCAACCCAAAGAAATTGATTTTTTGTGTTACTGAGGGAAAAATATTAGGACATGTTATCACTAAGGAGGGAATCTATATAGACCCTAATAGAGTAAATTAAATATCTAATAAAGATCCCCCTAATAGTAGGAAAGAATTGAAGTCATTCTTTGGTAAAATAAATTTTGTAATAAATTTGATTTTTGGTTTTACAGAAATAGTGAAACCTTTGAATGGCATGTTGAAGAAAGAGGCTAAGATCACTTGGAATGAAGAGACAAAGAAGGATTTCAAAGACATCAAGGAGGCAATCGGACAATCCCATGTACTAATAAGTCCAACCTTCACTAAATATTTTTATCTTTACACCTTTGCTTTAGATCATACAATAGCTATAATTCTAACTCATAAAATGGATGGATGTGACTATCCAATAGATTTTATGAGCACTAACCTTAAAAATGTTGAGTTAAACTACTCTTCAATTGACAAACAAGCATGTGCCTTAGTCAAAGAAATAAAAATGTTTAGGATTATATCCTTAGGAATAAGGTGAGTGTCATTCTACCAGACCCTACCACCAAGCTCATGCTAAGTCAAAATAAACTAGGAGAAAGGAGAGGTAAGTGGATGTCTATGCTCAAAGAATATAACATTAAGATGAAAATTGCCAAATTGGTAAGATGCCAGGGTTTAATTCAATTGATTACCAATACTAACCCTAAGCTAAGTTTTATATAGGTAGAGTAACAAAGTTTCATACCTAATGATTGGTATGATCCCATTATCCACTTATTAATCAATCGTTATTATCTTGTAGGGTTAAGTAAAGAAAAAAGGAGAGCTCTAAGGCTCAAGATAGCTCACTTTTTTATCAAGGATGTACAAGAAGAACTTTAAAGGTGTTTACTTGATATGTGTCTCCAAGAGTTGAGTAGCTGATATCATGAGAACCTTCCATGAAAAGTTAGGAATTAGAAATCCATGAAAAATGACTATAGCACACAAAATATTAAGGGTTGGTTACAACTAGCCTAAAATATTTAAGGATGCCCACAAAAATGTGAGAGAGTGCCACTCATGTTAAGTACTTAACACCAAAGAGCCTAAGGTAACCATTCCACTAAGACCAATAATGGTTGATAAACCCTTTACCCAATAGGGACTAGATTTTATGGGGGTCATTAACCTCAACTCATTTGATGGTCATAAATAAATTATAATTAATAACTATTATAGCACTAGATAGACTGAAGTAGTGGAAACTAAATAGTGCAAGGCTAAAGAGGTGATCAATCTTTTAGAATAAAACACATGCACCAAGTTTTGGACACTTGTATTGGATTTGATTTTATATCCATAGAGATGATAGAATGGGCATATGATAATAACATCATCCTAAATTTCTCATCAAACCATTATCCTCAAGGTAATGGAGTATCTGAATTAACAAATAAGAACTTGATGAAGGCTATAAATAAGTTTGGAGTTGATAAACTTAGAACTTGGCATAAGCTGCTTAAGTACACCCTTTGGGAAAATAGAACTAGAATCAAATAAGCTCTCAAAGCATTACCATTTTTGCTATTTTATGGTCAAGAACCCATCTTCCCCATCACCCTCAAGATGCCAATATACATGTTCATGCAATAATACATGGAGGAAAACCAAGAATTTACAAATTCAAGGTTGTTAAATATCATTTAGATAGAAGATGCAAGAGAAGAGGCTTTTGCCAATTTTAATAGACACTAAACCATAGTCAAAAGTTAGTTTGATAAACATTCAAAAATAAAGGTTTTAAATTAAGGGGACTTAGTTCTTCTTTTGGATAAGACATATGAGCCTAAAGGTAAACATGGAAAATTCACACCTTTGTGGATATGTCCCTACCAGATAGCTGAGATACTTGGAGATAACACCTTCAAGCTAAAAGACATATAGGGATCAGAGTTCACACTACCCACCAATGGGAAATACCTCAAGCACTACTTCTCTATTTTTCTACCTAGGGTCTTCATGGAATGACTGTAAAACTAGTTAGAGTAAGTGTAGGTAAGATAGATTAGTTTCCTTCTATTATTTTCTTCTTGTCCCTTGTTTATACATATATTTGTATATATTTTTTTGTTCATTTCATTACTTTCTATTTGTTTTCTTTTTATTTGGTGTGTTTACTTTATCTGCCTTGTTCCTTACTTCTAATAAGTCCTTTTGGATAAGCCCTCAACTCAAGATTCATATGATTGCTCAAAGAAATCTCACAGTTCAAGAATGTAGGTATGATCTCTTAGCATTAGTTGATCATGGATTATTGAGATATGAGTTTAATGTTATATTTTAGAGAAACTAGTAAAGAAAAATGAATAGGTTAATTTCCCCTTGAGATTATAAAATTTGTTCTAATCAGAGTTTAGTTCTAAGAAGAATTGTACATGTAGGATGAA
The DNA here is from genome assembly GCA_037957365.1 of Torreya grandis. Classification (NCBI taxonomy): domain Eukaryota; kingdom Viridiplantae; phylum Streptophyta; class Pinopsida; order Cupressales; family Taxaceae; genus Torreya; species Torreya grandis. The sequence continues at coordinate 1,201,507 of JARHVA010003771.1, read as the reverse complement.
AGACTAGATTATTAGGATACAGTCATGCTTGCACTTAAAAAATATTAATTGTCTGGGATAAAGTTTATAGCCAAAGATGATTGTTTAAAGACCAAATACTTGACCAAATCCCTAAACTTGGCTAACCTAGTTCCAAACCTTTGATAGAAAGTCAAAATGACTTGAAAAACACAAAAAAATAAGAACCTTATTATAAAATTCAAGAAATTTATAAGCAAAGTTGATTCTAGTAATCTCCATCGAGGCTATGGACACCTAGCTAGTAGTGGAACAAGGCCTTGAGTAGATCCAAAGGCATATCTATCAAAGATATGGATGCATGTCTGGTAGCAAATAAATACGCAAGCCTTCCCTGTACAAATCATGGTTCTTAATGAACATCTAAATATGCTATAAGTCAATATTAATGGTCAAGGTTATGAATCTAGAATTTGTTTACCCAAATCCCATGGAAAATAGTGAGTGGGATCAAAGCATACACATAACATGGCTATGTATTGATGTTAGATCCTAATTCTACATTTGAAAGATTTTTTCTAACCATAAAATGATCTTAATAACGGTGCCTGATCAAATGGAATAAGTAGATTAATTATTAGTCTAAACTAGAGTCTCTAAATTCTAACATATTTCTATGTTCTCTCAGAAGTCACCATTAGTTAAGCCCCTCCTATTGATGCCTGAATATGTATAACATGTGCCCAAAGTGTTTAAAAACACTTATCATTTTATAATTTTAAGAATTTAGTGCATGAGTTATAGGTTTTGATAATCCTATTATTTGTTGATGAAATACAGGCAAAGAAAGTGGATTGTTTCATAATATTTATAATGTTTGGTGGTTGGGATCCACCATGGCCAAAGTTAGTCTATGCAAAATGTGAAGTATGCTATGCTAAGAATGGTGAATTATGATCAAGAATTAATCTAAAGACTAATTTATGATGGATATTTACAATGAAAATTAAGCTAGAATGATCTAATTAAAAAAAGGAACAAAAGGAAAGGTAAGGCAAAAAAGAGATGTTGATCTTCATTCCAAATATCATGACAAAGTTTAAATATCATCCAGGCATGCACATAACCAATGTATGACATGAAGTAGCATAATCTCAAATCCTATCAGACATTAGGCAAACATTTAAGGATGTTGTGAAATAATGCAAATAAGAATCAAGTTCACTTTAAAGATTTACCCCTATAAGCAAACAACATTAGCCCAAATGCAATAAGAGTAAGCAAACAAAATGAACTTAAAACTTTTAATTAACCTAGCATTGACACAAGTTAACAACTATACATTTAGATGTACACATAAAGAATTCATAAGAACCATTCAAATCTAGAAATCAAAATAAATAAATGAGAGAGAAGCCAAGATAACAAAAGGCATAAGCAAATCTAGACAAACTTTGTAAAATTCCTTACTTATATTGATTGCTCAAAAGTTATAATTAGCTTTTGGCTCTAAGAACTCTCTCCCTTTTACAATTGACAATACTCCTTTTATAGAAGGTAAGGAAGTATGTTAGTTATTCATATCCAATTATAAAAGTAGAAGTGTAAAGACAACTATCCTTCTTTTACCAAGTTCTAAAATACACTAGTATTTTCCTAATGGAATGACCTATAGGCAATGTGCTTTACAAGAAGCACATGCCTTTACAAGAAGAATAATCTATTTTCAAAATATTACAAAGTTTTAAAAAAAAAGGAATATTCCTAACTAGCTTTGAGGTCACTATGTCAATACAACCCCCTATTTCTGTTGAAGAACCTTCATTGCCTTCTCATGTTGCTCATCAATCAACTTGAGGTTAACAATAAGCTCCATGAAAAGTTCATTTTCTTGGTCTATCAAGTTTCTAAGGTCTCTATCATTTCTTCCCAAGGCTTCTTTAATGCTCCTTGATTCAATAATATTTTCCTCTATTTTTATGATCATATCCATGACCCTATTATTATCCACTCTATATTTTCCTTGGCTTTTGCTCTTGACTTCCTGCATGACTAGGGTGCTTCTATGTTTAAACTCTTCATCTGTGATGAGGCCCATGTGTTGAGTGTAGTTTGTTTTGTGATCATGGTCCCCAAGAAGTGTTCTATCCTATTTAGAAATTATTTGTCATCCTCAAAGAGACCTTCCAAATACTTAGATCATGTGTTAAAACCCTTGATATTATCCATAATCAATCCCATGACTATGTCAAAATGATCTAGGCTAATGGTATTGAAACCATGGATTTGATCTTTCATCAAGATGTTGGAAAATTATTTCATTTTATCTCTTGAATTCTACCATTAGGTGATTAAACTTTTTGATTTTGCATCATATTGGCTCAATACATTTTATTTGGACCTTTCTAATTTTAGATAATTGAACATGTCATAGAAGGATGCTTCAAACATCTTAATCATAGCATTGGGAACTGACAATATAGCTTGCTTCTCTAAATTTTCATTTTTATTTTATAGATTACCCTTTTGTTTTTGCATGCCTTTGAAGGTAGCCTACAATTGGGCTGATTGTGCTTGGGCCAATTCAAGCACATTTCCCTTAAAAATAGGGATTTCTCCTAGTTTTTATCCTCCTATTGGATTCAAGCCAATAAATGGTTCCACTTTTTAAAAATTGAACTCTTTCCTTCTGACCATGGATTTCTTCTCAATCACCCTCTATAGACTAGAATTTTTTGGGTCAAACTTGACACCAATTAAATATTTTTTTACTTAAGGAGTAGGGGTCTCAACTTTTTTTCCACCTAAAGATCCTAGGTCATCTATTATTTTCTCTTCTTATTGCAACACAACTATTCATGGCTTAAATTCTTCATTAACTAGAATGTTGATTGCCTACATCATTGCCCATTAGTGGTGTATGTTAGGGATCTTCTATACATTTACCTATATAAACCATTCAAGAATATTTGGGCCTTAGATTGGGTTTTCTTCACTAAAAAGTTTAAGCTTAATCAAAGGATGAGTGAAGGTCAACATGGGCTTTTTGGTTTTTACTAGAACTAATGCTAGCTCAGCTTTTCTCTTTGGGGTATCCAATGGAACTAAGCCCAAGGCCAATTATTTCCCCTTTTATTCCTTTGCTTACTTAGCTTGAGCTTCCTCTTCATCAGACTAGCAAGCACTAGACAACATTGTAAGTGCATCCTCAATTATTTCCCCAAGATCTAATGCTACCATGTCAATATATTCAATTGGTAACCCTTATTCTACTACATGCATTAAAGATGATGTTATCTCATTAGGTCTCTTCTCTTCTAGCCTTTATGTAATTAGTGCCTCCTACTTTTGTGGTTATGTTGGTGCAATTCTAGATGACTCCACTAATCAAATAGTACTATCTAGGACCTAACTACCACCTACCATCACTTCCCTTTTTCTCTCTAAGCATCCTAGCTCTTGGCTTGATGTTATGTTTCTTCAATCTCTCAAAGACCTTGGAAAATGAATATACCTTAGTGTATATGGGGTCATAAGGGCCAGGTTGGTGGTCATAAGTCATATTTATCCATTTTACCTTCAAATGTTTCTCAAGCCTTCTATAGGGGTCCCATTGTCTCAGTTCATCAACTTACAAATTGAAAGACATTTTATGTTTAGAGGTAGCCTCTATATTGTCCAATTATTTAAACACAGTCCTACCAATGGTTATGGGGAGGGTAAGGAGTAGTCCCTTCTTCTTGGTTTTACACAAACCATCTATCCCATTGCATATTTTACAGTCCACTTCTTACTCTACTAGTTTGATTGGTACATGAACTAATAGCCTGAGTGGGGTGCATTAGATTCCCTCAATCTTGATTATCATATAATTTGGATATATCCATATATCTCCCATGGCTTTAACATTATTCTTGATTTGAGGGTTGACCCTCATCATTGGGATCTCTGTGATGGCCTCAACTAAGTCAAGATAAACACAATCATAAATGAATTGAATATGGTCCCTATATTTGAAAATATTCAACTTGAAGTAAAATTGGGAGACAATTTGTGTCCCATCAGGTGACCATTCCCTAAAGTTACAAATTTTTGTGGTGGTAAGCAAGGCATCCAACAAGTATGAGATCATGTAGAATTAGTTCATAGTTTTCTTATTAATTATAGATAACTACCTACTCAAACAAGTGTTAATCATCCAACCTAGAGGAGGGGTGAGTTCTTTCTCAATCATGAAATAAATAAAGGGGACCTAGAGTTTGTCTACATATGTAGTGATTGGATTACCACACAACCAGTTCATAAAAGTCATGATCATCCTAATCCTAGGTTAAAATTAGCTAATTAGGATGTTACCATTGAAATCAAAGAAAACTTGATTCCCAAAATATACCCATGGGATAAGGATGGTCTTTAGGTCATTCTTCTTGGCCCACTCATTGATTAAGGTTACATCTACTTGGGGTTTGGGTAATTTATAGTAGTTATCAAAGGCTATAGGATAAATATAGTAAATTTTCCTAAATCTACTCTCATGAACTATCATGCCTTGATTAATTTTAGCATCTCTAAAAATAGGAGAAAGAATGTCTAAACAATACACTAGCTCAAGTTTTGTTGCAGTGAAATGGAAACCTATCATCTAGATTTCCACCACATCATAGTATCTCTTCCTTGCATACACGATCTTCTCCTCCTCTTTCATTATGAATGGTTGCTCCTCAATTATCTAGAATAGCTTGGACCAATGAATGTCTCTAATGTTCAAAGGGGTGGCATCAAACTATGTATCTTTTAAAATTCTTCCCTCTACATCTGAAGTTAGATAAAGCTCCACACCTTCATTAGAGGTGCCTTTTTGAGCTGCCATGGTTTGAATTCAGTCAAATTACTCACTATTGGGCTACTCTTCAACTCTAGATTAAATTTATCTTGTTCATATGATAATTTGACTTTTTGTGGCTCGATTATGATCAATACAGGGTTGAATTAGGGTTTTTATGCATGGTAGGGCTTTTCTAAAAGTCCTCTCAAAGCTTTAATGATGGTAGATTTTTGAGCTTGTATAAAATTCATTTCTTAGATTTGATTTGGATCTTTGCATTTATACCTTTGCCTTTTTGAACCCATAAGATCTTTATATTTGTCATTTTCTACCTATGTGGTGTCACTGTGTCATTCCTATAGCATTTTTTCAACACTTTGCTTATTAATATTTAAGAAGTGACCATTATATTTTGAAATTTTCACATTAATCTCATACCAGTGGATTAACATGCATGAATAAATATAGTTTATTGATCTTGATTTGCAATATTGGATGTTGTTGGTCCTAAGCCTGTTGAAATGTCCACACTTAATGGCTTTCTTAAAATTGGCATCTATGTGCTCTTTATTTGACATCCATGGGAATGTCTTTGATGTCTATGTGACCATCAATTTTTAGGTACCTCATTGAGAATTTTTTTTTACCTTAATTTTGACATCTACATGCCCATCATTGTACATCTGCATGAATGTCTTTGACAACCACATGACCATCACTTTTAAATTACTTCTTTGGGATTCCTTACTGATTTTGCTACTTATCACTTCTAGGTTCACTCAGCTTAATGTCTGTGTCACTTGGTAGCTTCATGGGGATTTTACACTCTATATTATATTATATCTACTAGGTTAATGTGCTTTCATCACATGGAGATCTCACATCTACTCATATCTTTGTTGAAAGGTCAATTTCTACTTTACAACATTGGATCACTTCTATTTAGGAAAATGTGCTCTATTGGATCATGATCTGAGGGATGCACTATTGTTGGATACTTAATATCCTATTAATGAACTCGTGCCACTTGTCATCATTTTGGGGCTTTGAATTATCAATGATTATTACATTCTATCGGATCAATCTCATATGAGCCAATATGGATCATTGATCCTACAAATAAGCATGAAAGTTAGGCCCAAGAATATATAGAACCTAGACTAAAGTTTTTTTGACTAAGGTTTTAATTTGTGTTAATAAACATCAATAAACTTTAGGCTAAAGTTTAGTCTAAACTTTAAAATATAATAAAATGGGACCCCATAATTTATAAAATACTTGGCATAAATTTTTTAGCCCAAGTTAGAAACATAATAAAAAAGGACCCTACGAATAATGGAAGACATAGCATAAAGTCTTAGCCTAAGGTTTTCATTGTATTGATAAATACAATTAAAACTTTAGGCTAAGTCTATTTCATAATAAAATGAGCCCTATGCTTAGTTTCCATGTTTGATCTCACACCATTAGATTATGTTCATCTAATCAAATACGTGTCATAGATCATTATATATAGGATTGAGTAAGATTGCTTACCTATCTTTAGTTTCCATTGTGATCTCACTCCGTTAGATTAACCTCACCCAAGTAAATGTGGGTCATTGATCTTGTGGACAAACATAATGTTTAAGTTAGGGTCGAGGATACATAAAACTTAGACTAAGGTTTTGGACCAAAGTTTTATTTGTATTGATAAATATGAATAAAAAGTTTAGGCTAAAGTTTAGACTAATCTTAAAACATAATAAAGTGACCCTGCGAACCATAAAGTTAGACCATGCTAAGATAAAAGGGAATAAGGAGGGCTCAAAATATAAAAGAGACCAAGCATAATATTTTTAGCCTAAAGTTTGGTTGTGTTGAAAAATATGATTAAGCCTTAGGAAAAAATTTAAACTAATTCCATGGCATGATAATTGTTCCCGCAAAAATGTTCTTGATAAATTTGAATTTAAATCAAATGACATGAGCCTGTGTAATTGGAGTAAGGGTTTCAAGAAGCTTAAACATGGATTTAATTTGAATTTCAACAAACCAAAGGTTAGTAAAAGACCAAATCATCATCAAATCATAAAATTATGATATTTCTCATTTAAAATGGACTCCATTGGAGTTGTGACCTAAAACATAAAGATCAAATGTTAGCAACTTTAGGTAAGATTAAATCAGAATCATGAATGAATGTGCTAACCAAACTAGGTGTGGATGATCTTCAAATAAAGAATATGTGCAAACATGTTAATGACACTCTGGTTGCATGATTTTTCTTGATTGAAGGCTTTAGAACCCTCCCTAGTGATCTTTCTATGGTAGGAGATACCCTAATTGGGTCTAATGGATCTATATTGGTCATGTTCTCGATTATTTAAAGTATCCCTAATTGAAAGTGTAAGTAGGATCTATCTTCTTCGATCTAGGATTAATGTGTGGATATGATGTATTTTTTATTGCATACACATAGTACCTTACTCTAAGATATAATGACATAAGGAAACCACATATAGTGCAATCTTTCTGTCTGACTTATGATAGATCACATGAGCTATCATAAGGCTAATAATGGCCTTTCAAATACCTACAATGGCCGACATATAGACATGAAACAAACACATTCTCAAACCACTAAAATATCTCTCTCATCTAATCACCCATAAGGTTAAGGCTCACCTCTCATCATTCATCTTATGAGTATCACAAGTAATAGGTGTTAGTACAATAGGAAGATCTAATATACCATGGACATCCTCTAAGGTAATGCCCACCTTAATGGTATCCCCATCCACCACCCACCTAAATTTATTGGTTATTCGCTCCCATGTCCTTAAGAATATGGTGACTAAGTCAACACTTAAATCAATGCGAAACATCTACATAATACCTCTAAAACCCAACATCATCAATCATGATTGATCATCTACTATCAATCTATCTAATAAATCTGGTAACCAAACTACATGTACCGATCACCAAAGTCTCTATTTCTTTGTAAAATATCAAACAACAAAACACATATTAGTTATCTATATCAAATCATCATCAAATTACTTAAACAAATCAAATATACATGCATTTAAACCAAAATCAACTACTTCAACCTATATTGTCTATTTCTAAAAAAAATATTATGTTAGCAATATTACTAACTATTTTGGACAAGAACATATTTTTTACTATGTCAACCATGTATCTAACTACATGAGCCACTATTAAAATCAAACTGCATCAACCACTTCACACAAAGTTGGTTAACTCATTTTACTATATTAGCCACTTCATACAAATTCAACCATCTAATCTAATGGCATCGACCACTACATACAAAGTTGACTATTTATTGTAACTACATTAGCCACTTGATATGCAATCAACTAGATAACCCTATTGCATCAACCACTTCATAGAAAGTTAGCCACTAAATCAATATAGCCATCCACTTCCTATACATAGTGAGCCACCTAAACACCTTATTATATCATCTAGGATGTATATCCATGTATAAATTATTACACTAGATTGGCCCACATACACATATTTTTCTATTTATTAACTAATTAGTCAGCCTAATACTCTATAATCAGCGACTAACATCAACTTGTTAATTTAAAACTAGGTCAGTCTGGAGATATCATTATATTTTTATGGGTATTTTTGACACATTTATCATTAATGACCCTCCTTAAACCCTACTTATGTTTCATTATAATTTTTACTCTACCCAAAATTTTGGGACAAATTTTGTTACACATATTTACCCTGACACCTAAATTTATAAATATACTCCATTTACAATTTAAATCAATAAAAAATTGAATGTAATAAATCCCACATCTGAATCATGCTCATAACAATTGTAATGCATCTTTCCCCTTGTACTCCTCACATCTATGCCACTATCTCTCTTATAACTCCTCTAGATCTCACAGAGCTCTGGTTTCTCAAAATAGTAAATTTGTAAATGAATAGTTAAAATTATACTATATATTTAAAATTTAAAAATGATTTAGCTAAGAATTATTTACCAAAAAAATCTATTTTTTGCTCATTACTCTATTTCTACAAACTCTTTTTATAAATCACGAAAAAATATAAAATCCTAATAATGTAGAGTAAATTTGTATATGAATAGTTAAAATTATATTATATATTTAAAATTTAAAAATTATTTTGCTAATAATTTTTTACCAAAAAGTCTATTATTTTCTCATTACGCTATTTCTACAAACTCTTTTTATAAATCACAAAAAATTATAAAATCCTAATAACGTAGAGAATTTTTATATATTTAACCCATATTTTTGTAAAAAATTCAAATTTTAGCTTATTTTTCAAGTCCACCTAATGTCCCATACATTGGACACCTCATATACCTAATTTTCACACAAATTCACACAAAAATAAGGTAAGTCAAGGTATGCATATGATAGTTTCATTTTTTCTAAAAACTCCTTATTGTCATTACTTTAATTTATTTTCTATTTTTTACTATAATTTATTAGCTCAACATTGTGTGTTGCTATGTTCATTATCGAAACACAATCCCATGTTACGACTATGTGACATGTAATGAGCTTCAAATGTGGTATATGTATACACACAATATTTGTAAACTTTATCATTTACTAACACTTTCTATCTTGAAGGAACCTATTGAGTTTCAATTTCTCTGAGTGCATGCCTTAAAGGGTGCACTAGGAAGGGGGTGCATAGACTTTTGGTGATTATATGATTTTTGGTCCATACACCATTACACAAAACTATTAAAATTTACTTTTATCAAACTCCTTAATCAATTAAAACCCATTTATCCACTTGTCTAAGTAATTCACCTTTTAAAATATCTCCTATCTAAGCAAACACCTATTTTCTCCATTTTCCTACTATGTCGACAAGGTTGATCTTGTTAAGAATTGAGTGCACATTATGGAACTCAACTCAAACAACATAGTTAAATACCTAATGACTATATCTATAACCTAACAAGATCAAGGAAATTGATCTTGTTGGCTAAATTCTTGAGAGGGTTTAGTGTCAATATTTGGTTATAAATACCCCCTTCACTTCAATCCAATAGAGAGAAACATTCATTTTCACATTATTACAGCTTGTGATTCTATTATTTATACACTTGAGGAGTCATTTCTTAGGTTTTTACCTTGAAAATAAATAAACTTGTCTTGTGGGAAAGTCTTGGATTCAAAGTATGAGTCTTTTGGCTCAGAGTTGATTTCTATTGTGTGATCCTTACAAAGCCACAACAACCTATTTGCAAAAAATCATTGACCAAGGGAGATATTGAGACATGATAGGTTCAATTAAAGTTAAGTATTTTTAAATTTTACTCTTTCATTTGGTATAAATATATTACACAAGGTGATAGGATGAATGTTTTACTCCTTTCTTAGTTTACTTCTACATTGACCTGAGTAGATTTATCTTTACATGTTTTATTTTATTTGTTCAACTATCCCTCTTTGTGACACAAGATTTAGTGATCACTAGATTAGCTATTTTTATTACATAATATCATATTCCTAGAGGCTCTGTAACCCTCTCATTTGGTTTTATGTAGTAATATATCCCTTAGTTAGGTTTAGCATATATGGATTGGTCATGTGCTGATATAAATAGATATGCAATGAATTATTTGGTAAGATTACCTTCTCCAAGTGTATAATCCACTACATAGGACAAGTTATATATATATATATATATATATATATATATATATATATATCCAAATTCACTACATACATCTATACACAATATTTTTAAACTTTATTATGTATTTACATGTTCTCTCTTATAAGACCCTGTCAAGTTTCAATCTCTCTGAGTGCACACCTTGAAGGGGATACTAGGAAAGGGGTGGGAAGACCTTTGGTACTTCTCAAAATTATTGTTCCCTATACCATTACCTAATAAACTAAAATCTATATTTAACCAACTCCTTAAGTAATTAAAACCCATTTATCTACTCCTCTAAGAAAATCACCTTTCAAAATAGCCCCTAATTAAGCAAACATCTATTTTCTTACTATTTCAGCTAGGTTGATCTTTTTAAGACTTGAGTGCACATTACATAACTACATTAGCCTAACTAACATAGGTTGAGACCTAATGACTATCTTTCCTGCCTAAAAACATCAAGCTAGTCGACATAGTAGGAAAATGGAGAAAAAAGGGTGTTTGTTTAGTTAAGGGATATTTTGGAAGCTGAATTACTTAGAGGAGTGGATAAAAGGGATTTAATTACTTAGGAAACTAGATAAAAGTAACTTCTACTAGTTTTAGGTAATGTTATAAATACCAACAATACTTTTAAGAACTAAAGGTATACCCACCCCTTTTTTGGTGCCTTAAATGGCATTCACTCAAAGAGATTGAAACACAATAGGTTCTTACAAGATAACAAGTGTCAATAAATGATAAATTTTAAAAATATTATGTGTGTATAGGAGAGACATCCACCTGTGAGGATCTATTGAGATAAAGCTATTTAAATTGAGGTTCAATATCTAGACTATTGAGATGAGGTTGAGATCTAGCCATATGTTGGTTTGTGGGAGGCTCTACAGATGCGAAGAGATATACTCTATTAAAAACCCTTCACTCTCTTACTTGAAACATGAGAGAGAGGAGGTTAAGAAATCTAAGACTCTAAAATATATCGACAAATTTTAGAAGCATCTAAAGTTGGTTGAGAATTCATAAAGCCTTGGAGAGGTGAGTCACAAACTACACCTAATTATATTCCCATGGCTCAGAAATTAGATTATTAAAAATGCTGCCATCATGTTGAGGACCCTACCAACTCTACCCATTGGTAAAATAAGTTTATGCTTTATTAGTTATAGGTCATATGAGATCTATGTTGTAGATAATCTCTCTATGTTTTGACCTTTTTCTTATTCATGTGGTAAAAAAAAGGATGAATGTGTTGGTGAGGCCTCGGATGAAGATGGATAAGAATCATCAAATATTTTTTACAAGAATTTAAAGACTCAATCTAAGCTCAACAAAGCTCACTCCCAAGATTTGTCCCATAATTATGAAGTTTTACTCCATCACAGTCTCTTGCATAAATGTCTTGGTAATATTGACCTTTATGCAGATTATACCCCATTCTTAACTAGTAAATGTCCTATGGTAAAGGTTCAACTTAAAATCAGCATCCACATCATCAGTAGCTCAAATATGGGAAAGGTTCATTTGTCCAAACAACTTTTCTATATTTATGTCAAGGATTACAAGAAACTTGACTAGATTTTGGGTTGGGCAACCTGCCATAATTTGGGTTTCTCATGGAGGCTTTGTGAGAATTATGGTGATATTGAAAGTGTGGTCTATATATGTATTGACTATTTAAATTTTATTTCACCATGGTTTAAATTTATGCAAACATACCTTTATTTAGTAACATATTTTTTAGGATTGGCTTATGCTTCACCAAAGGGCTCCCTAGGTATGACCCTACATGTACCTGGTGATCTTCTATTAGGCTTAGCCTTTGAATAATTGTTTTTTCTATTTCTTTGTAATTATTCCACCAATGGTGTTTCTCTAGGTTGTTTCTAAGGTAACTTTATTGATGACCATTTGTTAAAGTTTAATTATTGTAGTTGAAAGAGGTATTTCCAGGTTCTCTTTTGTTTCAGTTTTTGTTCCACTATAAAGGTTGTGGGAGCTACTTTCAAAACCCTCTTTTCTCTATTGTAAAATTTATGGGACCTGTTATCAAATTAATCTATTTTTTTGGTTCATTTCTCTAGTTTTAAAAGTGTTATTTACCCATATCTAATAAAAATATAGACAAAAAATATATTTTTTAAATGCCAACAAGTTGTGCTTAGTGTTAATTAATGGATATTTCATCATCATGATTAGTAATTTGTCATCATGACCCCCTTGTATTGATGTTATTTAAAAAATTCTACCTTATGGAAGTCAAATAGGTCAAAAAATTAATGTTTTATATTTAATTTTAATGCACTAATGGATAATACACTCCACCCCTCTGCAACTTGTCCTGAGTGGCCATTATATGGTGTCCATTAACATAAAAACACTCTGAATATGTTGCACCACACATAGTTAGACTCTCATAAGCACTGTCAAAACTCCCTCATTTTTTCCCTTTTTAAAAATCATTGTAATGTTTTATGTGTCTCCAATATTGTTTAGTTTTGGTCCTTTCATCCTATTAAAAAGGAATCTTTGGGAATTCCCAACCACTTAAAAATGCCCCTCAAAAATTTTCATCTTTAGTATACTCCTCTCTTTTTCTCAAACCCTAAATTTTACCCTTAACAAAAACAAAAAAATAATAATAGTATGCACTCCTGACATGCCCCATAGTCTTCATTTCAAACTAAACTAAATGAATTATTTTATTTTTTAAAACTCTCAACTCTTCTTTTCACTCCTTGTATATTTAGTGTGTAACCCTTAATGTAATAGTTAAGGAAATAGAATAAATGTTACAAGAGTGTAGATACTTAAATCTAGATTTATATGTTTAATTAGTATTATATAATTAGAAAATAATAGTCATGGATCTACCCTTTAGTTCTTGACCTAAATTACATACAAAAAGCTTATGATTGTGATCTCATAATGCCTAAATACTTATTTTATAGTCTAAATTGATATTCTAATTACCTAGATCATATGTGGTCCACAATATGCTTAAATATTGATATGTATCCTTCACTATTAGGTACATAAATTCAACAACTTTATATCTTCCTAGACACTTGCATTAATACTTGGATACTAGTGTCAACACTATTGTACCTACTCAAACATAAGTGTTTGTACCTTTAAAACACTCAAATTTTCAAATATTTTGATATTTAAGAGTCAACCTATTTTTTTTCTATAACCCTTCAATGAGAATCATTCCAAAATGTTTGATATAAATATAAGTTAAATCCCACTCATTATTCATCTATCAAGTGTCTATCAAGCATGTCCTACACTATTGAAATTTAATTGCACAACTAAGATAATTTGCCCTATTCTTTTCTATTTCTAAACCAGTCATAGGACTAGTCTTATTATAGGTTTAAAGCATCCAAATAATGGACCATAAGCATTATTTGAAAATTTTCAAGTTAGATAACTACATGCACTTGCATATATCATATTACATAATTATTCACACATAAACCCACATAAGGAGAAAACTACACCATTCTGATGTCATTTTCAGAGTATATGGATATGTAGGTAATGCTCACTAGCAGAGGCATCTTTTGTGTTAGCTCAACTTCAATTGAGTCCAGTAACCCCCATTTTTGTAGGATCTATGGGTTTGATCAAAATATTGAGATCAACAATCTATTTGTATGATCCAAACATATAATATGAAAAGAAATAGTCAACCCTAACAGATGTAGATGGAATTTTTATAAAAGATTCAATACTATATAACAAACATTAGTGGTAGAATTAGGACACTAGCATCGATGTTAGTGTCCATAGGGTGATGCAAGTGTCCAAGCTGATAGAAATAAAATATCCATAATCTAATTATGGGATCTAGATATTTATATAGTCCCCTTATTCACTTTCACTACTTATATCTTCTTGTGCATCATTTAATAAACTAAGTGTAATTTTTCCTTTGTATTATTATTATCATAGTATTTGACTATTGTACTTTCCATATGTGGCATATGCACATATTCAATATATCTCCTTAGAATATTGATAGAGTCTAAATTCATTTAGTTGAGCTGATTTTAAGAGTAGATTATTCCTTCATTATTTGGGATACACTTTTTCACATTAATCCTTAATTCCATAAAGCGTTAAACATTTGGTGAACCCAACCTCTGAGTCTTCTCATGCAACATTCTAGCTTGACCTAGGGTTTTTCAATCTTCAAAGGTTTCTGCTTGTATTTATTTATATTTGTTATATCATTTTTATGCAACCTAGGTTTAGTCCTATTGTATGTGGTATTCCTATTGAACATCTTACACTTCTTGTTTGACCACCTGAAATGTCTCAAGCTAATACCATGTAAAAATATGCTAATAATGAGAGTGTCAATAATGAAAATTATCAAAATACTAAAAACTATATTAAAGAGTATGAAACTGATCCTGAGGATAATGAAAGACATGAAAATAATCAAAATGAAATAGTAGATAAAGATCAAGTTAAATTTAGTAAATTATTCCAAGAGCATATATGTGAAAATATTGAATATTTTAAAAATATACTTAATACTATATTTGAAGCTAATAAATCTAAAAGTTCTATTGAATAACCATTGATATATATATTGATTCAAATATTATGGATATTGTATATGCCTATCACACATCACTCCCAATATCCCTTCCCTTGAACACAACATTTAATCCTACATCTAATGGGGGCATGAGAGATGTTTTCAAACCATTTTTACCCAAAGATAAAACAAATATTGAGACATCCTCCATGGGAACAATTAAAAATTCAACTCAATTACTGATTTCAATGCCTACATCAACACAAGTGATGTTTTCATCCCCTTTTGTGAATTCTCAAATATCAAATCTAAATCTCAATGGGTATACTATACAAACTCTTCTATAAGTTATTCAAGATTTAGAAACTAAGGTTACCAACACTGAGCAAAATGATTTGAAATAAACTCATGTTATTAGTTCATAGGATGTATTACATAATCCTCTTGCATTTGAGATATCATTATACCCTTTTCAAACTCATTTTTTAGCACCTAATTTCAAACTTTATGATGTAAAGGGTGATCCTGAGTAGCATATTTGATATTTCCATGTAACATCCCTTGATTATCCTTCTAATCACAAAATTTTGACCAAATTATTTTAAATAAGTTTAAAGGACTATGATTTAAGATAGTTCTATGATCTACCAATATAATCTGTAAGATCATTCAAGACTTTATCATATTAGTTTCTTGCACATTTCTCAATCAACATTACTAAAAACATGTCATATGCACAAATTACCAATATTGAATAAGGAACTAATTAGTTTAATAATAAACATACCTTGAGGTATAATTCAATGTTGGCCAAAATGAAAAATCTAATGGTAGGTAAGGAGATTCAAGATATCTTTAAGTAAATTTTACTTGATCCCTTACATGAGTATATTATTTTCAATAAGTTAAAATATTTTGATGACTTATGAAATATTTTTATAGATAGAGAAATGAAACTTATTTCATTGAACAAGCTTAAGTATGTATCAAACAAACCAACTACATCTATTACAAAGTTTCATATCAAACCAAGCTATAAGGTAAAACCTATGGGTAAGTGCACAGAGTTTGGGGACAATTCTATGGACCTTTTCCATAATATGATCATGTTAAATAATTCAATCATGTTATTGACATAACATGATCACAGTATTTAAATTATGGATCGATAATTACTAAGCCATAATACAATCGTGTTAATGTATAATGTGATCACATTAATAGATAATGTGGTCATGTGATTTGTAAAAATAATAACATGATCATGTTATTTTTTTTTAACATTAAAGTAGTGAACATGTAGATGGAGTGAATCTTGGCAAATAGATAACACAATCATGTTATTATAAAATTAATAAGATGATCATGTTCCTATTATTTTTCACACAAAATCATGTGGACATGCAAATGAAGCCAACTTTGGCCAAAAGCTTATATTTACCACTTTAAATGTTAAGTATAAGGAAATAAATGAAATAATATAAATGTAGACTTAATACTTTAAATTTATTTTAGTAAATATAATAATTTAGTGTCACTCTACATTTGATAGAATTGGTCTCATAGTTTCATGCCTTATGATGTGGAAAATAGTTTTTCAAAATCCAAACTAGTCAGTACTTAGGCATTTTCAGGGTCTAAATATTAAACCTAGGGATTTTAAGACATAATTTTTATAATTTATGTCCATTTTTGGTAAACATATAGTAGTTTTTTTAGGTTTTTGTGCCTTCTAGATTGATTCTTGGCATTTATAAGAGTCCTAAGTTTGTCAAAATTGAAGTTTGCAAACCACACACTTTAAAATTGATGCAAATTGGTGTGATTAGGGTAACATAGGTCACATTGATGACTTACACACATTAAATTACCACTTTGTGTTAATTTCACTTATTCATCATCCCTCCCTCATCCCTGATCACTTTTTACTCATGCCTCATCACCCCTAATCATTCTCTCTCATCATTACTCACTATCCCTAATCACTCCCTCATTAACCCTCACTATACTTATTCATCTCCAATCACTCCCTCATCATCCCTAATTACTCCCTCATTAACCCTCACTATCCTTCATCATCCCTAATCACTCACTTTTCATCCCTCATTATCCTTCATCACTCCCTCATTAACCCTCACTATCCATCATCATCTTTAATCACTCCCTCATCATCTATAATCACTCCCTTATTGGATCTCACCATCCCTCACCATCCCAAATCACTATCTCATCATCCCTAATCATTTTATAAGCATATTTAATCACTCCTTCCTCATCCATCATCATCCCTAATCACTCCCTTATTGACCCTCACCATTCTTCATTTATAATCACTCCCTCATCATCCCTAATCACTCCATAAATTAAACCTCACCATCCCTAATAACTAATTCATCATACCTCATCATCTCTAATCATTCATTCATCATCCCTCATCACCCCTAATCATTCCCTTATTAACCCTCACCATCCATCATCATCCCTAATCAATCCCTCATCCTTCCTAATCACTCCCTCATTGACCCTCACCATCCTTCATCATCCATATTAACTCCCTCATTGTATCTACTAAATTATTCCTCATCCCTCCTCATCTTTAATCACTTCATCCAATACCTTTATGGTGGTATTTTGTTGGGGTTTAACAATGTTAAGTTCTATAAGTGGATAGTTTAGTGCTAGCATAAAATATAATACATAGTAATCAAAATGATGTGGAGGAAAATTTGAAACATAAATATTTAACACCTATGAAAATATATGGGATTATTAGAAATGATGTAATTAACAATTGAAAATCCACCAGAAAAATAAAAGTAAGGTAAATAACCATAGTACCAAAAATGGGTAGTAAATACATGAGGATCACCAAGCTGTGTGATTTACTGAAACCAATCAATTGCTTTCCATATGAGGACATTTTATTATCTAAATAATTATATTGAAGGCCTTCTATTTTTATGTATATTGATTGAGTCATCATACCAGAGAGTGGAAAATAATTTTAAAATTATTAGAACAAGTAGTCCAAGATTGGAAAGTAGTGCTTAATTCATAACTTCAATATTTAATATAATGAATAGTGTCACACTATGAGCTATCTAATTTCACATATCAATAATTGGGTAAAATTTATCTAGAAATATAAAAAGGTAAGTAGATAATAGATTACGAACCCAATTATATGATTGGTACTAAAAATATCTCTACTTCTCCCAACAAGAAATTATATGAATTAAAAATATGGTTTCATTAACAAATGTAGATCAATGGTGAGCCAATACACTTCATAATTTCAAATGAAAGTTAGAAGAATTTAATTTCTTGTAAATAAGATTTTCAAAAATTGAACTTGAAATTTATAATTCATCCATAATCATATGCTAGTGTATGGTCTAGTGTAGGCCTTGAGAAATGGATCACTTAGTAGTGTTACTTGGTGTACAAAATCAAACTTTGACAACTCACCATTATAGATGTGTAATGTTTTACATGTGGTAAACCAAATATTTACCATTTAAATATAGTCTATGAATTAAATCCTTGAAATGTTGTGATAGACTATAATGATCTAAAATACCATATATCATAGTTAGTTCATAAGCTTTTAGTCATTAGTTCCAGAAAGTGCAAGAATCTTGTCATTTACAGTAATAAGTATACTCTTGATGGTAATAAGTAAATTAAATAGCATCTTTATGTCATAGTATCATAGTGTCTTTTATCCAAAAATAATAAATATAAAATAATTGAACCATAAACTAAATGAATACAATGATACCTTTTAGACACATAAATAAGTTCCTATATACTGTACACTAAAAAATAATATTTATTTGATCCCTTAACTACCTCTACCTCAAACCTCTTTACCCAACATATCACTTCTAGATAATGAATAGATCAAGTGGTATATCCATGAAATCATGGATAATGGACACATCATGCTAATATGATTTCCTTATAGAAGCCCAATATTGCTTGTGCCAAAGTTGTGAATTAATTAAAAAAATATTAACAAGATTAAACTGAAGAACTATTATCCTCATCTAAATATTAAGGCATTTTTATACCATATCACTAGTGTAGAATAATTTTCCAAAATTTATCTTAATTTTGGGTATCATCATATTCATGTTGAACCAATAGACATTTGGAATATAGTCCTAAAAACAAAGGAAGGATTGATTGACTAGTTGGTTATGCCTTTTAGGTTAGCTCATATAGTGAATTCATTCATTGAGATGTTGAATGACATCATCAAGCCCTTTACCTATGTATTTTTTTAATCTACCTTGATGACATCTTAATCTTTAGAAAACATGGGATGAACATCTACACCATGTTGAACTAGTGTTTCACATTTTGAAGAAACATATTTTTTTGATAACATGAATACATGTTCTTTTTTCAAGCAAGAGATAAAATATTTAGGATACATTACACACAAGGAGTGCAAGTGTGAACTTGACCAAGATTCAAGTCATACAAGAATGGGAAACACCAAATAAATTTGCATTTGATTTAAATCTTCTCAGAATTAGAAAATTATACAATATATTTGTGTTTAATTTTATCTTTTGAACCAAGCTACCAAAGGTGGAAAAAAATAAATTTTAATCTAGTTAGCTATGCAATAAAGATAATCCAATGAACTAAGATTAAGACTCTATTTTGTGTTAGTACTTATGCTAATTGACTATAAATTTGGAAGATCATACAATTCATTTAGTAATTAAATTGACTATCACAAATGGGTATTGACAACACAACAAGTCTTAGAAAAGAGTTAATTTTTATTATAATGGATTAAACAACATATGATTATAATAAAAGATATCTTTAGAGTATATACTTATATCAGATGATGAGGGAGTGATTAGGGATGGTGAAGGATGGTGAGGGTCAATGATGGATGATGAGGGATGGTGAGGGTAAATGAGGGATTGATTAGCGATGATGAGGGATGAGGAAATATTGATTAAGGATTATGAGGGATGAGGAGGGAGTGATTAGGGATGATGAGGTATAGTTATAATAAATGAAGGAGTGACTAGGGATGATAATCTTGAGTGATTAGAGATGATGAGGGATAATGAAGGCCAATGAGGGAGTGATTAAGGATGAGGAGGGATAAGGAGGGAGTGAATAGGGATGAGGAAGAAATTAGGGATGATGAGGGATGAGGAAATAGTGATTAGGGATGATGAAAGATGGAGGAGTGATAAGGGATGATGAAGGATAGTGAGATTCAATGGAGTGATTATGATGATAAGGGAGTGGTTAGAGATGACTAGGGATAATGAGGGTAAATGATGGAGTGATTAGGGACAATAAAGAATGATGAGAGAGTGATTCAAGTTAATAAGGGATGAGTAGGAAGTGATCAAAGATGAGGGATGAATGATGAACAAGTGAAATTAACACAAAGTGGTTGTTTGATATGTGTTGGTCTTTAATGTGACTTACACTATCCCAATCACACCCCTTTGGATCAAGTTCAAAGTGAGTAGTTTTCAAACTTAAATTTTGACAAACCTAAGACTCTTATAATGATAGGAATCAATCTAAAAGGCACAAAAACCTAAAAAATGACTATATGTTTACCAAAAATAGATATTAATTGCAAAAGTTATGTACTGAAATCTCTAAGTTTACTACTTAGACCTTGAAAATGCCTAAGTACTAACTAGATTGGATTTAACTATTTTCCACATCATAAGGTGTGTAGTTGTGAGACCAACTCTATCAAATGTAGAGTGACCCTAATTTCTTATATTTACTAAAATAAATTTAAAGTATAAGGAAACAAATGTAAAAATATAAAAGTAAAATTATACTTCTATAAGATTCTAGCTAAAGTTGGCTTAATTTGCATGTCCACATGCTTTTGTGTGAAAAATAAAAGGAACACAATCACATTATAGATTTTATAATAATGAGATAGCATTATATATTAACCAAGATTCACTCCATCTACATGTTCACTACTTTAATGTGCAAAACAATAGTAACATGAACATGTTATTGCTTTTATAATAATGTGAATGTGTTATCTATTAATGCGATCATGTTATCTATTAATGAGATTATGTTATCTATTAACAAAATTGAATTATAAATTAACACGATCACATTATTTGAATTTGAATTCAAATACCATTCTTTTTGGCTTAGAAATGGCTTAGATTCTTGAGCCAAAGTCTTGGACCTATCAATCTACAGTCAAGTATGAGAGTTATGATAAAAACAACAAAATTCAACTTCAATTTCCAAATAATCTATGAATTTAAATGTTAAAATTCTAAAACTTAATATCATCATGATTATCATGCTCTCCTCTTTCCAAAAATATTATTTTTATAAAATTTGGACTAATTTAAGGTTTTGAACTATTTTGATTACTAACTATACCTTTTTTAGGCCACTATATGCCACAAACATACATGCCTATACATGTTCAGGTAATTTATCTTTCAGTTATCCAAGTGAAAAATAAGTTATATGGTCACAATATATGCCTAATTATACACACATTAAAAAAAATGATTTTCATTTTTTTTAGGTAGTTAAGCATATTGCATGGATGGTTATCCATGTTTTGTTAGTTTTCATGATCTATTGACTTGCAAAATTCATAAAAAAAAGTATTCATTGAAAAAAATAATATATAGGTCACAAAATAGAAGACCATTTATAAATTTTCACGTAAGTGTTTTAAAAATATTAAATTCTTCTCAAAAAATGGTTTACCATAAGGTAATCTATCCACTCTATTTTCTTAAAAAATAGAAGTTCCTCTTCAAATTTTAGATGTTTGAACTAGTTATACTTAACCATTTTTTTCAAAAAATTATTGTTTTGGAAACTAGACTCTAAATTATACATTTCATGTTCTTACACCATCTTGAAATTTGGAGTGCAAATATCTCATATTATCTATAGATATTTAGATTTCTAAAATTTTAAGAAAATCATGTCCACGAGTAGGCCACTTTTTTTCCCCCAACTTTGTGCACTTACCCTTACTAAGGATAAAAAGTAATCATCTACAACAACTAATATAGTTTCAAAAAAACCTAATAAACTCATCTTATATAATTCACCTAAGAGATTATTTACATGATTACCTGAGTCTCCATCTTTTATCCTTCCAAATATATTGGAGTGTCATCTCATATCTCTTACTCCTATGTTGGTTAATACTAATTGAACTATATCAAAAGGATATGATGCAAATTATTATTATGACTATCACACATAGGAATTATATAAACATATGTTTCAAATTTAAGTACAAGATATAGGAACCTATTGATAGTGACCAACTCACCTTTGAGGATTCTTCAAAGGATTCATGATCATAACCTAATGATCATCAAATCAAAAGATACTTAATAATCCACAAAATCATTCTAAGGAAACATTAAGTAAAAAATGGAATATCATGCTCATCCTCCTCTACCACATTATAACCACCCAATAGATGGGATTATTGCTATACTTATATGTGAGATACCTCTTATGCTTCAAATTCTTTCCATTTCATTTTATGTCAGTGAGATTGTGGATGAGGACTCAGATATTCATTCCTTATTTATCAGATCACATATTAATCATCAAAATATACACAATTTTATGGTTCTAGTTATAATTTATTTACCATGACATTATTGACACATTTATGATACACATATAATTTTTTATTCCCTTTGACCAAGATGGTCAAATCATTTGATGAAAAGACAACATGTTTTTGGTGAGATTGATTTACATCTACAAGTTGGTCCAGCACATGTGACCACAACATTTTAATTTATACCACATACAAGAGTATTTGATATGTTAGTTAGATGACCTTGGATTCATAAGATCCATGCAGTATCTTCTATAGTGCATGATTGTATTAAATATATTCATATCAATAAGGTAATTATAGCTTTAGGGTTTCAATATGAATATCCATTGTAACAAGAAAAAATTGTTAGGTGATAGTTTATACAACCTACTAAGGTTAATAATGAGAAAAAGGGTAAGTAAAAATTAATCCCTTTTCTAGGTGATCAATACATGAGAGGCCATTTCATTAGATATATACATTAGATTCTATGAGGTCCTCATTTACACCTCCACAGCCTAGCTAGTTATTGCCAACAAAAGTAGCATGTTTTAGAGAGGGTAAAAAGACCAAAAATCACACCAAGAAAATAACAGAGCACTAAAAAATGGGTTCTATGAAAACCTACATATTCTAATACTACTTCATGACCACTTAGTCCCATGCACCATACACAAAGTATTATAGAGTCTCCAGATCCATATTTGGCACATATACATGATCAATGGTAGCATGACCAATTTAATGTACCATATTTAGAGTATAGATCACCCTATGAGAATACCTTATATGAGATAATTGGATAGCACACTCTTTCCAAACATCCAAAAAAATAAAAATTTAAAAAAATTGAAAAATCAATAAAATACAAAAGCATTCAAATAAAGTAAAAATTCAAAAATATTTAGCATTTCACTTATTTTTTATATTTTGTATATGTTTTCTTACTTTATATTAATATATATCATATTATTTTTTTACATAAATATGTTTCAAGGGTACTTTAGTATGCTACAGTCATACATTGGATCCATGATACATGAGCATGCAGATGTTAGACCTTTCTTCTTCCTGCGTGACACACTACATTAGGGCTATCTTGCTTCTATTTGATCATGATTGACATAGGTTATATTATTTCAATTTACATTATCACATCAAGATGTTATATTAATATTTACACATGCCTATACTCATGATACTATCTTACATAATGTACTTGATATGATATTATACTTGACATTTTGCTTACATATGCATGCAGGGACTTTTATGACATACTTATGTTATTTTATTATATTTAAGTTACTTCATCTCTTCATATGGTTTACTTGAGTGTATTTATTATTTGCTTTATTACCTTAATTGCATAAATGTTTAACATGTTCCTTTCTTATTAGACATGGTGCCCTAAGTTTTTTTTGTTTTGTTTGGTTTGTGGACATTTTCACGTCTTTACATTATAGTGTGTGGAATTTGACCATGCCCCTTGTTTTTGGTCTCCTTAGACCACTATTTTCCTGACATTGAGTTCTCTTGTGTGTGTTATGGATTTTTTGTTCATATTTTTACTTCCAGATGTTTCCATGATCCATAACATGCATTTTAGGTCTTGTTATGTTTAGATACTATGAGCTTCATTGATACATCTACTTCAACATGATACTGCTATATGTTCTTGACTGCATGATTGACACAAATACATCATAGTTGTCTTATCCTTTTGAGATAAAGTGACTATCACTTTTCAATCCCCTCATCTCAAAATGGGGGGTTAGATTAGTGGGGTAATGTCATAGAGACATGATTCCACATACATACAATTGACATTATTGGTATATTTTTTTACAATTTACATAATTCAGATATACACTTAGGATTGAATAATATACATTTGGAATATATTTTGGGATATTTTTTTAGATTTATGACACATATTATACATATTTTATAGAGAAGGTGCTACATTTTGACATATACTTTAGCTTTCGAAACATTTGAGGTACATATGCCATGTCAATGCACCAAATTAGAAATACACTATTCATGCACCAACCTTACCAAGATGTACCATTCAAACTTTTATCTACTGTAATAGTTGGTTCCTTTTAATAGCGTGATTGATATCCAATTTTTTCTATGGAATTATAACTACTTATATTTATGGTAGGTTGATATAATTATAATATTTGACTTGAGTAAGATTTGATATATTATGTTTACACTTGAGTTGTGTGATTGAGATTTAGTGCTTTTGATGGGCTTGGAATAAGTAACCCTCATACCTAATTAAGGGAATTATCACCCTCCAATTCCACTATTCATATCTACAATGTTCATTTGTGAACCTCTCTCCCATGATTCAACTAGGAAGCATCATTCTCAGAGTAAACAATCTAGGGGAAACATGGTTGCATCAACCCATAAGTGTTCTCCTTCCTTGATCTCTTTTTATTTCAATAGATTTAAATTATTCATTTTCATATTATATGCACTAATTACAATGGTAACATGCTCTTAGTTATAGGTAATACACATTTAATAAATTCAATCATGTCTCCATTCAAAGTAAGTTGTATAGTACACAACACAATACACATTCATCTCCTTTAACCTAATAATTTCATCATTATGCATTACTAGACTAAAGGGGTGGCAAATGTAGATACTCAAATATGGATTTATATGTTAAACTAGTTTTGTAAAATTGGAAAATATTAGTCATGGATCTACCCTTCATTTATTGACCTGCCTTGCAACTAAAAGGCTTATGTTTTCCATATCATTATGCCTAAATGTTTATATTATATTATGAACCTGATATCATGATTACCTAGATAACCTGTAGCCCATAGTATACTTAAAATATGATATATATCCTTCACTATCAATTATATAATTTGAATAACTTTCTATCTTCTTGGACACATGCATTATGACTTAGACACTAGCATCAATGCAAGTGTTCAAACCTTACAAACACTCACATTTAAAAAAAATGATATGTATGGTTTGACCTATTTATTTATTTTAACCCTTACATGAGAAAAATTTAAAAATGTGTGGTATAAATAGAAATTAAAACTCACTCATTATTCATCTAGAAAACACCTCTCAAGCTTACCCTGCACTACTAAAAATCTATTTAAAAACTAATTTATTCTACCCTATTATATTTTATGTCTAAATCAATCATAGGAGTAGACTTATTATAGGTATGAAACATTAAAAAAAAACCTATGAGTAATATTTTCCAAGTTGTAGGCTATATCACTACATGCACTTACATATAGCATATTAAATAATTGTTCACACACAATCCAAAATAATGGGGATAATTAAATTAGTTTGAGGCCCTATTCATATTATATGGTTATGTAGGCAACACTAACTTATAGAGGAATCTTTGAGGTCAGATTAACTTCACTTAAGCCCACCAACCCATACTTTTAAAGGTGTCATGCCCCAATTAGAGGATCTAATATTTTGATCAAAATACTAATATTGATAACCTATGCACATGATCTGAATAGAGAATCTAAAAGGTGATAGTTAACCCTAAAAATTGTAGGTGTAATATTTAAGAAAAGATCCAAAAATTTGTACCATACACTAGGAGATAAATTAGGACACTAGTGTCAATGATAGTGTCCATAGGGAGACATAAGTGTTCATGCTGATAGAAAATAAATATCTATTAATCTCGTGACAAGATCTAGATCTTTAGATAGTCCACTTCTTTACTTGCACTACTTAGATTTTCATGCACATCATTATGTAAGATAAGTACAATTTATCATTTGTATTTATATTATCAAAATATTTGGATGTTGTACTCCATATTTAGCTTATGTTTAGATTCAATATATCACATCATAATATTAGTAGAATCTAAATTCATTTAATTTTCCTAATTTTTAGAGTAGTTTACTCGGTTTATTTAGGTTACTCTCTTATTGTTAATCCTTACTTCAAAAAAGGGTTAAACAAAGAAAAATTCAAACTTTAGAATTATTAAAATTATCATGGTATAATGTTGCACAAATGGATAGATGTTGTACATACATCAACATCTTCACTGTCACCAAATCGTTCCTTGAGCTCCCTACTTCCCTTGGTTTCCTTACTATAGTTTTCTAATTGAATACATTATTTGTGTTCAATACTTATTGATGTTGTAGAAGACACTAAAGGATTTTTTTAGCATTAAGCTTTCTAAATTATGAGGAAGTACATATCAAAATTATTTTATCAGATGGACAACAAATTACACTTACATCCTTTTTTTGGGTTAACTTTGGCTTTTTCAATGGTGCTATTAGAAAAAAGTTATGCTATAATTTATAGAAATGAAACCAAACTTATTTAACTTATAATGTATGTGGTTTTGCACATGAAAAACTATATGGACCTAAAATTGGACCCAGAAAGTCCTCATTCAGTTTTGATCCCTCCCATAACTAAAACCTATATTTTAAAAAATAAAATGGCTTAGGATTTAGCAATACATAAATCACAAGGAATAACATTGGATAAAGCAACAATTGACATTGGTTGAATATTGAACACTATGGCCTAAATTTTATTGAATTATCAAGAGTTTATCCTTATAATACATTCATATTTTTTGTCCTTTTTATTTTGATTGATATGCAAGAATTCAATGATGGTGCATACATCCATTTATAGAAAAACAAAATTGTATTTTTTGTCAAAGATCCCTCTCAATTTATCACAGGTATTTTTCATCCATTGTATTTTTTTACTTTATCCATTGATTTTTTTTTAAAACATGGAAAAATGAATCAATTTTAAATCTTTTTTTGTAAAATATCTTCTTAATAACTCTTGTTAGTATTTCACCTCCCCTCTTTTTAGAACCATCTAAAAGATACTTCTTTTTTTAATCAGTGTTTACATTTCACCACCTTTGTGCAATTGATAGTAAGTCATTGATAATTTTTAAACAAAATTAATAATATAAATTCAAACCTCTTTCAATCATTAATTCCTTTTTATACACTCAAATTTAACATTATATCAATTTTTTTTAAATAAATAAAACTATATTACTTTAAAATATTATTAAATAGTATTGAAAAAAAGGTTGGTGATATGAGAGAAAATGCTTAATTCTAACAAACTAGGCCAAAAAATGTTTATATTAAACAAAAATAAAAAGCAATATATAATACCAACAACTAGCTAAACAAAATATAATAAAACAATAAACTAAACTTATCCATAGAAAATAGACCAGTGGAAGGTGGGGAACACTATTAGGTGGATTAAAGTCATCCACATGTCTCCAACCAATATCTAGGATGTCATCTCTCTTAGTAAATGTATCTCACATAGTGTTTTCATTGCTGATTGCCTTTGTATTTTCCATAGTGTGAATTTTATTGTCATCAAGATCTATTTTATGGGGTGTTATTTCTAAAGTGAAATGCAAAAAAATATTAGGGTATGAAGGAGGATCCTAATCACCATAATGCATATCAGGATTAAACCAATTATCATATTGAATTGGACGAGGCAAGTACCTATGCAATAAATAAAAACTAGACTAGATATAAGAGTAATGGTTAGAATAACTCCTTTAGTGGCATCCCCTTGGAGTTCCTTCCCTTATAGATGAAGAGGGAAGAACATAAGAAAACATACAAGGCAATTTACCCAAAATTATCCAATAAGGTATGGATATGGGCCACCTCTAGAGCCACTTTATTTACCTGCACTTGAATCTACATATACACATTTGAACTAACTATGATATAGTTATAAGTGGAAAACTAGAATTTAATAGTAGAGTCAGTAAATAATATCACATTTATTATTTTAAATAAAAGGATAATTGTTACTTGTAAATTATGTCAAATTCATGTGAATATTATAGGTAGCATAGGCCAATCACCAACAAAAAAAAATCCACTTAAAAGGGTTTAGTCGAAAGGACTTTAAAAATTATGTACCCTATTATCACCAACTAAGCCAAGTTATGTTAAAGAACTGGGGGCCACTAATTTTGAGCAACCAAAATAACAAATATATATTAATATTGAAAATGCAAAAATGTAACCATACATTTATCTTTCAAATAGACATTTATTAGTCATTTATATATAAAATATTTAATTTTTGATTTTCATTTATATTTCAACCTTCATATGTACTTTGAATTAATTTATTTTTAAAAAATGAGATTTAAATAAGATATATGAGTCTCAGATTATGTATATCATTTTTTATTATAAGGTTTACTTTGTTAAATTGTCATATTTTTTAGATTTCTATATTTTTCATGCCTTCATTACTCCCTCATCCCAAACCCCAAACAATCACTTGTCTTTAGTTAAAAAATGCACATGGTGTTGCCTTCCTTTCCTCCATGAAATGGGAAAGAGTCATGTGTCTCCTTCTCATATTATGTTTTCCAAATGCAACCTCATTATTTCATGAATATATAATAAATATTTGTGTGCTTCATGGATTGTAGATATGTGTCATCATCTCCTACACTTAGAGCTTGAATGGATCATTACACAACCTTTTTATTAGCATAATTCATCCCTAGAAGACCATGTACACAACACATTTCTTATATGATTATATTAAATGCCTCGATATTTTTTCTTTGTTTTATTTATTTTTTATTATTTGGTGATTTATGTCTCATCATTTATTATTGTTATTAGTGGATTATTTTAATGTAGATGTAACTATTTAATATATGGAAAGGTGGCATTGAAATCAATACTATGGTTTTAAATCTTAAATGATTCTTGATAAGAGATAAGAGAGAAGTCAGTACAAAAATTTTAGCATTTCATTATCTAGTTAAAGCTTTGGTTCAACAATGGCATCCAAAAAATTCATTTCCATCTCTAAACGAGAATTGGGAGAAATAATTTTTGTGTTAGATATTTGGTCCAAATGTAACTACAATGATTTGAACTTATTATTCAAGATTTGTAATAACATTGAAAATCCCAATTATGAAGAACATAAGTGGAAAATTAAAAGTAGATACTTTTAATTTTCCTATGCAAGTAGATACTTTTAATTTTCCACTTGCATAGGATGGCTAAAAAACAAGAATTTTCCCCTTTTATTGAGTTCATAAAATATGTGTGTCAATGATACAAGGTCGAGGATGGTAAAATATATTCCCCAAAGGGGAGAATTTTTATTGATAACATTGAATTTTCCATCAGGAAAATGTTAAGGCTGCCCAAACTTAAATGGAAATATTCAAAAGAATGGAATACGAATTGAAAAAAAAAATACCAAGTTAAAGAGGTATTGAATAAATGGAGCAAGAACCCCAATTATCATAGGAACATTAATGATATGTATTTTTATCTGACTCTTTAGGTTACATGTTTATAAGGGTATGGTTTTACTCAATTGAATGTTGAAAAAGCTTGAACAGATCATATTGATGTTGCTTAAGTACCCTTATTGCATAACTTATTTATATAAGGAAATCCAACTAATTTGGTAGTTAATTTCATTATTTCTCATCAATTCATTTAAATAATGTATAAAACATAAGGATTTTCATATGGATTATTATTTGATTGATTATATCTATTACACATTGTCATTTATCCCCTTATTTAGTCCTTGGTCGCTCTTGAAGAAGAGTCCCATTCATGTTATTTTTTAAATTATATATAAAAATTTTCATTTCCATTATTATATCAATATTTTAAATGAATTCCTTCATGTTTTTCATAAGTCCATTCATGACAAAAAATACCCCAAAATATTTGTCTATGAGGGAAACTATTTCTAGGCATGGAAATTTGGTTTTATTTATAAGACTTCAAAATAACTAGATTTTAAGGTTTCATGAAACCACTACATGTGTTACCTATTTAGGTATAATATCATATAGTTTTTATGTGAAAAAAATAACATTTTTATATAGGGATCACCCTTACTTTTAATCTATGATACATAGGATGCCTATGGTATTAGGTGAAGACATTTTTTAGAATTCCATCATCTTGAGGATAAGGGGAGAGGATTTGAATCTTTATTATTTTAAATAATATGTATATTAACCTTGGGATGCACTTAGAATATTGGAGCATTAATTTTATTCAATTCAAATCAAAGCCAACATCAAATACAAACACCAACCCTATCCAAATAAATGTGTTTATTATGGATGTAACTAATAACCAAGAGGAAATAAACAAGTTGGATGAGGTTGGTAAGGCCAATAATGATAAATAATTAAGTAAAATTGAGAAATTAAAGTTAAAAAAATCTCAGGTGACTTGAAACTCTAAAGTTACAAACATGGTAGAAGGCTCTAAGTTTGAAGTGGAGTCAGAGGTAAAACCTAATCCCTTTGTTATTCTTCAAGTTTCCCAAGCCTATGTGTAGGTTATTAACAATTTTATAGTTGATAATTTGTTGTTAAATTTCTAGTTTTATGATATATAGTAAAGGAATTCATTGACATGGATAATAAATTTGATACACATGTTTTGTTCAATAATAATCCAAGACCTATTTTTTCAACCCCAATTTCTATATAGAATATAATTGATTCTAGTGTCATAGTTTCTTGTGTTTTTAATAGTCTATTTACTTAAACTAATAATGTCATGTCAATCTCATTGTGTTTATCCATATATTTTACATTATCTAACATCATCCCTAAAAATGTAATTGGAAATTTGGCTAATGTCCGAAATATTGAGGAAGGTCTCCCTAGACCTTAATATAAAAATTGGAAACAAATATTTGATTTGGAATATAAACGAAAGGAAGATGAAGATATGTATATAAAATAGGAACCTAAACTTTAACTCAAATATGAAAATAAAAAATAAGATTAGTAACTATGAGTAAAATAAACAAAGGAGGAGAAATTGTAACCACTCAAAGACATGTTTTGGCTTATTTGAGTAAAATCAATAAGCTAACAACCTTCTCCATAATTAAAACCTTTGATGATGTGGTGTTTTACAAGGTAATATAATAATATTAATTATAAAATAAAATTATTATTGATTTCAATTAATAATTAAGGCAAGTAAAAGGTAGCTCATAAATTTTGATAGCTGTAAAAATATCAATATGGAAATTGTTCTTATATATATATATATATCACCTTCATTAAATAATTTTAAGTTTTTTTAAACTTTCATAAACATTTTTATGAGGTCAAAACATTTCAAAAGAAGGTGAAAACAAAATAATAACTTGTTATATATTAGAAAGATGGTTAGATAAATCCAGGACACAAAATACTTCAATAAAATTATTGAAATTTGAATTATAAATTGTTATTAACTATATGAATTATTTTTTTAAATGATTATAAGAGATAAGAATAAATATTGAGGAAATTATAGAGGCATTTGAAACTTTTGTAATGAAAATCTAGGAACTACCTTCTTTTATTTAATTATTGAATTGTAAGACAGAACTAAAACATGGATAACTCCAAAAAATTTAAAGGACATGTAGGCAATATGATAAATGCATAAAAGGTTTAAATCACCAATTTTTAGCTAGTTCAAGAATACTAGATTGAAGTTCATGTCATTTATGTGGCTAAAAATGTGGAATCTACATGCATGCTAATAAAATATGCTACATATTCAATCTCAAACATAAAAATAGGACCTTTGAAGTTGGAGAAAATACTTAGAAGACATTAGTTGATAAATTTAACTTACATAAAGGAGTTTTCTCAAATATGTGTAATTTCATTCATTTTAAATTGGTTGAAAGAGGATCCTAGTATTTTTAGTTTCTATAATCAATGACCCAAGTAACCAAGTGTCATTTAGTATTAGTGGATATGTGTAAGGATCAAAAGAATTTTTTTTATAAAAGGCTGTGATTTTTTTTATTAATAAAAAAGGTTAGATTGGTAGAAAATATGGAAATAAATTTTCTTAGACTTCAATACATGTTATGTTAAGACAATTTCATTTACTTAACTCTCCTTGAGATTAGCTTTCTCATTATGTTCATGTAAAGACAATGTTTAAGGATAAATAGATATAAGAAGATTGATTGTTGTTCCAAATAGTTTTATATTTTTGATTTCATGTCTGTGTGCTATTGAAGTTTATTTTAATATTTGTTTTCTTTGTTTTATATTAAATATGAGTAGATATAATTTTTTTATAGATAATAAATAGATTTTGGAAAGTGTATTTTATCCTATTAGATAATGATCATTTGAAATATTTTTATTTGATTGATGGTTAGTAAATCTTTAAAAAAATTGACCATTGTGGAAGTTATCTTTTCCTAGGCTATTTAACTTGAAAATGTTCATAATTAAAAATTGTACTAATTTTCATAAGCTTAAGCTATTGTTACAATTATAAAAACTTAGTTTATTTTTCTAAGAGATTTTTAAATTATCAAAATATAAATATTATTTATGGAATATATTTGTCTTATTTCAGAATATAATCTAAAAGCATTGGTTTATAGTTAACATAAGAAGATTGAGATTTGTTAATATAAGAGTAATGATAATATTTTTATTTTATTATTTATTTTAGATGATTAAAACATGTAATTATTACGAGTATATTATTAAGTATATAATTGGTAGTTACTAACTTATATTTCTATGTGTCTCTTTCGAGGATAGGGTAAGCCATACACTTGTTTTCCTATAGAAGGACTAAACATGAAGGTTTTTAGTTAAACCCCTAAATAACCTATGTTTATGCTAAAACAACAACTAACTAATTAATAATCAGTCTATAAGGAGGTCCAACAATTACCCACCATAGATACTCCCCTTAGGCTAACTAGGTCAAGGTCAATTAGAGATAAACTATTAGAACCTTTTGAAATTCATATAAACAACTAGAATGAATAAAGGTATTCATAGAATATCCACATTATTATCACCTCATCTCAACATATTCATATCCCACATCTAACAAGCATGCCAACACATTGAAAATTTCATGTATTTTTAGTTCACTTCCCTAAATATTATAAAATTCACACATGACCTACATCAATACTTTTAGAAATACCTTCCTAAATTATTGAATGATTATAGAAGGACAACATAATAAAATATAAAAAATGTCAATGTCTATTGGAGATTACTTGATGTTTTACATGAGGATTTTTCTTGTAAGAACTTCCATTTCACTTTTTAAGGAGTCATTTAAGACTTTTTTTAAAAACTAATACCAAGATATATTACTAGTTGGTTACAATTTGAAAAATCCATTATAAATTTGGGAGGCATTATATCCTAGTGTTAAATTCAAATAGTTTATCATGATTAATAATTCTATCAATGAATTCATGATGGACTTCAATATAAAGTTCCAATGTATGTATATTTTTATCCCTCAAGATCATAGATCCCCTACTCTCATGGCCTTCCATATGTATTTGGATGCATTATATACCCGATCACTTCTATATTTGTAATAAGATTTACTAAAACTAACTTGGTGGAAGCTTAAACTAAATAAATTGAAATATAAATACAAATAATGTTTCAAGGATCGAGTCTATGTCTAAAAAATAGGGACAATATAAAATCTAATAGTACCAATATTCGTTAGGACTATGCCTCACCAAACCATAACACATGCATTGGCCTTAGTTTTAACAATGCAAAACATGTATTGATTAAAATGTTTCAAAATTTCTCACTAAAATAATGTATAAATTGGAAAATTATTTCAATAGCCTTCATAGAAATATTATTTTTTGACAGATAGAGCTAAGGGGCAAAAAATATTCTTTCTAAAGAATCAACAACCGTAATTGGTAGAACAACAACCTAAATAATAAATGTAAATAATCAATAAATAATCTTATGGATAGATCTTAAAATCCACCCCTTACCATAAAATTGGTAGAAAGAGTGTTATCCATTGATGTTGAGTCCATAACACTACATCCCATGGAGAATTGGATTGTCTAGAGTTTTTAACACTTCTTAAATTATCATGAAGGAAATGGAAAATTATAAAGTTACACCAACATATTAGAACACTCCCTAGGTTAGTGTATCATCTAATTTTTCCTCTAGTTTAATGGTTTAAACTTATTATTTTTATTCCAATGATGAAAATGAACCCAAATACAATGTATATGAAGTTTATGCCTTTCAACACTTCCAACAAAAAAGGTATGAGTTGAGAAGTAAAATTAAAACACCCAACATGACATCCACTCTACCTAATAATAAATACACACCACCTAACCCTAAATCTAATAAAAAATCACCACTTTTAAAACTAATAACCACCAAATCCACTCAAACAAAAAGAAATCTTCTCAACTTATCTATATACAACATAGTGGAAGACATGAAGAAAACCAAGGCTAAAATCACACTTCATGAATAATCTTAGATAGATAAACAAATGTACATAATCTTAAAATATATTTTTGAAAAAGGAAAGACTAATTAATCTCATACCAACATGGTATTATACAAATAAAATATATAAAACCCCCAATTTCTACTTATAATCAAAACATTTGGAAAAAAACTTGCATAACTGTCTAGTAGATTCAGGAACATATGTTGATGTCATGCCACAAACTATTTACAAAAAATAGGGTTAGCCCTAAAAACATATACTACACTTATTTCCTAATTAGGAAAATCAAATGTGATTATTATATGACAATTGACTAATGTCCACATGTAACTAATCGTAGGTCCCATATTTTAACAATACATAAATATTTATGTTGTGGATAGTTTATAAACCTTTAGATTATTATTACTAAGTAGATATTGGTATTGATATTTTAAATGAATAAACTAACAAAAATTTATATCACATATGACTACCATGAAAGGGTTTATCGAACCAAATTAAAATAAAAAATGAGCCAGTATGAATACAAATTCACTGTGTATCACCAAAAGAATGATATTACTAAGGTATTCACTGTAAACATCAAATTGTTCACATTAAACACTAAAATAATCCCATAAGAAACTCTGACATCAACCTAAGCACTAAATTTTAGAATTTATATATTGATGGAGTCAGATCTAAATAAGTCTCAAGTACTAGGTTAGTTTTAATCAATCCTATGGGTCAAGAGTATTTTTTGGCCTTTTGATTATAATTACCATGTACCAATAATATAAAAAAGGATGAAACTTTAATCCTTGGTATAAAGTGTGTCATAACTCATGGTGTATATATGATCAAAGTATATGGCAAATTAAAATTTATTTTTTAAACAAATATGAATCATTTTTAACTGTAATTACAAGATTCTCAATTGTTACAAGTATAGAGCTTAGGGCCTCATTGATTTTTTTAAATTCTTTAACATCTTTGTCATCCAAAGAGAACATAACGAAATAGTTGGT
Organism: Torreya grandis; assembly: GCA_037957365.1. Taxonomy (NCBI): domain Eukaryota; kingdom Viridiplantae; phylum Streptophyta; class Pinopsida; order Cupressales; family Taxaceae; genus Torreya; species Torreya grandis. The sequence goes on along the minus strand of JARHVA010003771.1, from coordinate 1,165,503 downwards.
GATTTATTGAAATCTATAGAAAACATATCACCGTTGGCCAAAACATCACTAAAAGAGTTTTAAATATAAATATTACCACACCATCCACACCTTAAAACATTGATAATTTCCAAGTTTTTAGTGATAAGCAAATCATCTAATTTATCATCAATTTAGGCTCATTTGGATACTATAATTTATATTAAAAAAACACAATGACCTAATACATGTTGAAGAGGATGGAAATTTGTTATTAAAAATAGATAGGATCCCCAAATGAGAAATTTTCATATAAAATATGTTTGACTTCAACACTAGGAATCAAAAGAGAATTCACAATTTGAATTAGAAAGAAAAAATTAAAATAACTTTATGTACCCTAGAGGAAGCAAAAATGGTGAGGATATGGAAAACATGCTTTAAGGAACAAAAACTATTTTATTAAGTTTTTGATGTAGTTTATAGAAGTCCTAGCTTGTTCATATGAATATTTTAAAATATTTATTCCATGGATTAAAACCCATACCATTCCACTTGATCCAAAAATGTATCCCTTTAGATTAAAAATACAATCAAACTTCTTTTATAACCCCTCATATACAATGAAATTAATGAACTCCTCTAAACTAAAATCATTTTTCCCATTGGAAATTACTATTTTGTGGATAATTTAATCCCTGTATGGAATAAAAATGGAGAAATTAGATTGTGTATTGAATTCATAAATTTGAATAAAGATTCTAAAAAGAAAAATTATCCCGTACATTTCCTAAATGAATTTCTAAAAATAGTGAACATATAAAAAATTATGTCCCTTCTAGATAAGTTTGAACTATAACCATGTATTTATATACCAATAGGATAGATATAAAACATTCTTCACCACTAAGTGGAGAACATTATCTTATGATAGCATTCATTTTGGTCTTATTAATGTAGGTGTGAATTTTATACGATCAACGAAATTTACCTTCAAAGGAATAGTGAGTAAGTGAATAATTATTTTTATTGATGATATCCCTAATTTTTCTAAGAATAAGAACCAACATCTTCAATAGCTTTATGAGGTATTCAAAAAATGTAGAAGGTATGGCATTTATTTGAATTTAAAAAATATTTTTTTTAATGTTGAAAGAGTAAGCTTCTTGGACATATTGTTACTAAATATGGAATATTCATTGACTTGGAAAGAGTTAAGGTAATTTTTTATATACCATTTACTAAAAAAAAAAAAAATCTAATATTTTTATTTGGTAAAATCAATTTTTTGAGATGATTCATCCCAAGATTTTCAAAATTTTCAAAACTACTAAATTTTATGTTAAATCAAGATGCAAATGTAATATATGCAAATGAATAAAATTAATATTTATAGTAAATTAAATAAGTGGTCATCTCAACAACCATGATGAACTCCTTTATTTGAGAACATCCAATGCTTGTTCTGCTGGAAAAAAAAATATTAGAGAATATTAATGAAAAAATCCTTCATGATATTCCAAATGAAGGATGTGGAATTGAAGTATTCCCTTATTTAAAAGTAAACTTTTGACTTTAGGACATACATTTTGAAGAACTAAATTCACACCATACTCCTTGTCCTTGAATTCAAGGCATGTTTAAATAAAAAATAATTGGAAGATAAGAGAGGAAATTTTGTGTCTAAAATTTAATATTTTGAATTTGAAATGAAGCCAAAAAAATATTTTAAGGACAAGGAATATGTCAACTAATCACTAAAGGAAAACTTTTCAATAAATGAGAAGGAGAAGCATTGGATATTGATCATTATGATAATGTTATTTATAACTCAGCATGGGAAAGTAAAGAGAAAATTGTATATAGATATAATCTAATTAAATAAAAAATTGTATATAGATATAATTTAATATATCCTTTAAGGGACCTCTAAGAATTTTAATTCAACTCAGTGAATAGATTTAAAATTAAAATCATCACAATAATCAATTTATAAAGGAATATTATATAGGTGAAACTCTAAAATAATTTATCTTAAGTACCTAAATAAAGAACAAGCATATTTAGTCATTTAGAAATTACATGGGAGATTATCATTCCTTAATAGATACCACTATATATAAGATCCTTAGGGAAAGATAATTTTTTCCCACTATTTTTAAAGATTCCCACAAACATGTTAGAACATTTCATGCATGAAGATATCATTTGGAAAACAAAAACATATACAATGTCCATCCAATTAGTATTATAAAAGAAACCATTTACATAGTATGGGCTAGACTTTGTGGGTGTATTCAATCCCAATTCATCACTCAACCACAAGTTTGTTCTCACCACCACATATTAATATACAATCTATACATATGCCAAATATACAAACCATAATACTAAAAATAAGGTGATAATTTTTTATAAGAAAACATTGTCACACACTTTGGTGTTCCTCTCACATTAGTCTATGAAAATGGAATGAATTTTAAATCAAAAAAATTTACTAGAAGATTTTATGACCATAGCATCATACTGAAGTTTGTAGCTAACTATTATCCATAAGTAAATGGAGTATTTAAGTCCATTAATAAAAACATATTATATTTGATCAAGAAGATTATAGGAAAACATTCCAAAATATGACATACTTTATTGAAACATGCCATGTGGGTAGACATGACAAGGATAAAAAAACATTGAATACATTTCCATATATGCTTGTGTAAGGAAAAAAACAAATATTTCCATTCATCCTACTTGTTTCTAATTATTATTTTGGCTAAAAAACATTATTCATGTTGTCACTATTCACTGATGATGTGGTGGAAACTATTCACTAATGAGGTGGTAGACACTATTCATTGGTGAGGTGGTAGACACTCATCATGATGTCTAAGTTGCATGGGATGCCACATTAATTGAAAGGCACACAAAGGTCTTGATGTTGACCTCCATTATGAGAGTGGGATGAATTCCATGAGGGGAACAAATTTAATGGGTCTAAGCTATGTCAAAAGGAAATTCCACTAGTTTTTGGAAGCACACGTGGAGTGGGAAACACCTTTTAAAGATTCCACTTTTTGGAGGGGTCTAAACTAAAGTGGATAACATGGTGGATCACCTTATAATATTGATGAATGGTCCTTCCAAGTATAAGAGGTCTAATTTATGGGCTTATTTTGTTTCTCTCTCATTTAATTATACAAATGAATGCATTCTTTTCTTTGTAGAGTAGGCTAGGCTAATGGTGAGTTAAAAAAGCTTTGAGAAAGCTTTGAAACCCTCCTTGTCATGTTGAGGATAATTTTGTATGTGTGTGAGAGGAAGATTTGAGAAAGCTTGTGGATCCTTGGCATGAGATTGTTAAGTGTTTGTAATTTTGTTGAATGTAATGAGAATTTATGTAATTTTATTAAAGAGTTTGTGAATTTGGTGAGAAATTGAGAGTTAGATGGATTGTTGAATCCATCATGTGGTTGGAGGCCACATCAAGTGGTATCAAAGCTATATTGTGATGAGTATTACCAACTGTGGATACAAATAATATGAAAGAAGGTTTTTGAATGGGAACTTATGGTTTCCAAGTTGATGGTTGAATTTGTGAACTCAAAAATTCAAAGAGAGTGGATGGAAAAGCTTCAAGTAATAAGAGAAGACAAGAAGTTAGAGAAGGAAGGAAATCTAATTTTTGTGGAAGCTTATGAAGGAGACCCATTATTTAAAGATGGAAAAGAAAGTTTTAAGTCCCAGGAGTGGTTAGATGTTTCCATTAGTGAATCAAATTATGTGAATGAAAAATTTAGCCATGTGACGTTGCATTAGGAAGAATATTACATCCTTGAACAGGAGCATATGAGTGAAGGGAGAAACCAAGAGGAGTTGCATGTGTCTCTGGAAAAAACATTTGATGAGGAAGATGTGAAATCTAGTACACATGAGGAGAGTATGGATGATGTTGTTATAGCCATTAGAGAGGAGATATAAGTGGTTAAGGTTTTTGATTTGTAAGATGATCCAATATGTGGTTGGACAAAGTGTGAATAAATCCAAGATGGCTTTAGGTGGAGGTGGATGCTTTTCAGTGGGATTGAGATCACATGTAAGAATAAGATGCATGAAAAAGCATCTTGGTGGAGGTGGTTATTATAGTTTACAATGGTGGGATTCAACCTACATGTTAATCCATTGGGATATGGGTAAACTTTTTGTAAAAGAGGATAGTTTTAGGAAAGCCAGTATGTAGAAGCTAAAAGTGGAGCAGGAAGAAAGATAACCTCTTTAAGTACCTACTGTGTTGGAAGGGGATTTCATGGTCATCAAATCGCATGACCAAAAGAGTGATTTTACGACTTACCCCATTTATGTGATCATTAGATCACATTATAATACCTTGGGTGTCTAATGTAGGAGCATCCAAGGGTTCTTACAATCTTGCATCAACCAAAAATAGAGTTGTGTGCATTTATATTTTTTTTATAATAAATAGTAAGGGTGAAATTAGGGTAACTTATAGGAGTATGTTTTTTTTAAACCAAAGGAGAATGAGTTGTAGATAAACACTATTCATGTTGTCACTATTTACTGATGATGTGGTAGACACTATTCACTAATGAGGTGGAAAAAACTATTCATTAGTGAGGTGGTAGACACTAATCATGATGTCCAAGTGGCATGGGGTGACACACTACTTGAAAGGCATACAAATTTATTGATGTTGACCTCAATTATGATAATGGAATGAATTCCAAGAGGTGAGAAAATTTAATGGGTTTAATCAATGTCAAAAGGAGATTCCACTAGTTTTTGGAAGCACATGTGGAGTGGGGAACACTTTTTAAAGATTACATTTATTTTAGGGGTCCAAACTAAAGTGTATTACATGTTGGATCACCTTTTACTATTGATAAATAGTACTTTTAAGTGGAGGAGTAAAATTTTTTTGGCTTCCTTTATTTCTTTCTCTTGTAATTCTATAAATGAATGTATTTTTTGCTTTGTAGAGTAGGCTAGGCCAGTGGTGAGAGAAGAAAGCTTTGGTAGAAATATTTGAAATCTTCCTTGACATGTTGAGGTGAAGTTTGTATGTGTGTAGAGGAATATTTGAGAAATCTTGTGGATCCTTGGCATGATATTTCCAAGTCTTTATGATTTTTTTGAATGTACTGAGAATTTGTGTGATTTAATTGAAGAGTTTGTGGATTTGGTGAGAGATTGAGAGTTAGATGGATTATTGAATCCATCATTTTTTTGGAGACAACATCATATATCAACTGACACAATAATATGAATGGGAGTCATAAATACTCTAGGATAGACTGGATAATATTCTCAAGTTGGAATAAATAAGGGAGACATAAATCTATAATTTTAGTAGACATCAGGATGTAATAAAAATATGGTTTGACAAGAAAACCACTAATAAGGCTTTCATAATTATAGACTTGGTGTTAGTATGGGATAAACCCCACAAAAATAAGGGGAACCATGATCATTTACAAACCGTATGGTTGGGACCATACCAAATATCAAAAACATTGGGAAAAAATACTCTCTAGTTGAAGTCTTTATAAGGAAGAAATATATAATTACTAGTAAATGGTAAGCACCCAAAATACTATCTTTAGGTTGCTACATTCCAACATCTCTAATTTTAATGAGTGAGTATTTTTTTATCTTTATTTATTTTATGCTTTCTTTTATTTTGTTTCCCATTTCATTTTGGTTTAATATGTTTTTTTTTGTCCTTGCATGTTTCTATTTTATTTTTCGTTGATTTTATGGTAGCATGAGTTATAGGTTTCATTCAATAACTGATTTTGATTCCACACATAATTAGTAAAATTATCTTAGTAAAACATCTACCATGTAATTATAGATAACATATGGAAGATTTGCATCAAGGTGGATAAAATAAAATAAGTTTAGTTTAAGTAAATATTATAAAAGATCATATATTCCTTGAAATTACCAAGAAAAATGAGATGAAAATCAAACTGAGTGATCCAATTGGAAAAGGTTAAATCTAAAGGAAAGAGATCTAGTCTAGGTTCACCAGATTGATTTACAACCTCTTATAATATTCATTTATTCAAAATGTATTGATAAATATTAAGAAGAGGTGATTCAGGAACACTCTACTTAGACTACAGATGCCCAACTAGCATTAGAGAAATGCCTAAATTAAATTAGTGGTATCTTCATCATGGATATGGTTGTTTGGATGGTAGCTAAGCAATACCTAGAAAAAAGAGTAATATTAATATTTAATAAAATAAATAGACCTATGTTAAATACTAGATGTATATCTATAACCTAAGCTAAAATGGGAACTTGATTTTGATTAAAAATTGAAAGTTGAGCTCTAGAATATTTATCCTTTAAATAACACAATTTCAAGGAGTAATATGATATTTCATAGCTAATAATTAGATTGAAATATTTTTATTATTAATTATTTTGATAGGTTTTAACATTGGTGTGAAAATAGAGATTCTAAATTCTATAAATGCTTAGGATCTTTTCCCCAGTGAGTGGCCAATTATTATCACCAACTAACCTAAGTTATTTTAAATAACCCGAGACAACTAATTTTGATTCAAAAAAATAATTTAAATTTGATGAGTCCAAGAAATGGCACCCATCTTATACATTACTAGTCCATAAACCCTTCACTTTGATAATTATTATAACTTTCAACCATGCCTTTATCCTTATTTCTATTAATGTTGCATATATTTTCTATTATGATCAAAAATAGTGATTTCTAAAAAAAAGAATGTAATTAAATGATTTTATGATATGGTTTTTATAACAAAGGAATCCAAGGTCATCTGAAATACTTGTAGGAATAAAAGGAAGATAAATTTAGTATGACTATCATTCATATATAACTTGTTCTAGCCTATAACATCTAGACAAATTTCATGTATCAACTATTTTTCATTGGTAGGAAGTTGGTAGTTTGGAGCAAGTTATCCTCCAGGATTTATGGAGCAATTATAGTGCCTTGAATCTATAGAGTAATGATTCACTTAGTTGAATCCTTTTCTCTCCATTATTATAAGTTAATATTCTCATATGTATTATTTTTTTATAAGTATAACTACTATTATTATTTATTGTATTTGGGTGCAACCATAACACAACCTCCTAGAATATATATCCTATAAATAAATCACCTTTATCTCTTATATATAAGGAAGATCTTAGGATCCAAAAACATGAGTATGTAGTTGATACAGAAGTAAGACAATTAGAGAATTATAAGGTTAGCAAGTGTGAGCATATTATTTATGTAATTCTATTATAGTATAATTATTATGTTATGAAATAAATTCAAGTTTTAGTAATTTAGTTTATCTTAAGGATAAGAGGATTCACATTCCATTCTAAATGAGGTAGGGCCCTCTCACATGGATCTAGTAGATTGAATTCCCATCCATTAATATTAGATTTATTTATGCATTTATTTAGTTAAATATTTCTTATTTCATGATGAGTATGTTGTGTGTATGATTTCATATGTTTATAATCATTCTTCCATTTTACACATTAAATTATTTTGGTGTGGAAAGCTTCTAAATAGTTCTAGTTTCACTTTCATGTAATTTCATTTTCATGCAAGTGTGATTTCAATTCTTGGCATTTCCCATTTGAAAGTGTGTTTCAATTACATAATGATTAGGACACTAATATTTAATAGATACTAGTGTCGTACATACAATGATGACTCCTTGTCAAGATTAACACACCCTAGTTGATAATTGATGAAAGTAGCAGAGTTGGTAAACCAAGTGGCTAATCCTTAAAAGATGTCCATTAGGTTGTGCACAGTAAGTGGAATGTGTCAGGTTTAATTGGTGAGTTGATTCTTCTCATCAAAATTCTATTAAGATTTTAAAATGTAAAATCCATCCATAAGTTCATATTTTGAATAGACATTATATATATATATATATATATATATATATATATATATATGATTTGATTTTTTAGTTTTATTTATATTCTAACCCTTATGTTTCCTTTGATTTAATTGATTTAACATAAAAAAGGGAGGTTTATATAATATATATGAGTCTCAAATTATGAATGTGAATTTTTATCTCAAGGTTTACTTTGTTTGGATTAATTTAAACCCATATTTGACTAGTGTGGAACCCATCCTAGACATAATGGGAATCCCAAGTTTCCATTTGAAGGATCCAAAAAAGACCAAAAGAAAATCTATAAAAAAAACCAAGGCACAACATACCTAACCTAGAGATGACCTATCAACTGCGAGACCAAAGAGATAAAGTAAAAAATCCAAGAAAAGGAAATACATCGATAGAGAAAAAGAGAATAGCCAAACCAAAAAAGATTAAGAAGGAACACCAAAGGCTCTAACAAGGGTTCTTCCCCACCTTCCCCCAAGTCCTATAACTATTAAATATTAGGGCTATAAAAGGGGAAGGAGTACTCTTGGAGGTTGGAAGAGGAGAATCGACCACTATAGAATGTTTCCCTAAAGAACACATAAACTAAATATTCTTCAGATCATCTATTTGTTTGTTACAGAGGTGTTATAAGTATAAATTAGGCCCTACTTCACCACTAAGATTTATTTATGAAATAGGGCACCCCAAATTTCCTTAACTACACTTTTCATTGCCCTCAATTTTAGGGCCTTACTCTTAAGATCTAGTTCAAGAGAGAAAAGTCTTTCTCTAGGTGAATGAGTCAAACTCCTATTATAATATCTTATACAGGGTCATTCAAGGTGTCTAGAGTTTGGGCCAAGAGTTATGATATATGTTCATCTAACACTTGGGTCCTAGTTTCCACCTCCTATGATTCCTCTAACTCCCTGAGTTCCATTTTTAACTTCTTCCTCAACTTGTTAGCTTTGGCCTTGTCCTTAGCTCATTTCTTACCCTTATTCAAAAATCAGTTATAACCCAGTGTTAGTGACATTAACTTATTTATCATTGGAGTGGAATTTTTTAATATCAAGAGAATAAGGGCTTGGTGTGCAATAAAGACCTTGTTATTTCCCTAAAAGGCAAAAACTGAGTCCTCAAGGGAACATAATAGAAATAAGGGAAGGTTGGTTTTATAAACATCCTTAAAATGATTCAAGATCATGAAATGATGTAGCCTATCCAATTTTAATTTTGAATCCAAATTAATATATAACATTACCTATTTATAGACTTCAGGGTCGGCTTCTAGAATATTAACACACTAAAATATCTTGGTGACCTTTTTAGCCATTTTGGGGGAGTTAAAAATTGTTGTGACCCATTTATCTTTCATACTTTTATCTTTATAATACTTCAAGTCATGGACAACCAACCCTGTATCTTGAGTGATAGACTCTTATAAAACCTCTAATATCATGCCTCTTATAATAACTAGTCTACCCTTCTATGTTATGGTGAACTCCTTAGACAGTGTCAGGTCATTATCAACTATATTTAACATGAATTGGGTTAAACCACCACTCTCAATAATTCCCCACATTAGAGGATTATTATTCATGATCTTAGAATAGGACTTGGGTTTAGTTTTACCAAGACCTAACTTGATTCTACATCCCTTATGAGAATCATGTTCAGTCCCATAAGAGTCTTCTAGATAAGACATGTAAATAGAGATAATGAAGGTAGAACACAACATAAGACACACATATAGATAAGTGTGATGTGGTGAAAATTAAATTTATGAGTAACACAAAAATTGAAATGTGAGAGGCAAAAATAAATGCACGATAATGAAATTAATCATAACTTGGACATGAATCAAAGAGAGATATCAAGTGAGTGAGCTAATGATGAAAGGGAAAGGGAAATATAGCTAAGGTAAGGGGTTCCACATCATTATAATACATAGTATGACAAGGTGGAAATGGGATTTCCTCAAGGAAAAGATAAAACTACAATAAAAAGAAAAACTATTAAAATAAGTGACCAAATCTAATCTACTAAAAGTAATATTTATCATACATCAGGAAGGAATAAAGAATAATAAAAAAATCCCATAAGAATGGTCATATTAATTTTCCAATCACCATAAAATTCAAACACATAAAATAACTGATGAAAGGACAAGAAATGAATATCCAATAAGGGAAAAACAACACACCAAAATGGGATAGAAGATACAATAGTTCCAAATAAATAGAACCTCCCAAACTTTATATAAAGATAACCTACTGGTGCCCAAATTTCTAGCCAAATCATGACCTAAGCTAAAGCTCATATAACCATAAACATAAAATAAATATTGGGGCCCATTAGGAAATAGGTGATTTCCTTTCCAAAAGGGTACTTTGAGTACCCTTCATGATTCCTCTTTAATCTCTCATGCCCACATAATGTCAGTGGGTGACCTCCTTATTAGCTTATTTTTAATGCTATAATGAAATTTTATCTTTCCCTTAAACAACTTCCTATACTGGAACCATGATCATGATGGTTTTGAATTGTCCCACTCTTCTTTTTGTTTAAGAAGCCTATTTAGAAGAATTAGCAAGAGGGTAGTGGAGGAGAAGGACCTTATAGTGATCTAGCTTGTCACATAAGATAGCCTTAAGTGTAATAAATAGATCATCATCTTCATGAACTAGTGATATAGGACTTTACTTACCCCTTCTATTATATTGGGGTAGAGCATCTCTAGTTGAATTTGGGGGAGGATCAAATGTTGACATGATCAATTTTTTTGAAACTAATGGTTCAATATTTACCAAACCCTCATGAAATTTTGAATCATCCAGATGAGTGAAATTAATAGATGGACTCATCCCTCCTTTAGTGAGTTTTTTCAAATTCCACAAAGTGACCTTCAGCTCCAAATAAAGCTATAGTTGGACTTTCTCTTCAAACCATGGATTTGAATCTAATTCTAGATAGGAAAAGTGGGGATGAAGCTGAGTGAACTCCTCTGACTATGGTATCATTTTGGGTTACATAGAAGATACATCCTTGAAATCCTCCTTTCCCCATTTATATAGAACTCCCCATTACTAGGGGATATTTATTATCAAGTCATAACTTCCCCAAATGTTTAATGTAAGAACAAGTCTCACAAGGTCTAGAGAATATGTCTGCCTTATACTCTTTCCTCCATAAACAATCCTTTGATCTTATTAGTAGAGTCTTCAAGATCGATTTAGAGGGGGAGATCCAGACCTTGAATCTAGATTATGAAAGTCTTATCCTAGACTTATTGTCAAGGTCTATAGCTAACTAAAAACCAAAAGCTTGAGCTATCCCTAAAATGACATCTTCATGCTAGAACTCAAGTGGTAGTTCTATAAAAGAAATCTAGATATGAAATTCTTCCATGTAATCCTCTTCATGATAAAGGCCCAGTCTCTAATTGTATATTGAGAATAATATTCTACCCATGAATCTAAGGCCTTCATGGAGGGTTATTAACAAATAATCTTTATTAGATAAGGTGAATAAAAAATAGTTTCTTACCATGAGATTAATTTCCATAGCATATCTTGGCCTCTAATTCATGGTTACCCAATTTCTAAATCTCTTAATGCCATGTTGGATGCCATTACATTTGACCAATAGATAATGGTCCAGTTGGTCTTCCACCTTATCCACAACTAAGTCAGGAATCAAAAGGTAGACTCCATCTTCTGAATTAGAAGGGACCAACATCATGACCATTAGAAACACATTTCATGTGGAATTTTAACATGCAGTTTTCCAACATATTAATGATATAGAAGTGTCCCTCAAGTTTTACTTTGTTAGGTTATAAAATTTATAGTATTTTTTGTTTTACTTAATTATACCTTCATGATTCTTACGTCCTAGACCCAAAATGATCACTTGTGGTTAAAAAAATCCATAACTATTTCCTTCCTTTCCTCCATGAAATGGTAAATATCCATATGGCTCCTTTGTGTCTCATGTTTAAAAACACAACCTCCTAATGTCATGAATATGTAATAAAATTATGAGTGATTCATGGATTACAAAATGTGTGCCATCATCCTATACACACAAATAATTCAAGGATCATCGTATATCCTTTTTGTTAGTATCATTCCTCCCTAATAAATATTTTACATGGCATGTGTCTTTGACAATCATATTAAATTATGCACTTATTTTTTATTTATTTTATTTATTTTTATTACCTAATGATTTATGACTAGTCATTTACTATTATGATTAATGGATTATTTTATTAAGATAAATAAAAGGTAATTAAGATGGAAAATCCAAGGTGTAACTATTTAAAATCTTGAAAGGTGATAAGCATTAAAGGGGAACTCTAGGTTTAAATATTGAGTGATGCTGGAAAGGAGACACAAATAAAGTTAGTTCAAAACATTTAGCATTATATTATCTAGTTGAAGTTTTGGTTCTGTTAGAGTGGGCCATAATTAAGTATCTACTAGATAGAGTCAAATGTATGAATAAATTACCTGTGTGTAGTAGTGAAATCAAACATGATCCAGGAGGAAGTGATTTATCAAAAATCAAAGTATTGAAATAATAACATAAACATCATTATCCATAAAAGCTTTAGGAAGTTACATTATATAGGTGAAAGATAAACATGTATTTACTTCCTCATGAATATGGGATTATATTTCATAATGACCTAAAAAGACACCTAAGAAAGCTAACTAAATGTGTGTAGGGAAAACCATCAAATAGAATTAAAAATTACACTAATACCCCCCCTTAGCTATAACTTAAGTGGGTGGTAGAGTTATGTCCCAATATAAAGTCCTCATGTCATACCCAAGTACAACAAAATTCCCCCCAAAGGAGGATGTTGGAGCTGCCCAAACCCTAAGAAGAGCCTAAAAATGAAGATACTTGCTCTTAGTGAAGTTTTTGGTTAATATATCAACAATTTTATCTATTTTTTGGAGGTGGCATATATCAATGACTTTTTCATAGATGATATCTTGAATGAAATTCATGTGAATATCGATATGATTGGTTTGTTGATGGAGGACCAAATTATTATAGATCCAGATTATGCCTTGGTTATCATTGAAGATGAGTGTTGGTTGTTGAAATTGGATGGCAAGCTTAGTGAGAATCCTCTGAAGCCAAATAGCCTCAACGGTAGCATTAATATCTCCTCTATATTTTACATCAATAGAAGATAAAGCAATAACATTATGCTTCTTGCTTGACCAACTAATCAAACCTGAATTAAGGGAGAAAATATTGCCTAAAGTAGAATTATGATTTTGAATATCACCAACCCAATCTGAATCTATATATAATCAAGTTGATATCAATTCCAACTCCATAGTAAATCTTGAAACTATGATCACCCTGAATGTAGTGGAGATTTTGCATAGCTAATTTTTAGTGTAGATCATGTGGTTCTTGCATGAATATAGAGACCATGACCAATATATATAAAATTTTAGATCTAGTGTGTATAAGATAGATAAGACTTACAATAATTTTTTGATATGATGTAACACAAACCAAAGGATATGAACAATTAGCCTCAAATTTCACACTAAATAGAAAAGGATTCATATTTGGCTTATAATCGACCATGTTAAATAGTGCAAACAAGTCAAGAGCATATTTTTATTGTGTTATGGTGATACTAGAGTTAGACTAATAAATTTTAATCCCATGGAAGTATTGTAACAAGCCCAAGTCAGTCATTGAGAACCTATCAGACAAAATAGTTTTCATTGTTTTGATGGTGGAGGAATAACTCCCTTTGATCTATTAGTCATCCTCATAAATAACTAGAATCAATAGTGAATCATCCTACCATAAAATGTAGATAATCTTATTATAATGTCATCTATTGAGCCCAACTAAAATAATAAAGGCATCCATCTTGGCATACCAATCTTGAGGAGCTTGTTTGAGCCATAGATAGATTTATGAAGTTTGAAAACTAAGGAAGAATATTCCACAAATCATTGTGGTTGCTCCATGTATATTTCTTCTTTGAGTTCACCATGAAGAAAGACACTCTTAATATCCATCTAATAGACATCCTAGTGACGTGTTATGGCAATAGTGAGAGTGAGTCAGATTGAGTTCATTTTGGTAACTGAGGTGAACATCTTTGTATAATCAATGCTAGGTACATAAGAAAAACCCTTTGCTACCAAACATGCTTGGATCTTATCTATGGAACCATATTATACAAATTTTATTTGATATATCCACCTATATCTAACATTTTTTATTACCTTAGGAAAAGGGACTAAATCCCAAATGTTTTTTTATTTTTCAAGTAACCATACTCCTCTTCCATAGTATTATCCCACTTAGGAGTGCTTTATGCCTCATGAATGTGATGTGGACTTGAATTAGATGTAATGAAATCATGTGGGCATCTTATAATTATGATTGGGTTCACTTATTGTCTATTGGATATCCAATCCATTGGTTAGCACTTTATAATGTTTTTCTAACCTAAATAAGACTAACACTATGAGAGTTAATAGGATATTCCTCATATTTTGAATATATTCTGGGAGGAGGAGGGGAATCGTCATCACTACTCTCATCATCAAAACTATAATAAGAATTAGGATTATCAGGAAGATGATTATGTGGATCTAAATTTTTTGAACTGTCATCAAATCCTAGTGCATCTAATGGGGAAAGGTGTTGAGTGTGTATTTTGAAGGGCCCTCTAAAAAATGAATAATAATCTTAATGAACAAATAATGAGTGGTGGGATGGAGAAGAATGTATCAATTAACACCCTTAAGATAACCAATAGAGATACAAAGCTAACTTTGAGGTTTCATTGCCTTCATCTATTCTTTGTAATGCAAGCCATAGTATGAGATCTAAACACTTACAAGTGATTCATTGTGGGTTTTTAAATGATCCATTCTTCAAAATTAATGATTCCCTTCAATGATTTTTGAGTAACTTGATTCTAGATATAACATGTATATTTGATGGCCTTGGCCTAGTACTGAGGTACAAGAGACTTGGAGTGTAGCATAAAACTGGACATATCCTTCAAAGACCTGTTTTTATGCTCTAAAACACCATTATATTGTTGAATATATTGAATTGTATGATGTATTTCAATCCCCTATGATGTACAAAATTTCTCAAAATAATTACTAACATATTCACCACCATTGTCGGTGCACAAACTCTTGATGGCTTTACTTGACTATTTCTTTACAAGTTCCTTGAAGTCTTGAAAATGATAAAATACCTCTAATTTATACTTAAAAATACACCCAATTATATCTCAAATGGGCATCAATGAAAGTAACATGTTTTTAGTCTTACTGAGTGAAAGTTTTAGAAATGGGCTAGTAATGTCACTATGGATAATTTCTAATATATGTTTATCTCTATGTGATTTTACCTTTTTTTACTTATTCTCAAGATTCTTACCATTTATTTAACTCTATAAAACTCCATAATAAAACTTGAATCATAACCCTAAAACCATGTCATGATGACTGAGTTTCTTTGGTTATCAATAGATGAGATGGATGAATCATTCGTGCCATAATTTTCTCACCCCATCTGAATGAGTGAGTAGTGAAATAGAGGTTTGATCAAGTGAAAAATGTGAGAAATTATAAAATTATTTTTGGTCATATTCTTACCCAAATGCAATAATGGAGTCACTATTTGATTCCTTGATAGCCATAAAATTGAGTGTGAACTTAGCACTCTTACTCGAATCAATGTGAGTAATCTGATAAATAGATAAGATATTAGTGGATAAAGAGGGAACACATATAACATCAAAAAATGTCCCATAATTCACTTTAATTGATCCACTCCTACTAAATTATATGAAAGTATCATCAAATAATAAAATGGAAGGCATAAAACAAGGCTCCAAGAATGAGAACATGTCTTATGATGAAGCCATGTGGTGCGATGCACCTAAATTAGTAGTCCATGTGGAAGGACAGGACACAACTAAAACAAGTGATTTTCCCTTATATTTTAACTTCTTATTGTCTTTGTCCTTAGAAGACTCCTAAGCTGATGAACTCTAATTAGAAGAATCAAAGACATTGATATTATGCTTCATAGTGTTGATGCATGTAAGTGTATTGCAAGTGGTTTTGAGTATTTAAAAAACACTACTCATTTTTGAATTCATATAATCCAATGCATGAGTTGTATATTATGATAATCTTGTTATCTTTGGTGGAATAATGATAGAGCAAGTGAACTATTTCACAATATTTATAAAGTTTGGTTGTTGGGAGAAACCATGGCCTGATCGTCAATCTTTATGAAAATGAAAGCAATCTTGACTAATAAAGTGAATTATTCTCAAATAACTAAATATAAGTCTAATCTATATGGATATTTGCAATGATAACTAATCTAAAGTGAAGTGATCAAAAAATAAGCAAAAGGGTAGGGTAGAGAAGGAACAAGCTGACATTTAACACATATATCATGAAAAAGTTCAATAATCATCCAAATATGAATTTAAAACCAATTTATATCATGAAGTAACATAATCTCAAATCCTACTACACATTAGGGAAGCATCTGAGGAAATGAAAGAATACAAATATGAACTTGATTCACTTCGAAGAGTTACTCCTACAAGTAAATAACATAAGCACATTCACAAGAAGAGTATAGAAAATGAAATGAACCGAAGATCTTCTAGTCAACCTAGCATTAACACAAGTTAACAACTATGCATATGGTAAATACAAATCAGAAATCAATAGAAACCATTCAAATCTAAATTGCAAACTAGACAATTGAGAGAGAATCCATGATACAATTCACATGAACAAATGAGACAAACTTTTCAAAATTCCCTATTTACATTAAATGGCTCTAAAATTAGCACAAGTATTATTTCTAAAAACCCCCCTCTTCTTTTATAATGGACAATACCTTTTTATATATACAATTCATGAGGTATGTTAGTCAGTCATGTCAAATTATAATAGTAAAAGTGTTAGGGACAATTATCCCTTATACATCTTTCTATAATACTCTAGATACTTCCTAATGGACTAAACTATAAGCGATGTGATTTATAAGTTGTGCATGCCTTTACAAATAATAATATTATCTTTTCAAAATATTACACATGTTAAGTTACAAATGGAATATTCCTAAATCAACTAGCTTGAACTTAAGGTCCCTATGCTAATGAAGTGTGTTGTTATTGTTGTTGCAAGATCTTTATTTCTTTGGCATGTTGCTCATCTATTAACTTTATATTGACAACAATTTTCATGAAGATTCCATAATATTGATCTAATAGGTCTCTAAAGAATTTTTCATCCTTTTCCATGGCTTCCTTAATGTTCCTTGCATTTCTAATCCTTTCTACAACATTCAGGATCATGTCCAAGATCTTGTTATTGTCAGCCCTAGTCCTTCCTTGACTCTGGTGAGAAGTTCTCAACTTGAATTCTTCATCAATGATTAACCCTATGGGGCTGAGAGTAGTGGGATCTATGATCATTCCCCCAAGTATCTTCTCCATCCTATTTATTAGTTGTTTTCCATCTTCATGAAGGTCCTCCAGGTACTTAGACCATTTGCTTAGACCCTTGATCTTGTCTACCAAAATTACCATGGATATATTTAGGTGAGCCAAGATAATAGTTTCAAATCCATGAAGTTTATCCTCTATTAGTATACTAATCAAATCCTTTACTTTGTTGCTTAATTTTTCCCATTGGTGGACTAGATTCATAGCCACATTACTCTTTTGGCTTACCACATTCTATCTGGATTTCATTGCTTTCAAAGAGTTGAACATATCAAACAAATATGATTTAAACATATTTATCATGGCCTTAGACACTAATAAGATAGCTTAATTTTCCAAATTCTCCTTCTATTACTACATGCCTTTAAGGGTAGCTTGTAATTGTGCTAACTGTGCTTGGACCAATTCAAGTACATTATCCTCAAATATGGGATTCTCACTAGGATTTTGTCTTTCCACTAGAGTCAAATTGGTCAATGGTTCTACTTTCTATAAAATGATATCCTCTCCACTAACCATGGCCTTATTCTTTGTTACTCTCTATAATCCAATTATCTTTAGGTCAAACTTGACACCAACTGAGGATTGTGTTACCTATGGTACAAGGATATCCATTTGTGTTTCACTTAGTTATCCTGGGGCAACCAATCTTTTTTCATATTCCTTTCCTAGAGCCACAATCCATGGCTTGATCTCTTCATGCACAGGAATGTTGATGGCTTGCATCATAACCCATGGATGATGTGCAGTATGCACTTTCTATAATTTAGGTCCATAAATGAACCACTCTATAATACCACATCCATAAATTAGGTTATATTCACTAAATAAATTGACTTCACTCAAAGGATGAGTGAAATTCACTTTGGGTTTCTTGGTCTTTACTAGAACAATGGTCAGCTCATCCTTTCTCTTGGGGGTATCCATGGGAACTAAGTCCAATACTTGCTTCCCCTTTTCTTCCTTAGTCTTTTTAATTTTACATTCTTCATCATCTAATTCATAAGTTAGTGATAAAATTCTGAGTTCATCCTCTATAGTTTCATCAGGGTCCAATTTTATCATGTGTACCTCTTCCTGAGGTAATTCTTGCTCTTTTGCCTTTGATGACTCAGGGATCGATGAAGAATAAGCTATCTCATCAGGTCTTCTTTCCTCTAGTCTTTACTCAATTTGTGCATTAAGTTTTTGGTCTACTTGTAGTTGTGTTGATGGAGATCTAACAGGTGCACTACTCAATAAATGGTACTACCTAGGCCCAAGTTGCCACCTATCATCTCTTTTCTAGTTTTTTTCTAATATGGGCTCAGGTCTAAGGTTATGCTCCTTCAACCTTCTTGTGACCTCAGAGTAGATGGATGCTTTGGTATAAATAGGGTCATAAGCACCATTATGATGATCATAGGACACACTTAGAATATTTTTGATCCTTAAATGATCCTTAACTCTCCCATAAGGTTCCCACTATTTTATTTCATCTATTTACAAGTTGAAAGAAGTCCTATGTTTGGAGGTTTCCTCAATGTTGTCCCATTGCTTAAAAATGGTCCTCCCAATTATTATGGAGAAGTTGTGGAGGAGGCCTTTTCTCTTGGTCTTACAAAGACCATCTATACCATGAAATAAATGATAATCCACCTCTTGTTCTACTAGTCTATCTAGCACATAGATGGGTATCTTGAGGGGAGTGCATTAGGTCCCTTCAATTCTAATAATTATAAAATTTGATTAAACTAGATATCACCCAAAGCTTGAACATACTACCTAATGAGTGAGTTGACTCTTTCCATGGGATGACTAGTGATGGCTTCACTAAGGTTTGGATAAACACAATCACATATGAATTAGATTTGATCCCTATACTTGAATATATGAAGCTTGGAATAATAATGTGAAACAGTTTGTGTTCTAATGGGTGATTGTTGGCCATTTTTGGCCCACATACCAATATTTTACCCATATGGAGTAGGTTTATATTGTATGATCAAATGGATAAGTTTTAGAGACCCTTCAAAATGTCAAGAGTTCTTGGAATGAGTATGGAAGTGCATAGTTTTCATTTGGTTCTTCATTATGTTTATATAGACATTTTGGGGCTAGTGGAAAAAATTCTAAGAAGGAAATTTAATGATTCTATATTTCACACATGTGAGGGTGCCAAGAGAGAATAGTTGCATGGGTTTGTTCATTTTAGTCCCAAGAATATATGTACAAAGTTTTAGGTCATCTGTCAAAGCACATCAAAAGATATGAAGATCCAAAGTTGGACTCTCAATCAAAATTCCCTAAATTTCCATACTTAGCCATTTTTTAAGAAGCTCAAATAGATCCAAGTGAGCATATTGAAAAAGCCATATCTAATACATGTGGTAGTCTCAAGAAAAATTGATCACATGGGTTTTTTCATCTTGGTCCCTAGTTTCTATGTGTTAGGTTTTAGATCATCTACTGAAGCATAGTATAATTTATGCATATTCAAAGTTGGATCCTCAGTTAGATTTTACTAAGTTTTCCATACTTAGCCAAATGAACTAGACCATCATCAGGAGGCCATGTGGGAATGAATGGACAAATCAACTTGAACATTTCATAGATACACTTAGAAGGATCTTGAGACTAGCAGATCAAATGGGTTTGTTCCTTTTGGCTTCAAGAACATATCCTACAACTTTGGTGTCTCCATGATTCTTGTGCTTCAATATCCAAGCCTTCAAAGTTGGTCAAGAATCATAAGGTGTTCACATAGACATCAAGTTTTAGATAGAGAAAATGAAATACATTTGAGCTTAAGTTTTATGGTTGCATGAACATTAATGATGTTCATGCAGACATCTTTTGATAGGAGAAAGGATGTCAATTTTAAGATTTTGAACTAGCCATTAGCTTTCAAATACTGGGTCCTAGCAGACCAACGATTAGTGTTCAATCAATCATTCAGATCTAATGGTGAGTGGAGATCAAAGGGGTTAGTAAATCTCAAAACCAAATACATGCATGCCAAGATTTAATGGTGTGTTTGACTAGTAGAAGATCAATGATCAGCAGGCATTCATACCGAGTAGGATCAATAGTGCGAGATTGGTCAATGTGTTAAAGGGCGAGTCAAATTTTGACAACTAATTAGAGAAAAGGCAAGCCTAAGGTTTTTGATGAAGGTTGAGAAACCATTTTTGACCAAGGGAAATAAGGTTTTGTAGGGTCATCTTGACACCATTAAATCTCATTCAAATGCCATGGAATGGTCAATATGATGTAGTAAGATATAATGAACACATATGGATTTTCATTAAGGTTAAATATGGAACTCTAGTTCATAGTTTTTCTCAGGTAGGGTTGTTTATACAATAGTTTTCACCATTTTAATAAGGATCCATGTATGCATATATGGGATTTTGGTTCTTGTAAAGAAAGGATGGATTTATTTGGACCTATTATAATATATAAAAGTGTTATATAGTCTATAGGTATGTATTGATATGGAAATTATAGGAAAACCAACAACCTTAGATTAGTTTTCCACCTATAGATGGACCTATCATCCAAACATGAAGATAAAATAGATATATGATTAATGCAAAGGATATTCATCCTTTATCATGTTCATTATCTCAATAAGTAGCCACCTAAAAAGCATAAATCCATGATCTAGTTAGATCCATAAGCATGAGGTTTTATCTTCAAGTGAGAGATGGTGTGAAGAATCAAATAAAAGGTCTAGTATTGGGAACTACAACTAAGAGCATTCAATATATCTTCAAAACCTTTGGGGACATTTTCATTCAATAAGCCATAGGTAGTGTCTTGATTGATAAAAAAGATGGCAAGGTTTCCATTCGCTAAGGACAAAAAAGGTGGTAGCTCAATCTCATGTAATGACCTAGGATAAAGTATTCTTTTTCTGATAGCATGTTCCCACATACTTTTTTTCTTTCTCTCTTCTCCTATATGTCCTGGTCTCTTTCCCATTGAAGGGGTTCTTATATCTTAGATTTATCATTTCTTTTCTAGGACAAGGATACTCATCGAGACTCTTGCAAAAGTGTGCTCATTTAATAAGGTTAAACCCTATCAGAATATTGTAATAACTACCTTTTGAAGTAATAGGATCAACTCTTTTCTTGTATCTTATCTTTAATTAGTGCTTATCATGTTTGTGTATGGTGAATTTATGAAGGATATTCTTCCTATTTTATTGTCCTTTTGCTTGCCTCTTTCAAGGTGATTTCAATCTAACTTGTAGGTTTAGATTAGTGTTATATTTGGAACTTCTTTCATGAAACATTTATGAAATTAGTGAGATTGTGAAATTGAGTAAGCCATAATTTTATTTTGATAATCTAGTGTGTGTTCAAGCTTATATGAGTGTCCATTTAACTTTGATGTATCACCCTTTTAACATTTTTAGGAACCTTGCTTATCTTTCTAAACCTTTTCCCTATAGATCATTAGTCTAGAAATAGTTTAGGTGAGCATCAAAAGTAAGTGGGCCTTCACCGAAGGTTAAAATCCACCATAGGTGACACACAACTTGGGGATGTTCCCATAGTTCTGCTCAAATTGGAAAGGGATTGAGGAACCCTCATCTAAAGGGTGAAAAATTGAGTTGTAACAATTTTGGCATGAATAGTAGGACCACATTCCAAAAAGGAAGATTGATCAAATTTGATGTTAGTTTGATCATATTTGTATTAGTTAAGCTACCAAGAAATATCTAGTGACTTCAAAAAGAAGAATCAACACTATGGTGCAGAGCAGTAGCTTCATCTCATGTAAAAGGTGATAACAAGGTTAGATTCAAGAGGTATACCTTTTGAATCTATTAAACTACCTTTAAATTCAAAAAAAAAATTAAGGTTTGCCAATACACCCATTTTAGGGAACTTTTGCTCCTAGGTCATTTTCAAGGCCTACCCTAGCAGTAAGACCTTTATTAAATCCTTGCATAGGTATTACATCACCTATAACTTTTGTGGATTTTAATGGCCAAATTCCTCTAGAAATTTTCCAATATGATCCTATCCCAATTGTATCCCTTAAAAGTGTTCCTTATTATTCTATTGACCAAGCTATGACACCTTTTGAGCACCTCATGGACATAGCCAATTTTTGAAATATCCATAATGTCACTGAGGAAAATATATCCAATAGGTTATTAGCTACTTATTTTTAAAAAAAGGCCCTAGATTGGTGTAGAGGCCTTACTGTAAATTCCATTCAATCATGGGACCAATTAGGGGAAACCTTGTGTAAAAGATTTGAGGATAAAAGTGATCATTTGTCACTTGTCGAGAAACTAACTACCATTTCAAGATCTCCTCATGAATTCATGAAAGACTTCAACACAAGGTTCCAAAAAAAATAGAATAGAATCCCAATCTCAGTTAGACCAACCCCTAACTTTGCCTTCCTATATTATTTAAAGGCTTTAAATAGTGACATAGTTGTGATGATCCAATCCATGGGAGGAAATATACTTCTAGATGTTTATGAGGTGGCCATTAAAGTAGAAAATTATCTAGTTCAAGCTGATAAACTTACACCCAAACCACTAATGCCCTCATTTATTGAAATTAGACCACCTCATATTGTTATCTTTCCATTTGATTTCATTCCTCCTACACCAACAATTACTACAATCCCTACACCAAAATAAGAGAAAGCTTCCACTAGTGGATCTAGTGATTCACTGGAGCAAAAAAACTTTCAAGAGCTCAAAATCATGTTTCAATCCTTAGGGAATGAGTTAGTAAATTTCAAAAGGCAATAGGATTTAAAAAATCCTTATCAAAGTTCATATCAACCTTAGCATCAATCCTTTCAAGCAAATAGACCACCATATAAGGGGAACTAGAAAATCTAGGGCCAAGGTCAAAACTAAGGACAAGGGTAGCATTACTAAAATAGGTAGAATAACTACAACCCTAATGTTTATAGTACTTATAAAACTATGGTCCCAATTAAAATTATTGTGACTCAAGAATTAGATAGTATCATGCCTTGGAATTAGTTCTTTAATCAACATATTGTCCCAAATATTGACCTTAACCAAGCCTTCAAGGTTTAATGATATAAAGTTACTAATTTTGGATACAACCAAGCTCTCATGGCTCAAAATGTAGAGGTACATATGATGACCTATCTAGAGGATCCTCCACAAGGTCAAGGGTCTAATCAGGGACCAAATCAACTAGATTCTAAAATGATGAACTGTGAACAAGAAGAGTGCTATGTAGCTAACCAATAGGCTTGTTTTAGCTAGGTCTATATTCTAGTGGTAGAAAACACAAGATTTAAAAGGAGAAACATGAATTATAACTGAGAATCAGTCAAAGAGATTCTTACCATCACTCCTTCACTGATAAAGCCAAATAAATCTTCTATCAATCCAAAGGTTCCCCCCCCCCCCAAAGAATCAAGGCCAAGGGAATCTTTTAGTGCCTCAAGGCTTATAAGTTCAATAAAAAATAGTGGTAGTTCACAGAGCACAAACAAAGGTTGGTGGTTCACCCATCAACTTTTTTGAACAAATGAAAATGTCAAATATGAGTGTGCCCATGTGGGATATGCTCTCTATTCCTAGCCAGGTAGACATCCTTCAAGAAGGATGATCAAAAATCAATGTTGCATACAAGCCACCAAGCAAGGTGAATGAAGTTCTCACCAAAGTAGCCAAAGGGTCAAGTGAAGGGAAATTAGTTAAGTCAATCAAGCCTCCTCCCTTCTATATTTTAGTGATCATTGTCAACTCTCTAATGCAAAATTATCTAATGGACATTGGGGCTAATATCTTGGTAATATCAAAGTCCATAGTTGATCAGCTTGGCCTAAAATATGAACCATACTTCAAAGGAGTGCTACAACTTGATGGTTCTTCTTTCAATCCATATAGAATAATCAAGGACCTCAATATGACCCTACACACTTGTCCAAGTGTCTCTATGGCTCAATATGTATTGATCATAGATTTGCATCCTTACTTCGCACTATGCATATCCAGAGAGTTCATAATAAATATAGGGGCCTATCTTGCAATAGATTGGTCCTATATGGCATTCAAGATAAGGTATGAGGCCAAAGTGTCAATCAAATATAATCCCATTGCACAATTCCATGTATAACCTTATGGACCAAATAATGTCAACATCAATTTCAACATCATTAATGAGGATGAATTTGCAATGGGGTAGGAGCTAAAAACTCATCCAAAAGAGGTACTAGACATGTTCCTGGATGAGCTATAGAATGATAGCCATTTGGTGGACCCCTTAGAGGGTGTTAAAGAAATGGACTTGGGTGTTTACTATTTTCAAGAAGAAATCCATCCCATGTCATCCCTCATGAGGCATCAAGAAGACCCTAGTGGTCTATGGAAGCTATTTTGTATGGTTCAAGGAGCAAGCATGGGGTAGGTGAAGGTGTCATGTTAATATTCCCTTCAAATGATAAGTAATTATCTTCATATAAGTTTTAATTTAGCTCATATTTCAATGCATAAGAATATAAGGGTCTCATTCATGGCCTCCAATGGGATAATAAGAGAAGGATCAAGTAGTTTCAAGTTTATGGGGATAGTGAATTGGTTGTACACCAAGTCAAAGGTTAGAATGCCACTAGGAACCCCTTAATGAAGCCTACAAACATAGAGTGTGGTACCTAATTGAGGTATTTGAGGCCTTCAACATTTAATCAATCCCAAGGGACCAAAATCAACATGCTGATAGGCTAACAGCTATGGGGACTCATTTTGACATCCCCAACGAATTGAAAAGGACCAAGGTTCCACCACATGTTAAAGTGGTAATAAGACCATCAGTGCCATATAACTAAGTTCATTGATAGGTATTTGAAAATGAGAAATAAATTGCATGTATCCTACATCAAGAAGTATAGTTCTCTTCCCTCAACCAAGAAAAATTATAGTATCTGTATGGGAGCAGATTATTCAATTAAGATCCAATAAGCTTCCTAAAGGGCTAGTCACCCTAGAAGGCCTCTTTCATAAAGGGGACCATATGATGAAGGATAAAGTAGTGATGTCAACTAATGAATATAACTATGAGAGAGTTCTTATCTTTAAAGACAAGCTCCTCAAGCTTGGAAAGTTAAGAACTAAAGTTGAAAGACATGATTTCATAAAACTCTATAAGGAATATGCAGACATCTTTACTTGGCAATATAGTTACCTAAGGGTATTTGATCCTAATCTATCCCAAGACACAATAGAGCTAGAGCATAATACCAATCCTATCAAGTAAAAGTAGAGGCCCATAAATCCTAAGATAGAGGAGCTCATGAGAAAGGAATTGACCAAGCTTGTTGAATCTAGGATCATCTTCCCAATCAAACACTCCTAATGGGTAGCTAATCTAGTACCTATCAGAAAGAAGATTGGGGAGATCAGATTATGTGTGGACTTTAGGGATCTTAATAGGGTATCTTTGAAGGATAATTACCCTCTACATCCATGGAGCAACTCTTGCAAGTAGTTTATAGTTCAAAACACTTCTCTCTCTTAGATGGATATTTAGGTTATAACCAAGTGCTAATGAAAGAAGAGGACCAGTACAAGACTCCCTTCACCACCAAGTGAGGATTATCCAATGTTGGGGAAAACTTTCAAAGATAAATGGACATGGCCTTCCAAGGAATTCTAAATCAAATGGTGTTGTTCTACTTGGATGACATTATAGTTTTATCCAAAAATTCCATCTGAGGTTGATATTCTAGAGATGCAGAGAGAATGGGATATCTTTAAATCCCAAAAAATGTGTGTTCTATGCATGAAGGCAAACTATTAGGTCATATTATTTCAAAATAGGGATTGTTCATTGACCTTGATAGAGTAAGTGTTATCTTAGCCTTATCCTTTCTAAAACATAAGAAGAGGATTCAGATCTTCCTTGGGAAGATCAACTTCATGAGAAGGTTCATACCTAGTTTTTCAAACTTGGTCAAGCCTAACACCACCATGTTCAAGAAGAGATAAGTGTTTGCTTGGTCAAATGAAGGAAAAGTAGATTTTGAAGCCATCAAGAAAGACATTACCCAAGCATCCTCACTCTTGAATCCTAATTTCTCCAAGGATTTGATCTTGTACACCTTTGCTAACATTGAAAACATATTAGCTATGTTGATGTAAAAGAATGGTAAAGCAATGGAGTAGCCAATTACCTTTTCTAGTCAAGGGCTAAAAGGATATGAGGAAAGGTACACTTTTATTGAGAAGCATGTTCTTGCAACCTTGAGAAGCCTCCATAATTTTAGGGCCATGCTATCCAAAAATAGGATCCATCTTATGGTGTCTCATCTTGGAATTAGGGATCTCATCCTTACCAAGGATTTGAATGAGAAGAGAGTAGGTTGGATCACAAAGGTCATGGAATATGACATAAATATCAAGGTCACCAAGATGGTTAGGGGAAAGGGCTTGTGTGAACATATGGTGAATGACCTCTAAGAAGATAAGGAAGTTGTTTTGGTGACCCAACATAACTCATAATAAGGTACACTTCCACTTTAAAAGAGTTAGATTCAAGATATGGCTCACTTATTAACAATAAGATAATGCCCCAAAGGTTTGGATAAAGCTAAAATAAGGTATTTCAAGATTCAATCTATACCTTATGCATTAGTTAATGGTGTTATTTTTATAAAGGACTTTAATGGGGTACTCTTTAGATGCATAGATGATGACCAGGTGATCAAACTCTTAGAGCAATTCCATGATAGACTTGTAGGAAGCCATTTTACACCAAAGACTAAAACAACCAAGGTAATGAAAGATGGTTATTACTGTCCTAGCCTATTCAAATATTCCTATGCATGGGGAAGAAAGTGTCAATAATGTGCTCTCTTCAAAGGTAAATAGATATTATTAGCCTTCCCCCTCAACCCAATTCAAGTGGAGCAACCTTTCATGTAGTGGGGTCTAAAATTCATAGGAATGATTAACCCTCCATTAAGTACAAGGAATAAATGGGTGCTCACTATAATTAACTACTTCACCAAGTGGGTGGAAGCCATTTCTTTGAAGGAATATAGTGAAGGTGTACTTCTATACTTCTATGATAGCCTTGTGACCAAATTTGGTGTCCTAACCACCATAATTTCATATAATGGATTAACACTCCTTGGTATGAAGATAAGTGAGTGGGCTCTCAAACTAGGCATATACCTTAGCACCTCTTCCAACTAATATCCTCAAGGAAATGGGTTAGAAGAGTCCATGAACAATAAATTAATCAGGATCATCAAGAGGACCATGTAGAACAATCAGATAAAATGGCATATAAGCTAAGAATAGCCTTATGGGTTGACAAGGTGACTCCCAAAGAGGTCATTGGCAATTCTCCATATGTCTTAGTATATGGAAAGGAGGCCAAGTTTCCCATCTCTCTTAAACAACCTACATTAAAGTTATCTCATTAGCTTGAGTTGATGGAGGATGATCCCATGAATGTGAGGATGATAAAGCTCATGGAGTTGGAAGAAACTAGGGACCTTGCTATGAAAATGCTAGTCACATCAATCTCAAGTCAATAAATCCTTTGAAAAGAAAGCTACAGAAAGAAACTTCAAATAAGGGTACATAATCCTCAAATAGGACTTGAATAGGGCCAAACCAAGCAACCATACCAAGTTTGACATCTTGTGGAGTGGTCCTTATTTGATCCATGGATGCAAGTAATACAATGTTTTTTATCTTGTCCAACTAGATGGAGAGGTATTACCCATCCCATTCAATGGAATTCATTTAAATCCATATTATTGAGTAACATTTCATCCATTATAACATATTTTACATGTTAGAATAGCTTTATGTTTTCCTCTAAGTGCGTTGCCCACATCTATATTATATTCTATTGTTTCCTTTTCCAAAATGCCTTAAGCATTTTATTTTATTTTATTTCTTCTGGTCCTTGTTTCTTTAAGAGAGGTTCAGCTCATTTTTAGAGGCTAATGACTCCATGCCTAATGGACTAGATAAGGAAAATGGTTTGGGTTCTCAAAGCATAGTAGGCATGCTTCCCTGTGAGTCACCAAAGATGTTGGCCATTATTGGCCCATATACCAAGCTTGTACCCATATGGAGAAGGTTGTTAATAGATGATCATATGGACAAGTTCTAGAGACCCTTTATAATGTTGATAGTGCTTGGAATGGGTATGAAAGTACATGGTTTTCATCTAGTTCTTCATTATGTTCATATAGACATTTTGGGGCTAGTGGTAGAAATTTTGAGCAAGTAGTTTGCTAATGATATATCTCACATGTGTGGGGGTGCCAAGAGAGAACGACCACATGGGTTTGTTCATTTTAGTCCCAAGAACACATTCACCAATTTTTAGGTTATCCTCTAAAGTGCATCAAAAGATATGAAGATCCAAATTTGGCCTCTTAGTTAAAATTCACTAAGTTTCCTCCATACGTAGCTATTTTTGAAGAAGATCAAATAGAGCCAAGTGAGCATATTGACAAAGACATATCTCACACATGTGGTAGTCTAAAGAAAAAGTGATTGCATGGATTTGTTGATATTGGTCCCTAATTACTACGTGTTAAGTTTCAGATCATCTTCCAAAGTGTGGTAGAAGTTATGCATATTCAAAGTTGGCTCCTTAGTCAGATTTCACTAAATTTCCCATACTTAGCCAAATGAAATATACTGTCATTAGGATGTCATGTAGGATTGAATGGACTAGTCAATTTGAATATTTTTTAGACACACTTAAAAGGCTCTTGGGACTAGCATATCAAATGGGTTCATTCCTTTTGGCCTCAAGAACATCTCCTACAAGTTTGGTGCCTCCATGATTCTTTTGCTTCAAGATCCAAGCCTTTAAAGTTGGTCAAGAAGCATAAGATGTTCATGAAAACATAAAAGTTTAGATAGATCAAAGGAAATCCATTTGATCTTAAATTTGATGGTCATGTTAACGTTAATTAAAGTTTCATAAACATATTTTGATGGGAGTGAGAATGTTAATTTTAAGATCATAAACTAGTTATTGGCTTTTAAATAATGGGTCCCAGCAAACCAATGATTGGCATTCAGTTGAGCATTCAATTCTAATGGAGAGTGGAGGTCAAAGGGGTCAACTAATCTAAAAATCAAATGCATGCATGATAAGTGTCAATGGCATGTTCAACTAGTAGAAGATAAATAATTAGTGGGCATTTGTATCGAGCAGGATCAATGGTGCAAGATTAGTCAATGTGTTAATGGGATGAGTCAGATTTTGATAACCAATTATAGCAAAGGCAAGCCTAGGGTTTTTGATGAAGGATGAGAAGCCATTTTTTACTAAGGGAAACAAGGTTTTGTAGGGTCATCTTGATGTCATTAAATCTCATTCAAATTCCATAGAATGGTCAATATGATGAAGTAAGATATAAGGAACACATATGGACCACCATTAAGGTTAAATATGGACCTTTGGTTCATATTTTTACTTGGTCAAGGTTATTTATAAAATAGTTTTCATCATTTTAAGAAGGATCCGTGTATGCATATATGGGATTTTGGTTCTTGTAGAGAAAGGATGGGTCTATTTAGACCTGTTATAATCAGAAAAGTGCTATATAGTCTATAGGTTTGTACTGATATAGAAACTATAGGAAAACCAATAACCTTAGATTGGTTGTCCACCTATATATGGACCTATGATCCAAACATGAAGATAAAACAAAGATATGATTAATGAAAAGGATCTTCATCCTTTAACATGGCCATAGTCTTGACAAGTAGCCTCCTAAAAGGCACAAAGCCATGATCTAGTCAGATCCATGAGCATGAGGTTTTGTCTTCAAGTGAGATATGACATGAAGGATCAAAGAAAAGGTCTAGTATTGAGAACTACATCTAGGAGCATTCAATGCATCCTCAAAACCTTTGGGGACCTTATCACTTAATAAGCCACAAGTAGTGTCTTGATTGATCAAAAAGGTGGCAAGTTTTCCATTGGCTAAGGAGTAAAAGGTGGTGGTTCAAGTTCATTTAATGACCTAGGACAAAGTTTTATTTTTCTAATAGTGTGTTCCCACATACTTTCTTTCTCTCTCCTTCTCATATATATCCTTTTCCCATTCACATTGAAGGAGTTCTCAACTCTTATAATTTATCATTTCTATTCTAGGACAAAGATACTCATTGAGACTCTTGTAAAAGTGTGTTCGTTTGACAAGGTTAAACCCTGCCAAAATATTATAATAACTACATTTTGAAGTAACAGCATCAACTCTTTACTTGTCTCTTATCTTTAATCATTGCATAGCATGCTTGTGTATGGTGAATTTGTGAAGGAGATTCTTCCTATTTTATTGTCCTTCTACTTGCCTCTTTAAAGGTGATTTCAAGCTAACTTTCAGGTCTAGATTAGTGTTCTATTTGTAACCTCTTTCATGAAACATTTATGCAATTAGTGAGATTGAGTAAGCCATGGTCGTATTTTGTTAATCTAATGTGTGTTCAAGCTTATATGAGTGTTCATTTAACTTTGGTGCATCACCCTTTTATCCTTCTTAGGAGACCTAATTCTCTTTCTAACCCTTTTCCCTATAAAACATTAGTCTATCATTAGTTTAAGTGAGAATCAAGAGGAAGTTAGCCTTCTCTGGAGGTTCAAATCCACCATAGGTGACCCACATCCTAGGGTTGTTCCCATAGTTATTCTTAAATTGGAAAGGGATAGAAGAACCATCATCTAAAGGATGTAAATTTTAGCCATAACCGTGACCACTCCCTTTGGTTTGGGATCTTGGTAGTGTGACAAAGAGCATCTAAGAGATATGGCATCATGTTAAATTTGTTTTTCTTCTTGTTCCTAATTTCAAAGATTTTCCTACTCAAATAAATGCTAATTATTCCATCTAGAGGAGGGGTAATATATTTTTCAACCATGAAATAGAAAATTGGTACCCAAACAAGATCAACATATGTTGTGGTGGCATCTCCACATAAATTATTCAACATTATCATAATCATCCTAATCCTAGGTATGAATTGGTTGATAGGGATATTCTTGTTGAAGTCTAAAAATATTTGGTTCCTAGAATACAACCACATGGTTAAGATGTTCTTCAAAACATGCTCTTTGGCCTAGGAATTTATTGAGGCGAGGTCTATTTGGGGTTTGAGTATCTTATAGTAATCATCAAAGGCTATAACAGAGATATATGCCACATTTCTATGAGTGTGTTCATTAATTATCCAACCTTTATCTACTTTACCATCCTTAAAAATTAGAGCAAGGATATCAATACAATGGATTACCTCAGGTTTAGCTTCCACATAGTGTAGGTTGGTCATTTGAATGGCAAGTATGCCATAATACAACTTCCTGGTAGACACATTCTTTTCTTCTTATTTAGTGATGATGAGATGGTTTTCAATGGTCCAAAATAGATTTGACTAATTGTTATCTCATGTATTTAGAGTAGTGGGGTTGAAATTGATGTCTTTAAAAACCCTTCCTTCCACATTTGAGGTTAAATACAATTCCACATCCTCCTTTGAGATACCCCTCCAAGCTACCATGGTTGTAATTTTGATCAAATTTCTCACCAATGGTCTATAATTCAATTATAGATTGGATTATCCTTTCATAGACAATAATTAGATTCCCCTAAGCTTAATTTCATTGAACACAAAGTTGAATTAGGGATTATATATATGCTAAGGTTTTTTGTAGTTTAATCAATTTCACATAGAGCTTTAATGGTGGTAGTAGAGTTCTAATTGAGATCTTCATGACTTAGATTTGCATTTAGATAGCATATGTATACCTTTACCTTTTTGGGTTCATGAAATCTCTTAATTTGACTTGGCACTTATGTGGCTCCATTGTGTCACCTAGCTCATTAATGTTTAAAAAGTGACCATTTATGCTTTAAGACACATGTCAACATCTCATTGGGTCTCAACTTGTTGAAAATTCTACCTCACCTCACACCATTGATTTGGATCTAAGATATCGAATGCTATTAGTTAACTTTTGTGCTTGGCACTTGAGATTATTCCATGTGTCATTTTAGAATCCCTTATCTATGCTTCCAACTATCATTTTCCTCCCAGTTTAATGTCTTTGAACCATATGGTAGCTTCTCATTCATTCTTGTGCTCTTTAAAAATTTAGTTTTCAATATGCATCGTTGGATCATGATTACATGGATTAATGTGCACTATTGATCTAGATCCTCTAGGTTCTATCCTTTACTCCAAGAGATATTTATTTTATATCTCAATCTCCATGATGGTGACACTTGTCACCTTCTCTCTCTTCCCAAGGCTTCATTAAAGTTTTGACTAAATGCTCACCATTGATTGAAATGTGTACATTTGGTCATGCATTATTAATCTTTGGGATAATGCTCAAGTTTTAACTATCAATTGTGGGTATGAATTTTATTATATTTGTGCTTATTCATAGGGCTTATTGACATTTTGACCTTGTTATGTGCCATTAGATCTACTTTAAATAGATCAACATGTACCATTAGATCTCAATCTGTGGAGTTGGATGTGATTGGTTTCTTTGTTTACTTGCATGATATTTGGCTTATTGATTCCTTACTTATAGTAGGATCATCCTTTCCAACTCAAATGTGCATCATCGATATAGGTGATTGACTTTTAACTTTGTATGGGCCCTTGTAAACCATAGATCTTTTACTTGATTCTTGAGATCCTGACACTTGTCATCTTTTTGTTGGTCCCTTATGTTCTTGCAAACAAAACAAAATCAAATAAATAAGGCTTGAATAACATATAGACTTAGGATAAAATCTTTAACCTAAGGTTTTGGTTTCATAATTAAATGTGATTAAGAACCTTAAGGTGAGATTTTAGACTAAGTGAAAAAAATAATAAAAGGACCTTGCATTTAATTAGCCCATGTGGACAATAAAAGAATTAAGGGGGTATTGGGTCATAAAGAACTTAGCATTAAAATTTTAGACTAAGGTATTATTCATGTTAATAACCTCAAACAATATCTTAGGATGAAATATAAGCTAAGTTTTAAACAAATAGAAAGTGTTCCCATGTAATTTTCAAATAAAATGACCCCATGTAAATTTGAATTCAAATTTAAAAGGCTTAGGCTAAAATAATTATACTAAGGGTTTCTAGATGTTTAAACATGAATTCAATTGAACAATTAAGAACCAATGACTAATCAAAGGGTCAATTTATCATTAAATATCAAAACCCTAAACATTATCCACAATGTTGAGACTCTATTAAACCTGTAACTTGGAAACACAAAAGCAACCATTAGCAACATTAGGCAAAATAAGACAAGGATTAAATGGAGACATGTCAGCTAAACTAGATGAGAACTAGGTGTGGATGATCTTCAAATAAATAACTTTGATCAAGTGGCATTTTCAACTCAAAGCACAAATTTTTTAAAAATTTAAATAATGATCCCCATTTTTGAAAATAGGGGTAGTTGACCTCAATAAATGGTGACTTCTAGGGGAAACATTGCAATATGTTAGAATTCAGAGACTCTAGTTTAGACTAATAACTAGGCAAGTCATCCCATATGATATGTTACCATTATTAAGACTAAGCCATGATTAAAACAAGTCTCATTCAAGTAGATATAGGATCAAACATCAAAACATAGCCATGATGTGTGTGTTTTGATTCCACTTACTGATTACCATGAGATTTAGAGAATAACTTCTAGATTACTAAACTTAATCGTTAACATTGACTAATAAAATAATTAGATGTTCATTAAGAATCATGTTTTGGCTTAAGGAAGGCTTGGGAATTGCTCTACTACTAGCCAAGTGTTCATAGCCTTGACAGAGATACCTTTGGCTCCATTCAAGGCCTTGCTCCACTACCAGTTGGCATCCAGAGCCCTGATGGAGATTACCAGAATCACATTTGCTTTAGAAATATTTTGAATTTTGCAATAAATCTCTTGTTTTTGTATTTTTAGATATTTTTTGCCTTCTAACAAAGGTTGGGAACTAGATTAGCCAGATTTTGGGATTTGGTCAAATGTTTGATCTTCAAACACTCATCCTTGGTCGTAAACTTTATCCTAGGAAATTAATGTTTTTTAAGTGTAAACATGACTTTGTCTTAATAATTTAAACTTTCATCATACATAAGCAATACTTATCAAAATCATATTTAGATCAAGAACAAGTTTTAAGATATTAAGACCAACTAATCTAGATACTAGCCCTTATCACTTTCTCTAAATCATAACATCAAGATAGTATTTCTAGATCCATGATCAACCATTTGAATAAGTCATACTTGCATTCCTAATTTGCGGAGTTCCTTTTGAGCAATCACATGTATTAGATCTTGAGGACTATCTTGAAAAGACATATTGAAAACAAGGAACCAAAACAAAGAAAAGGAAACACACAATAAACAAAAAAACAATAAGAAGACAAAAAATATTTACATGCGTGATTTACAAAAAAAGAACAAGAAAGAAAATTAATCTAAGACTACCTACACTAGTCCTAACTAGTCTTACAGATCACTCTATGTAAAATTTTGGTAGAGCAGTAGAGAAGTAGTGTTTGAGATATTGTCCATTTGTTGTCAATTTAAACTCTGATCCTTGCAAGTCTTTGAGCTTAAAGTTGTTGTCTCTTAGTATCTCATCAATCTGATAGGGACCAATCCTCAAGGGGGTGAATTTCCCATGCTTTCCTTTAGTTTTTGATGCTTTGTCGCAAAGAAGAACCAAGTCTCCTTATCTAAACACCTTAATTCTAAAACATTTATCAAACCATCTATTCACTATGGTTTGATGTCTACTGAAATTAGCAAAAGCCTCCTCTCTTGTGTCTTCCATTTTAATTATGTCAAGTAACCTTGAACTTTCAAACTCCTAATCCTTTCCTTCCATGTACACTTGTATAAATTTGTAGGTTGGCAATTTGAGAGAGATGGGGAATATAGGTTCTTGTCCATATACAAGTAGAAATGGTGATGCCTTTAGAGCTTGCTTGACTCTTTTTCTATCATCCCAAAGGGCATACTTTAATAACTTATGCCATTTTCTTGGTTTGTCAGTAGTAGACTTCCTGATGGCTTTCATCAAATTTTTGTTAGTTGATTCAGAAGCCTCATTGCCTTGAGGGTAATGGTTTGATGAAAACTTGAGAACAATGTTGTTATCATATGTGTACTCAATCATCTCAAGGGATATAAAAATATATCCATTGTCACAAAATAGAGACACTAGTGTTCCAAATCTAGTACATATTTTCTCTTCCAATGACCTTATCACATATTTTGTCCTGCATTATTTGGTTGCCACCACTTATGTCCACCTTGTGCAATAGTCTGTAACAATGATCACATGCTTATATCCTTTTGAATAATTATGGTTGATGACCCCTATAAAATATAATCCTCATTGAACAAAGGGTTTATCAATCATTATTGGCTTCAATGGCATGGCTACCTTGGGTTCTTTAGCATTGAAAATTTGGCACTAGTGACACTCTCTTACATGCTTATGAGCATCTTTGAAGAAATGAGGCCAATAATAACCACCCCTAAGGATATTACATGTTGTTGTCCTTCTTAACAAGTGTCTACTTCCAATCTTATCATGGGAAGTACTTAGGATCTCATCATCTTTCTCTTTGGAAACACATCATAGGTATATCCCTTCATAATTCATCCTAAAAAGCATTCCATATTTGATTAGGAAATGAGTTGCCTTGAGCCTTACAATTCGCCTTTGCTCCCTAATCAACCCTATAGGATAATTTCCATTGATTAGTAAATTAACAATAGAGTCATACCAATCATTGGGTTGAAAACCTTGTTGCTCTACCTATATGATACTTAACTTGGGATTAGTATTGGAAATTAATTAAATGAGTCCTTGACACCTTACCAATTTATCAGTTTTAATTTCTAGATCATATTCTTAAAGTATAGAAATACACTTACCTCTCCTTCCCCTAATTCACATTGGCTAAGCATGAGCTTAGTGGTAGGATTTGGTAGTACTGCATACACCCTATTTTTAAGAATATAATGCCTAAATTTCTTCACTTCCTTGACTAAAGCACATGCCTACTTGTTAATCAAGGAATAATTTAACTCAAAAAAATTAAAATTAGTACTCATGAAAGCAATAGTATGATCACATCCATCTATTATTTGAGTTAGGATAGCTGCAATTGCATGGTCAAAAGTGAAGGAATATTGATAAAAGTCTTTTGAAAAATTAGGGCTTATCAACACTAGTGCCTACATTTTTGCTTCTTTTATGTCCTTGAAGGCCTTTCTAATTTATTCATTCCATGTGATCTTGGCTTCCTTCTTCAACATATTATTTAATGGTCTCACAATTTTTGTAAAACCAAAAATAAACTTTCTCACAAAGTTGATTTTCCCAAAGAAAGATTTCAATTATTTTCTACTATTAGGGGGTTCTATTTTAGATATGGCATCTACTCTATCAAAGTCTATAGAAATCCCCTCTTTAGTTATAATGTGTCCTAAAAATTTTCCCTTAGTAACACAAAATATAATCTTCTTTGGATTGAGATAAATTCCATGCCTCCTACATCTTTCAAATACCTATTGCAAGTGTATGATATGGTCCTCCCTATTTTTTGAAAATATAGTCAAGTCATCCATGTAAATGATAATGCACTTACCTATCAGCCCCTGGAAAGCATGATTCATTACTCTTTGGAAATTTTCTCCTACATTTATTATCCCAAAGGGAATTCT
This sequence comes from Torreya grandis, assembly GCA_037957365.1. Taxonomy (NCBI): domain Eukaryota; kingdom Viridiplantae; phylum Streptophyta; class Pinopsida; order Cupressales; family Taxaceae; genus Torreya; species Torreya grandis. Next base: position 1,128,341 of record JARHVA010003771.1, on the reverse strand, counting down.
TTTGTATGCAAAAGTGCCCCACTTAGTAGTGAATGCAGTCCTTAATATGTCTTCTTTATTCAAAAGCACTTGGTTATAACCTGAAAATCCATTAAAAAAACATCATTGTAGAACCACTAACAATTTAAATAGCTTGATCAAGAGAGGGAAAAGGATATTTGTCCTTTTCAAAATATCTATTTGGATTCCTAAAGTCTACATATAATCTGATTTCCCCATTTTTCTTCTTTATATGCACTAAGTTATCTACCTAATTAGAGTGTCTAATGGAAAAAACTATTTTGGCATCCAAAAAATTCTTGACCTCTTTGTATATCAAAGGTTCCAAGATAGGGTTAATTGGTCTTTGTTTATACCTGAAAGGCTTAAATGCTTCTTTTAAAGGTATGGTATGAGTTATGAATTTAGGATCAAAGATCTTCAAGTCATCATATTACCATGTTATAACATCCTTATATTTAGTTAGCAGCTCTTTAGATTTTCTCAACTCATAATTAGTGTAGGCTGTACCAATATTAACTAGTTGTGGTTGTCCTTATGTCCCTAGGTCAAATTCTTTGTAATATTTCCCATTTACCTTGGGAACTTTGACATCTTCAGTGAGTTTATCCATGTCAAATAATCTTTCTAGGGCAATCATGCCCTTGGGAATCTTGTTGTCACTTAATTGCACAATTTTTTCATCAAGGTTGCCTTTATCAAGAGCATTTTCATTAGCTTCATCAATGATGTGATCCTTCAATACTCCTAAATTGTTCATGAAGTATAAAATCTATTGGTCATCATTGAATACCTAAAAATGGTTTATATTATCAATGACTAAGGAACAAGGAACCAATTTAATGCTAAGGTTTCCTAGTTTATAATCTTGGTTGGGCATAAGATTAGCTATAGCTGAGACTATCTCATCAGCAAGCTTATTTTCTTCCCTAGGAATTGAGACAATGTTAAAAGCATCACATATTCTATCAGGTCATAAACTCTAAACTTATATTTCTTAAGGTAAGACAAGTTGCACTAGTACTTACTTTTTACTTCATTAACTACTAGCTCTGAATCACCATATACTAGAACTTCTTTGACTTTATGCTTGATGGTAAATTGTAAACCTAAGATTAGAGCCTCATATTCTACCAAGTTATTAGTGCATGAAAACTAGAGTTTGTAAGAAGTTTTGAATTATTTTCCAATAGGATTAATTAAGATAATTCATACACCAGAACTAGACTTACACCATACACCATCAAAAAATAATTTCCATATTCTAGGCATAGCATGAGTATCTTTAGAGTCACATAACTTAGAGGTGTCAAGAGTATAATCTCCCAAATCATAATTATCCATGTTGACCTTTTTCATTTATATAATTTTACTTGGTGATCATATGTTTCATCTTAGGCTCTCTTTCAATTTGAATCTAATTTGGCACTCCCTTCCATGGAAACCAGATATGGGAACAATTAGGAGACATGTAACCATTAAATGATTTGGTCTAGTCTCTACTCAACAATATTCCATAAGCATCAATAATATCCACCACTTGGATGTCTATAAACTATTATATCCTTGTCTTAACTACAAGCTACATGTGAACATTCAACAATTTTCCAATTACTTTCACCCTAGACTTATCTAATTAAGTGACAACCCTATTATATTTAATTGGAGTCAAACCTAGTTGCTCACAAATACCTTTAGGCATGATGTTTGAAGATGCACTTGAGTCTAATAAATAATTATGCAAATTTTTACCAAAAATTCTGAATGTAAGTAGAAAAGGTGGAACATCTACCTTGTTCTTGTACATAACAACATTAGAATTTGTAGCCTTGGATGACTTAATAAGTTTCTTGGATAGAGATTCAAGAAGTATTTGAGTTAGCTCATGTAGTGTGATGTTAGCCTTAATCCTTTTCATGTCCTCAACTATATTGTACCCACCTCTAGTAGAAGTACTAGATTAATCAACATTAGTCTTAGAAGTACTTCCCTTTGGAGTCTCGAGATTGTTATTAGCTATGGGATCTAGAAGAGAGTAAAAATTATTTGGTGGATTTAAAGAGTTCAAAGGCTAATTCTACTCAATATTCCTTAGGGGATAGGTCTTCTTCAAATAATGCTAAAAAACATGCACCTCTTCAAGATTATCTTTAGGCTCATTATCTTATTGGAATGGGAAGTCAAATGTCTCCACCATCAAGGTTATATCTATAGATTTGGATGACTTGGAACATCCAAATGTACCTATAGAATTATCTCTATTAGGTCCACCTTTAGGCATATTCAACTCATCTTGAAACAACTAAAAATCATTACAAAATTCAATGTAGTCTAACTCACAATGCTTTGAAGTATTGTGAACCCTATAATATTTTGTTAGTACAACATCACAAATATTAATCTCAAGGCTATTGTTACTTGATGATGACTCACTATTATTATGATTTCTATTGTTACCATTATGAAACTGGCTAATAGGTCTATTGAACCTTTGATATGATTAATTCCTATTGGATCTCTCCCTAGTATTTCCTACTTGTTTTTTTAATCAAAGGAAGTCATTACTCAACTTTTAAACCATTTTAAGTATGGATTCATTCTCATTATTTGTCACCTTTTATTTATGAACTTGATTACTATTACTAGTTGTTGGCATCAAAGCTCTTTGTTCTTGTGGATGAAATCCATTTGTAACATTATTCAAGAATCCCAAATTTTGACCAGGATGAGCATGGATTAAGGGAAATTGGTTCAAGACTGGTATCTCATTTAGGGTAGGCACATTCTAGTTATAATTAAGAATGACATTTAGTGTAGCGAAAGTGGTGTTAACATTGGGAATGCCATATATAAGTTGACCTTGAGGTTGAATTTGATCATTGATCATTACAACTTCAACTTAAGCCAATGCTAAGGTGTTTATGACTCCAACATACCTTTTAAGAAACACATAATTCATGGGGTCCAAAACATCCTTTTATATTTCTAAAGACAAAGCCTCATCAAGTTTGTAAGGAGTTATGGTTTTGTTGAACATGTTTTGGAATCTAACATTAAAGGCTCTAATTGTCTCACTAGAATCTCTTTTAACAGTGGTGAATTGTTGATACAGAATGTAAGGAATAAGGATTTTACCAAATTAATCAATAAAGATCCTATTAAAATCATTCCAACTAGTGATATAGTTCTCAGGAAGGTTGAGAAACCATTTGTATGTAGCATCTTTAAAAGTAAATAGAAAAAATATACATGATACATCTTCATGAAATAAATTCAACAATCTTAAAGTAACTTTAAAATATTTAATATGTTCTTTGGTTGTGATAATAACATTAAGACTGAAAGATGGAAAATATTTCTCAAGGTTCCTAGGCAGATCATGCACCTAACCAGGTACATTGATAGAAGATCCACCTAACCAATCCATACCTTGATAAAGATTGAACATAGGAACACTATAAATAGGTGAAGTAGGCTGATATTTAGAAACCCTTCACTTACCTTTGTCTGCTCTTGCTTTCTTATGATCTTCTAATGAAAGGAGAGGCAATCTTGATTTAGACCTTGACCTAATCGTAACTCTTGGCAATTCCATATTGTAAACCTTGAGTCCTATATAAAATACAAGTTATAAACCTTATCTTTGCATAGATGAATGATATTTATCTCAATTATTGAAAATAATATTCCAATTTTTACCTATGAGTAGATTTACATGTTTAATATTCCTAAGTTAAGCAAGCTTTGCATAAATTTATGCAAATCTCTTTGAATAAAAACTATCTTTGATCGAATAAGATAGTCTAAGTCCAAATAAACCTAAATTTTCAAAGAATTAATCAATCTTTGATAAAATTTACCATCACTAATTCCAAATGAGGAAGATTTACCATATCTAAGCTACCTTTGTAAATATATACCATGAATCTTCAAATAATGGAAATCTTTATCTAAATGAGCCTAAATATTGGTCTTAAACCATGTGTATAAGTGATCTTTAAACAATTATGATAAAATAAATATAAACATGCAAAGAATTCACTGACCCTTAAATATAATTCACCAAAATTAGTAGAGATACCACAAATTTTCAAAGATTCAACTAGGCCCTCCTTCTAGTACCAACGGAATGCATTCCCCTATTGATGCATGGAAGTGTATCACAAGTGGTTCTAAGTGTTTTAAAAATACTACGCATTTCTAAATTTAGAGAATACAATGCATGATTTTTAGGTTATGATAATCTTATTATCTTAGGTGGAATAATGGTATAATAAGTGAATTGTTTCACAACATTTATAAGTTTGGTTGTTGGGAGCAACTGTGGCCTGATAGTTAATATTTATGAAAATGAAAGCAATCTTGACTAAGTAAAGTGAAATATGATCAAATAAATAAATATAAGTCTAAGCTAGATGTATATTTCTAATGAGAACTAATTTAAATTGAAGTGATCAAAAAATAAGCAAAAAGAAGGGTAGGGCAAAGAAGGAACATGTTGATCTTGTTGATCTTTAACACATATATCATGACAAAGTTAAAATATCATCCACATATACATTTAAAACTAATTTATATCATGAAATAACATAAACTCAAATCTTACTACACATCAGGAAAGCATTTGAGGAAATGAAAGAATACAAATAATAACTTGATTCACTTTGAAGATTTACTCCTACAAGTAAATTTCATAAGCACATCCACAAGAAGCGCATAGAAAAAGAAATGAACCTAATATCTTTCAGTCAACCTAGCATTAGCACAAGCTAAAAAAATTTCATATGGTGAATGCACATCAATAATCAATGAGAACCATTCAAATCTGATTTGCAAACTAGATAATTGAGAGAGAAGACACGATACAATTCACACAAACAAATGAGAAAAACTTTTTCAAAATTCCCTATTTGCGTTAAATTTCACCAAAATTAGCACTAGTATTCTTTCTCAAATATTCCTCTTCTTTTAAAATGGGAAATACCTCTTTATATAGACAATTCATTAAGTATGTAGGTCATTCATGTCAAATTACAATAGTACATGTGTCAAGGACAACTTTCCCTTATACATCTTTCTAGAATACTCTAGATACTTCCTAATGGACTGACCTATAAGCAATGTGATTTATAAGTTATGCCTACCTTTAAAAATAAGAATATTCTCTTTTAAAAATATTACATATGTCAAGTTACAAAAGTAATATTCCTAAATCAACTAGCTTAACCCTAAGGTCCCCATGCAGATGAAGTGCCATGTTGCTATTGTTGCAAGATCTTCATTGCCTTGACATGTTGCTCATATATTAACTTTAGATTGATAATAGGTTCTATGAAGATTCCATCCTCTTGATCTACTAGGTCTTTGAAGTATTTGTCATCCTTTTCCATGGCTTCCTTAATGATCCTTGAATTTCCAATCCTTTCTTCAACATTTAGGATCATGTCCAAACTCCTGCTATTATCATCCCCAATCCTTCCTTGGCTCTGGTTTCTCACTTCTTTCATAAATTGAGAAGCTCTCAACTTGAATTATTCATCAGTGATTATAACCCTATGGGGCTAAGATTAGTGGGATCTATGATCATTCTCCCAAGTATCTACTCCATCCTATTTATCAACTATTTGATATCTTCATGAAGGTCCTCCAAGTTCTTGGACCATTTGCTCAGACCCTTGATCTTGGTTACCAAAATTACTATGGCCATATTTAGGTGAGCCAAGCAAATAGTTTTAAATCTAGGAATTTTATCCTCTATTAGGATACTGATCAAATCCTTTACTTTATTGCTTGAGTTTTGCCATTGGTGGACTAGGTTCATAGTCACATTGCTCTATTAGCTCACCACATTTTATTTGGATTTCATTGCTTTCAAAGAGTAGACCATATCAAACAAAGATGCTTCAAACATATTTATCATGGCTTCTGATACTAATAAGATATCCTACTTTTCCAAATTCTCCTTCTATTATTGCATGCCTTTGAGGCCAGATTGTAATTGTGCTAACTATGTTTGGGCTAATTCAAGCATGTTCTCCTCAAATATGGGATTCTCACTAGGATTTTATCTTACCGCTGGATTCAAATTGGTTAATGATTCTAATTTCTAGAAAGTGATCTCCTCTCCACCAATCATGACCTTATTCTCTATTACTCTCTACAATACAACTATCTTTATGTCAAACTTAACACCAATTGAGGATTATGTTACTTATGGTGTAGGGATCTCAATTTTTTTCCACTTGGTTATCTTAGGGTATCTAATACTCTTTCATCTTACTTTTGTAGAGCCATAATCCATGGCTTGATCTCTTCATGCACAAGGATGTTGATGGCTTATATCATAGCCCAAGGATGATGTGCAGTAGGCACTTTCTATAATTTAGGTCCATAAATGAACCACTCTAGAATAGCTAGTCCATAAATCAGGTTCTCTTCACTAAATAAATTGACTTCACTCAAAGGATGAGTGAAATTAATTTTGGGATTCTTGGTCTTTACTAGAACAATGGCCAAATCAACCTTTTTCTTGGGGGTATCAACAATAACTAAGTCCAATACTATTTTCCCCTTTTCTTCCTTGGTCTCTTTAATTTAAACTTCTTCATCATTTGATTCATAATCGAGTGATAAAATTTTGAGTACATCCTCTATAGTTTCATCAAGGTCTAATGCTATCATGTGTACCTCCTCATAAGGTAATTCTTGTTCTTCTACCTTTGATGACTTAGGGATTGATGAAGAAGAACCTATCTCATTAGATATTCTTTCCTCTAGTATTTTCTTAATTTGTGCATCAAGGTTGTGCTCTACTTATGGTTATGTTAATATAGGTTTAGCAGCTACACTACCCAAGAAATGGTATTGCCTAAGCCTAAGTTATCACCTATCATCTCCTTTTTGGTTCCTTTCTAGTCTAGGCTCAGGTCTAAGGTTATGCTCCTTCAACATTTTTTTGACCTTAGAGTAGATGGATGACTTTGTATAAATGGGGTCATAAGCACTAGGATGATGATCATCGGACACACTTAAATTTTTTTAAGCCTTAAATGCTCCTTGACCCTCTCATAAGGGTTCAACTATTTTAGTTCATCTATTTACAAGTTGAAAGAAGTCCTATGTTTGGAGGTTGCCTCAATGTTATCCCATTTATTGAAAATGGTCCTCCTAATTATTATGGGGAAGTTGTGGAGGAGGCCTTTTCTCTTGGTCTTACAAAGACCATCTATACCATGAAATAATTGATAATCCACCTATTTTTTTGCTAGTTTGTCTGGCATATAGATGGGTATCCGTAGGGGAGTGCACTAGGTCCCTTCAATTCTAATAACTCTACAATTTGGTAACCATATATCACCCATAACTTAAAAATACTTCTTGATGAGTGGGCTAATTCTTTCCATGGGATGACTAGTGATGGTTTCACTAAGGGTTGGATAAACACAATCACATATGAATTAGATGTGATCCCTATACTTGAATATATGCAGCTTGGAATAGTAATGTGAAATAGTTTTCATTCCACAAGGTGACCAATCCCTTTGATTTGGGATCTTGGTAGTAGCACAAAGAGAATATAAGAGATATGACATCATGTAAAAGTGGGTTTTCTTCTTGTTCCTGGTTGCAAATATTTGCCTACTCAAATAAATGCTAATCATTTCACCTAGAGGAGGGGTAATCTATTTATCAATAATGAAATAGACAATTGGTACCTAGATAAGATCAACGTATGTTGTGGTGGCATTTACACATAGCTTATTCAACATTTTCATAATCATCCTAATCCCACATCTAAATTGGTTAATGGGGGATGTTCTTGTTGAAGTCTAAAAATACTTGGTTCCCAAAATACAACCACATGGTTAAGATGTTCTTCAAATCATGCTCATTGGTCTAAGAATTGATTGAGGAAAGGTTTATTTGGGGTTTGGGAAACCTATAGTAATTCTCAAAGGCTACAACAGAGATATATAACACATATCTACAAGGGTGTTCATTAATTATCTAGCCTTTATCTACTTTACCATCCTTAAAAAATGGAACAAAGAAATCAATACAATGGAGTAAATTGAGTTTAGATACTGCATAGTGAAAGTCAGTTATTTGAATGGTAACTATGGCATAATATAGTCTCCTGATAGACACATTTTTTTCTTCCTCTTTGGTGATGGGGGGCTGGTTTTCAATGGTCTAGAATAGCTTCGACCAATTTTTATCTTCTATATTCAGAGTAGTGGGGTCAAACTTGGTGTCTTTTAAAACCCTTACTTCCATGTCTAAGGTCAAATATAGTTCCATGTCCTCCTTTGAAATACCCTTCTAAGCTAGCATGTCTATAATTTTGATCGAATTGTTCACCAATGGTATATAATTCAATTCTAGATTCGATAATCTTTGCATAGACAATAATTTGATTCCCCTTAGCTTAATTACAATGAACACAAAGTTAAATTAGAGATTTTGTACATTTTAGGGTTTTTTTATAGTTCAAGTAGGTTCATAGAGAGATTTAGTGGTGGAAATAGAGTTTGAATTTAGAGATTCATGACTTAGATTTGCATTTAGATCTCGTATTTATACCTTTGCCTTTTTAGGTCCATGAAATCTCTTAATCTATCTTGGCACTTATGTGGCTTTACCATGTCACCTAGCTCATTAATGTTTAAAAAGTGATCATTTATCCTTTAATGCATGTGTCAACATCTCATTGGGTCTCAGCTTGTTGAAAATTCTACCTTACCTCTCACCATTGATTTTGATTCGAGAGGTCAAACATTATTAGTTGACTTTTGTGTTTATCACTTGATATTATGCCATGTGTAATTTTCATGGCCCTTCTCTATGCTTCTAACTATCATTTTTCTCCCAATTTCATGTTTTTGCACCACATGATAGCTTCTCATTCATCCTTGGGTTCTTTAAAAAGTTATCTTTTAATACATATCATTGGATCATGGTTAGATGGATCAATGCACATCATTGATCTAGATCTTTTGGGTTTTATCCTTTACTCTACAAGCCATTGATTTTCTATCTCAATCTCTATGATGGTGACACTTGTCACCTGCTCACTCTTCCCAAGGCTTCATTGAAGTTTTAACTGAATGCTCACCATTGATTAAAATGCATATGTCTGGTCATGAATCATCGATCTTTGGGATAATTCTCAATTTTTAACTATCCATTATGGGTATGGCACTTGTCATATCCACACTTTATCATAGGGCTTGTTAACATTTTGACCTTACTACGTGCCATTATATTTTCTTTGAGTAAATCAATGCATATCATTGGATCTTGATTCATAGAGTTGCACATGATTGGGTGGTTTTTTTACTTACAAGATCTTTGACTTATTGATGTCTCACTCACTATAGGATCATACTTTTTTTCTCAAATACACATCATCAATCTGGCTACTTGAATTTTGACTTTGTATGGGTCCCCAAGAGCCATAAATATTTTATTTGAGCCTTGAAATCCTAACACTTGTCATCCTTTTGTTGGTCCCTTATATTCCTATGGACAAAAAAAAAAAAAAAAAGTAAGGCTTGAGGAATGTATAAAAATTAGGATAAAATATTTAACCTAAGGTTTTGGTCACATAATTAAATGTGATTAAGAACCATAGGGTGAGATTTTAAACTAAGTGTAAAATATAATAAAAGGACCTTGCATTTAATTAGCCCATGTGGATAATAAAATAATTAAGGGGGTCTTGGGTCATAAATAACTTAGCATTAAAATTTTAGACTAAGGTTTTATTCATGTTAATAAACATGAACAATATATTAGGATGAAATATTAGCTAAGTTTTAAACAAATATAAAGTGTTCCCATGTAATTTTCAAATAAAGTGACCCCACATAAATTTGAATTAAAATTAAAAAGTATTAGGCTAAAATAATTAGACTAAGGGTTTTTATATGTTTAAAAATGAATTCAATTGAAAAATTAAGAACCAATGACTAATCAAAGGGTCAATTTATCATTAAATCTCAAAACCCTAAACATTGTCCACAATGTTGAGACTCCACAAAATCAACCATTAGCAATATTATGAAAAATAAGACAAGGATTAAATGGAGACATGTCACCTAAGCTAGATGAGAACCAAGTGTGGATGATCTTCAAAAAAATAACTCTGATCATGTGCCATTTTTAACTCAAAGCACAAATTTGCAAAAAAAATGAAATAAGGGTCCCTATTTTTAGAAATGGGGGTATGTTGACCTCAACACATAAGCATTTTTAAGTTGGTTAATATGCTTCTTCATGCATTTGGATTCATCATGTCCATATTTTTTATAATAGCCACATATGGGTCGCTCTTTCTTGGATTTCGTATTTGAAGAGGACTCTTTTGATGTTTTTATCTTAGCATCAGATTTTTGACCCGTTCTTTACTCTAGTTCCTTATTGTTATGTTTCTCCTCCATGATACTATAAGAATTATATTTGTCATGACTCATAATTAAGTAAATAAATTTGGATGACTTAAGTGTACCCATTTAAATAAGATTATCTTACTCCTATGTAAAATCAATAGAAAAATCATCTAAGGATTACATGGTCCATGTAGATCTAATGGCATGATTGGTTATATATAAGGTAGAAATGAATATAAAATATTCAAAACCCAATTTGTCAAGGATGGAAAAAATAAATTGATCATCCTTTTTTTATCAATGTCACATAGTTTCAACCATAACCTAAATTATTTGAACTTGGTGAAGAAGTCTTAAATCATATCAAATTCACCTAGGCTCAAATTTATGAGATTATTCTCCTACTCATGACCCCTCATGATGTCCTACTTTCCAAAGAGTTTTTCTAATAAGGTCCAAACTTGATTTTTATTTGTTGTAGATTTTATATGAAAGAAAAAGTTGGGAGAAATGGACAGACATAGAAGACCATAGGCTTTGTCAATTTTACTATACCACTTCCCCTTATCTTCTTTAGGGGTCAGTTATATTTCTTTACCCATCATGATTTAGTTTAATCCTTTACTTCTCAAGAGGATTTTTACTTTGAATTTCCACTAATTATAGTTAAATGGTGTAATAATCATAATGGAACTTAGATCCATTGTTCAAAAAAGAAGTATGTGTTGAACTATGTGTGTTGTAGACTACAAATGTGACACCTCCTAAATTTACAGAGGTTTAAATTTACAAGGCACAATAATATCACCAATGCGTAGAGATCAAAAACTCACACTTTCAAAAAAAATGCACCTCAAAATGAAAAACAAACTAAAACTTATGTGTGTTTGAATGTTTCTTTCTATCAAAAAATAATGTTCTCCACTTTGCATTAAAAAATTGGGTGTGCGAATAGTTTGAAAAAATGGTGGCAACTTCCTCACAAAAACTTATGCCCCATTGGATTAAAAGTTAATAAATTTTGGGTTAGATACAAATAAGGGATTAAATCCCATAGGACCAAGGGCTAGTACTTATTTTGGGTTCCCTATATGCTTTTCAGGTAAAATTGACTATCACAAATTTAGGTCATGTTTATAGATGATCCTAGGGTTTTGACACCTTCTGAATCTAATGGCATATTTTATTTTGCATGAAAACCTATCATATGATATGTGACCATAAAAATACATCTTCTACCTTATTCTTATTGTGAATCTAAATCCGTTAAAGATACAAGAAGATTAGAAAAAATTGAGAGATGGTGAATTTATAATATGTTAGTTCAATGAATGGTAGATCTATAACATACATGTTGAAACTCAAGATTTCACAATAGGAACAATGGCATTCATATTTCAAAAAATATATGATACAACATTAGAGTGGGACATAATTTAGGATCTACTGGATATATTTGAATGTGATAATAAACTACATATGTGTAATAGTGAAATCAAACATATGTTAGGAAGAAGTAATTATTCAACAATCAAAAGATTTCAATATTATCATAAACATAATTATCCATAAAAGATTTAGGAATGTAAATTATATAGGTGAAATATAATCATGTCCTCACTTCCTCATGAATGTGGGATTATATTTAACAATAACCTAAAAATACACCTAAGCAAGCTAACTAAATTTGTGTAGGGAAAACCTGTTAAATGGAATAAAAACCTACACTAACAAGTTTGACAATGGTATCCATAAAATTTACTTTCACCTTTGGGATATAATTGAGAGAATTTTTTTGTCTCATAGATATGTTCTAGGAGAAACTAAAATGAATTATACTTCTTAAAGAACTGTCAAAATATTAAACATCCTAGCTATGAATAATGATAGATATGGAAAATAAAAATTACCTACTTGCATAGGCTAGGTACAAAACTAGATTATTTTCCTTGTAGGGAATTGATCATAGATGTGTTTCACTATTTTGAGGATAGGGATGGAAAAATTTATTCCAAAAAATGGATAAATTCTTGTTGATATTAGTGAATTTTCTATCTAATAATTATTAAGGTTGTTTAAGCCTAAATGGGAATATTTGAAAGAATGAATTACATATTGGTAAAGAAAATACCAACTTCGTGAGGTAATGAATGAATTGAGTGATAAAACCCAATTCTTGAATGAAAAAGTAGGATATTTATTTTTTTGTAAGGATATTTAGGGTACCTAGTCACGAGGCTATGGTTTTACTCAATATATTATTTGGAAGAGCTCAAATACATCATGTTGGTGTTACATGGGTAGCCCTATTGCATAACATGTTAAAAGAATCAAGCCAAATAAATGGGTTGAGTTAATATCATTCTATATCATCAATTAATTTAAATAATGTAAATAAGGAAAGGATTTTCAAATGGCTTCTTATATAGTTGGTTGTATTTGTTACACATTCTCATTTAACCCTAGTTTATTTAGTCTTTGGTCTCCCTTAGATAAGAAACCCATTAATTTAATTTGTAACATTTTATATAAACATTTCACATTCCATAATTATTTCATGATTTTCAATGAATAATTTCATGTTATTCATGAATCTATTCATGCCACAAATGCCCTACAATATCTACATCTATGAGGAAAACCATTTCTAAGAATGATTTTTTTTTTATTTCTAGAAATTCATTGTAATTAGAGTTGAAGGATACATGTAAGAACCACATGTGTTTTCCATGTACATACCATATCAACTAGCTTTTATGGATTTGTTTTTACCAATTGTACATAAGGATCACCCTAGTTTTGAATCATAAAAACTAGACTACAATACCTAGGTTTCCTATGGCATTGGGTGAAGAATTTTTCCAACATTTCATCATGTGGAAGATAAGAGGGGAGGAGTTGACCCCTAATGATTTAAAATAATTTGATATGATTAAAAGAGTGAATCATTAAATGGATTATTAACTAGGGCCTAGGAGGAAACCTAATGGACAACCTACTAAAATGTATTTAAGAGGGTTATGAACATAAGTGAATTATAAATGACAAATAATATGAAGTGTAATGTGTTAAAATAAAAAGTAAATTATAAAATAAATGATAACCAATGTAAAATTATAATAATAATATTTTATTATGATAAGTTTTTTACAATTGATCAGAGATCAGATGTCTAATGTCCATGTACTTTCTATCTTCATTCTTGTTGATCTCCTCTATAAATAATGGAAGCGTATATTATTATACAATCAAAGAAGATGAATCATTGATTGAATAATTACAATAGTTGGTAGCACTTTCTTCATATCCAAAGAGTGTATTTACATCACTATATTTTACTAATGATGAGCTGAGTACCACAGTATTGAAATTTTGGGGGTTGTGTGTTGGCATACAATTGTAATTAGATCTTAAAAATTGGCATGTCAGTGAAGAACCTAATTCTAGTGTTGCTAGCATAAGTGTAGAGTTGGATATTCACTATAGTAATCTTTATTAAGATCTAGTGGCCCATATCCTCTTAAATTATTTATATATCCTTTAAAATAAATGGCCCCCATGCTAAACATATGCAACACATTAGCCTTGGGAAGGCACTTGAACTACTTTGGCAATCCATAATATAAGGATCTCTTATCAATGTGTTCATTTAAAAAGAGCATCAATGTTATGATATAATTATATTAGGATGTAGTAATTTAAATTGATCTCTAACTTTTAAAGTCTCTACAATATATAATGTATCCAATATATGTATAAATTAATGGTGAAAGATTTATACATTAAATATTATATGCAACCAAAGGAAATATGGAAGATCAATCTTGAAAGCATTGTCTCCTAGTTGTTTTTTGACAACATAGGGCCCCTAAGGAAGTGGAATAAGCTTATGGTAAGTTCATGTTAGTATTTCCTTATATAGGAATAACTATACTTGATCACCAACCTCAAAAGTGTGTGATGTTTGATTCTTGTCAGGACATTTCTTATATTACACTATAGAAAATAGTTTGCACATATTATTGGATGTGCTGAATGTGATAAATTAATTAAGAATATTTTTCAACTTCATTTTGAGTTGAAGGAGTTACTAATTTTGATGAAATAATAGGATAATATATGTTAATGGGTACTAAAGGTTGGAAACCTAAAAAAACATAAAATAGGTTGTGTGTAGTAAAGTTATATAGAGATTTGTTGTATTTATGTTGAATGAAATATAGGCTCTTCTTTAAATGTTACACTTTTATAAAGTGAACTATCATCCTATTTACCACTTTTATCTATCCATCAATCTGTGGATGGAAAGTAGTGGATTTTTTTAACTTTGTGTATAACACAAACCAAAGCACTCTCTTAAAATTACTCAAGAATATTATATCCCAATAAAACATAATATTTTATGGGATTCCAAAATGGATCCAAATATATTGAACATATAATTGAGTTATTTATAGAGTTGATATTGCTTTCTTACAAGGTATGAGAATTTATGTCTTTAAGAATATATCAATTAGTACATATATGCAATCATTTCCATGCTTGGTATTAGGGTAATCTAAGATAAAATACATGGAAACGGATTCCCAAAGTATTTTTAGAACCATTGAAGGTGTGTATAAACCTTGTTTTCATATTAACTATCTTGGTAATTCCACATGTAGACTTGATATATTTGGATACATCATATCTATGATGTGGCCAAAAAAAGTACTTAAGCAACACTAAAAGTGTATTTTCAACTCCAAAATGTAATATAACTTTTCTAAAATGAGTCTCCCATATTAATTTATGTTTCTCTACCTCAT
Organism: Torreya grandis; assembly: GCA_037957365.1. Lineage (NCBI taxonomy): Eukaryota > Viridiplantae > Streptophyta > Pinopsida > Cupressales > Taxaceae > Torreya > Torreya grandis. The sequence goes on along the minus strand of JARHVA010003771.1, from coordinate 1,113,142 downwards.
GAAAAACACACAAGTGCTCAAGGTGATATAAAATTATCATCCTATAGTATAAATCTGGATTTGAATTACCATAGAGCTAATTCCAATAGATATCTACAAAATCCATGTCAAGTTGATAGAATTCAAACCATGTCCTAACTTCATGTACACACTCAAGTATAGAATGGAGAGATTGAACTGATGGATGACTCATGCAATTTGTGATTGGATTGGCACATCCCTTCTTATGATTGATACTTGTATGGAACTGTTGAAGATAAAAATACCAATTATGATGCCACTTTTTCTCCAAATTATTAAGAGTCTAAAAAAAATAGAGTGGATTATGATTTTTTGGATCACATTATCCTTGCCAAATATATAATTCTTCCACTACTTACATAATTGAAAAATGGCATAAATATCACTATCATAAGTTAGATAGTTTCTTACCAATGTGGTGAATGTTTCATTATGGTAAGAAACCAAGTGGCCATGTTGAGTGAGTAATTTTATAGGTTCAAATTTAGAGGTTTATATGAAAGATCAATTGTTTTTTGAAGGTCTGGTAAAGCAAGTACTAGTACAAAACAAATTCTACATTTTAACTATTTGAATGTTTTCTATTGTACACCTTCGCATATGAAATTTTATTTAGTGACACATTTGTTAAATTGGTTTAGAGGCCATGTCACACAATAAAAATAAAATAAAAATATCCTATAGAAATTTACCAATCCCAATAAGTTAAGGAGTTTTATGAAACTCTTTAGTTGTGGTCATTCTTGGATGACTTGAATCTTGGTTAGGTCCACATGCACTCATTATGTGTCTACTATGTATCCCATATATTGTATGTCCCCATAATAAAATGAACATGTATCCATGTTTGAATACAATTTTTTTTTTGCAAAATGTTGAGCACTTACTCTATATGGTGTAGATGTTCATCCCATGTTTTACTAAAGATTAGGATGTCATCAAGGTAGACTACAATAATTGAAGTAATGAATGGTCTGAGAATGTCATTCATCATCTACATGAATGTAGTTTTCATGTTGGTTAGACTTAAGGGCATGACTAACCATTTAAACAAACCTTTTTTAGCCTTTAAGTATATCTTCCATACAAATATTGGTTCAATAGGAATCTGATGATACTTAGACTTAATATCAATTTTGGTGAAGTATTTTTCACCACAGATCTAGTCCATAAAGTCCACATTCCATGGAAGAGGATAACATCTCTCCACTATTATATTATTAATACCTCTATAATTTATGCACAACCTCCATGTATCTTTTTTATTTGGTACAAACACAATTGGGTTGCCATAAAGTAATGAGTTGGGCCTAATATGTTTTATGTCTATAACTCATCTTTTACTTGATTTACTCATTCTTTAATATTGATATGTGGAATAAATAGGCATAAAGTAGAGGTGTTTTAGGGATAAAATCAATAGTGTGCTTTACGACATAGTGTGTAAGAACTTCTTTTGGTAGTTAAAAAGTATCCTTATTTTCTTCTAACTTGAGATTCAACTTTGAGGTTTCTACTACTACTAATAGAGGAAGTGTAGGATGGATTGGTTCTTCAAAGACATTCCTATGTGTAGTTTTTATGATCAAAATAAAAAATGTCTTATTATATGTGACTATATTTTTACACTACTTTAAACTAATGAATGATATCTTACGGACTACTTCTAGTATCTGGTATATTATATGACCAACACCTATGATAACATTTCTAGTATTTGCCTCATAGACTTCATGTTAGTGGTAAAGATATGCTTGACTAATTAAAACATCACATACCTTTTTTATGCAATAGGAAATGCATCATGTCTATAAATAAATAATGACTCAGAGAAGATAGAGCATACCTACACTTTTGATTATGATACACTTGCTAAGTAGGAGCATGACCAATATGGGGATCCGCTAGACCTGATTAGGGATCACTTGTCACAACATATCATGCTAGGAAGGGTTTCAAATCCTCTAATATAACATAATCACACAATAACCCTAATGAATTCCTAAGGTTTAAAGCATTCACTTATTCTAATAATAAGAAATTAAATCTAATCTAGTACACACCAAATCTTATGGCATAAAGTAGGGTTTAGAAATAATAAAACAAACTAAACTAAACATGTATTAGAAGACATATACTCACGTCAATATATACAAAATCTTAATATATGGGATAATAATACAAATGCATTATCTATCTACTCTTATAAAGGAGAAATAAAGTTATGAATACTTACCTTTGAAGATGAACCCATTGAGCCTTAATCTCTCCCTTGGCCAAGGTGATTCAGAAGAGATTGTTGTGATATGTAAGGATAATGAAGATAAATCAGGTCTAGGCTACATAACCTATCTAAGAATCCAAAAGACTTCTCCACAAGACAAGATCCATATCTCCAAATAAAGTATAAAACCCTAAGCTTTATTCCTCAAGTAGAATGGTCAATAAGTAGATGTTCATTTTCACTTCTTCACTCTTAATTATTATCTTATAAAATGGTGGGAAATGAACTTGTATATATACATGGATCTTTCCCTAAATCCTCTTGGAAACATTAGCTATATAGGGTTGACACAATTGACCCAATGTGTTTTTGGTGGTAATTCACTAGGTCTGAGCTAGGTCGGTCGAAAGGTCAACAAGCTAATAAAGTGAAAAATACCCCTAAATTATACTAGGTTGACCTAGTACATCCGACTAACCAAAAGGGAGTTAAGGCAAGAAAAGGATGGATAAGGCATGAAAACTAAGAGGAATAGGTAAGAATGAGGAGAATAATCTTAGGGTAAATTTTTTTAGGAGATAAGTGTGTAAATAGCAAGTGGTAAAATGGACAACAATCATATGAAACATCGATGGTCTACCCACCCCTTTCCTGATGCAACCTTTAAGGCATGCACTCAGAGAGATTAAGACTTGATAATTTCTTGAAATATACAAAATGTCAGTAATCCATAAAATTTTGAAAATATTATGTGTATACATATGTCCCACTCAAATCTCATCACATGTCATGTAAGTGCAACATGGGATGGTGCTTCAGAAAATAAAACATGATAACACACAATGTTAATGCTAAGTAAAGTGCAGTAAGTAGTAAATAAGATAAATGAAAGGAATAAATTGATAAACATGTACCTTTAACTTACCTTAGTGCCATAGATAAATAAGTATACTATAATAAATGTGAAGGTGTTCAATGTAGAGAACACTAGAGAAACCTATAGAAGTTAGTGTAAAAAATAGCCAAAATTTAAAAAAATTGGAATATAGGAAAATGGTAGTAGAAATTATTCTCTATGTCATCATGAATCTAATTCATATTATGGTTTATAAAATGGATGAGTAGAGACAAATATTGAGGCAAAATAAGGAATTGGAGTAATAACTAGGTAGAAACAACTAGGTCGACCCAGTCGACCTAGTAGGCTAAAAGTTTGGTAAAATCCACACTGCCAACCCAGTAGGTGTGTACCAACCCTAAAAATTTTACAAAATAATTACTAAGAGGGGAAAATTAAAGGGTTAACTTGGTTTGTTAAGTCAAGATTAAAATGTTTAAGTCAAATGAATCACAAAATGATGATAAATGAATGATAAATGATAGGAAAGAAATGACAAATTATAGGAAATAAATGAAAAATAATTAGAAAACATAGTAAATCATGTTGAAAAGTATGTAAAACATAAATGAAAAAAAGGAATGTAGAACATACTAAATCACATTTGGAAGCATGTAGAACATGAATGACAAATGAAATATCAATGCAATAAAACTTGAACAAAGATATTGAAGTAAGTGAAAAGTAAGCTCATGTAAGATAGGCAAAAAGAAAAAAATGAAAGACTGAAAATGAAGTGTAATTGAAGATGTAAAAAAAACATGAAGAAGGAATACATAAAGAGAAATATTTACTAATGGAAATTGTCATATGTAAGATAAGTTCAAAAAAATCAAATAAGAACATGATGGATAAATGAAAATAAAAAAGCTTTAAAGGATAAAAAATCAAACTTAATGCTTGTTTGAAGATATAATGTAAGAAAACATAACCACCTAATGACATGAATAGGATGATAATGAGATGGTGTGGTAAATAAATAGTGTAAGAGCGTAATCCATAGTTTCTCAAACATGTTATTTTGCTCTAAGGATAAATAATACTGAAACAAGTAATGTTAGCATGTTTTTAAGAGGTGAATAAAAAGGAATAATAGAAGAGGGAAAATAGATCTGGATTTAAAATTTTCTTGTCAAGGGGGGTGAAAGAGTGTGCCAAGATATCTAAATAGCATTCAATCAACAATTTTTATTCCTATAGGGAGAGCTCCAAAATTCCAAGAGAAGTAAAAATAATGCATTCAATTGATTGCAATAATGAGTGAGTAACCTTTCAAAAAGGAAAAGTGGGGTACATATAGGTAAAATTAGGGCAACATGAGGAAGCGCCTAATTTTCCTAGTTAAATAATTAAATTTAAATATAATTACCTTATATACCCTTTATAACTAACCTAAGGAAGCTTAAATAACATAGAATGTCCATATGAGTGTGTAGGCAAAACCCAGTGGGAAAAGAAACTACACTAACACACCCCCCTTAAGCATAACTTAGGTGAGATGAGAATTAGGTCTTGGAATTGAAAGCCTAATGAGGTACCCAAGTACATAGTGATTAACCTTCATAGAAGGAAGAAGAAGGTGGAGCAGCCCTAACCCCAATGAGAGCTCGTAGATGAAAAAATTTAGTCTCTATGAAGGTCTTGGTCAGAATATCTATAATTTGCTCTGATGTTGGATAGTATCAAAGATCAATGACTTGATAATTTATAATCTCTCTAATGAAATGCATGTGAATCTCTATGTCCTTGGTTATTTGATGAAGAACCATATTCCTATTAAATTGGATAGTGCTTTGGTTGTCATAGTAGATGATTGTTGGATTATGAAACTAGACACCAAACTCAATGTGAATCCCCTGAAGCTAGATTGCTTTAGTGGTGGCATTGATAGCCCATCTGTATTCTACCTTTGTGGATGATAAAGCAATTGCATGTTGATTCTTACTTGACCAAATTATTAGACCCAAACCAAGTGAGAAATTATAGCCTAAAGTGGACTTTTGACTCTGAATATATCTAGCCCAATCTGAATCTATGTATCTAATCAAATCAACCTCTATTCTTACTATATAGTGTATCCCATAGTTGTGTGAACCCTGAATGTAGTGAAGAATATACTTTACTACTTTTTAGTGAAACTCATGTGGCTCCTGCATAAATTGGGAGACCAAACCAACTACATAGGATATGTTAGGTCTAGTGTGTGTAAGATAGATAAGACTTCCCATGAGTTATCGATATGGATTTTCATCAACAAGCGATGTAGTACAATCAACCTCAAGCTTCACACCAGATCAGAAGGGAGTGGGAGCTAGCTTATAATTAGCCATGTTAAACCTTGTAATAAAATCAATAGAATACTTTAATTATGATAAAGTTATCCCAAAATTTGACAGAATGATTTCAATCCCAAAAAAGTAGTGCATTAATCCCATGTTTGTCATTGAAAATCTAGCTAAAAGTGCAATTTTCACTATTGATATGGATGATCATGAGCTCCCTATAATTAGTAAGTCATCCACATATAGAACTAGGATCAATAGAGAATCATCCTACCACAAGATGTAGACATTTGGTATGAGTGGTATCTAGTAAACCCGATTGTGAGGAGAAATGACTCCATCTTAGTATACCATGCCCAAGGGGCATGTTTGAGTCTGCAGATAGATTTCTTGAGTCTATAGACTAAGGAGGTATCTTTCACAAAGCCTTGCGGTTTTTCCTTATATATATATATATATATATATATATATATATATATATATATATATATATATATATCTTCTTTGAGGTCACCATGTAAAAAATCACTCTTTACAACCATTTGGTGAACATCACATCGATGTGTAGCTGCAATGGCTAGAGTGAGTCTTATAGACATGATCTTGGCTACAAGATCAAATGTCTTAGTGTAGTATATGCTAGGCACCTGAGAAAAGCCCTTTGCAGCCAGAAAAGCTTTATACTTATCGACTAACACATTTGCATCATACTTGGGCTGATAAACCCATTTTTAATTGACCAATTTTCTTCCTTTTAGAAGAGGGACCAAGTCCCATGATTTGTTCTTAATTAGGGAACTATACTCTTCCTGCATAGTAGAATCCCATTCTATAATTATAGATGCCTCATGAAAGGTTTATGGATTTGAGGCAATGGCTAAGGAGGCATGTGATGTCCCTTGAAATTGTGATCATGTTCACCTTATATCTGATAGATTTCCAACCCATTTCTTAGTACTTTGAAGTGTCTGTCTAGCCCAAATAGGACCAAAATTATATGAGATTAGAGAATCAAGAGGTGATTCATCATCATTTGTAGTGTGAGTATGAGATGGAGGAGGAAAATCCTCATCACTACTCTCATCACTTTAAATTGAAGAAGAAGAAGAGTCATCCTCATCATCAAGAGGATCTTGAGATGGATTTATGTCACTATTTGAAGTGGAATCAATGTCTAGTGAGACTTTTAAAGATTTTGGAGTGCCAAGATTGTGTTCAAGTGGGCCCTCATGAAACTTGACACTCCATTGAAAAACTCATAATTTTTAGGATGGAGAAGCCTATATCCTTTAACACCCTCTGCATACCCCACAAAGATGTAAGACTGATTCTGAGGGTCCATTACCTTGTATTTATTTTTGTGATGACAGGCCATTATTGGTGATCTAAACACTCAAAAGTGATCTACTATGAGCTTGTGACCATCCCAAGCTTCAAAATGAGTGATTCCCTTCAAGGCTTTATGTGGAACTCTATTCTGAATGTAACACACATAATTGATCACTTCAGCCCAATACTGAGGAGCAAGAGACTTTGATTGAAGCATGCAGTTTGCCATTTATTTCAAGGTATGATTCTTGCATTTAGCCACACCATTATACTAAGGACTATATAGAACTATGTGTTGCATCTAAATCCATTCTCATGTGCAAAACTTCTCAAACATATTATTTACATACTCCTTTCCATTGTCAATCCTTAATATTTTAATGGAACATTCTGATTGCTTCTCCATGAGTGCCTTGAAGTCCTTAAAGTGATCAAAGATCTCAAACTTATTTTTGAGAAAAAACACCCAGGTGTAGCTTAAAAAATCATCGATGAATGTGAGCATGTATCTTGTCTTATTGAATGAAGGTTTTGAAAATGGACCTATTAAGTCACTGTGGACTATCTCTAGCTTTTTTTTGGCTCTCCTTACTTTTCCTTTATCATATTTCTCTTATGGATGCTTACCAAGAATTCAGCCATTGCATAGGCCATCTGATAATTTAACTTTAGGCAACCCTAAAACCATGTCCTAATGACTAAGTTTTTCTAGGTAATGGTAGTTTAAATGGCCAAACTGTTCATGCCATCATTTTCTTACTCCATCTGCATGAGTAAGTAGTGTAGGTGAGGGCTGATCTAGGGCAAAATTTGAGAAGGTATACAACCTAGACTAATGATTGGCCTTCCCATAAGCCACTACGATATCATTGTATAGCTCCTTGATGACCACTAAATCAGGTGTGAACTCAACTCACTTCTCTGCACCTATGTGAGTGATTTGATATACTAATAAAATATTGGTGGATAGTGAAGGAACACACAGAACATCATTAAAGGCCCTGTCACTCACTTATACTAATCCTTTACTATTGACTTCTATTGAAGTGTCATCACCCATAATAATTGAAGGCACAGAACATGGCTCTATTTTTTAAAATAGATCCTCTGAGGAGGCCATGTGATAAGAAGCACCTGAGTCAATAACCCAAGCTAAAGGCTGAGAAACTACTACAACAATTACCTTGCCCTTATTTTTACCCTTTTTGATGTCTTTAACCTTTATAGAATCTTGTGTTGATGTGTTCTAAGATGAGTATTTAGGAACACTTATTTTGTTCTTCTCAACTATCTTAGTCAAGGTGTCAATCTTCTTTTTCAAGCACTGAGATTCATCCTACCCAAGTTTCTTACAAAAGTTGCATTTGAGTTTCTCCTTCTTAGGTTTCCTACTTGAGGATGACTCATTTGGTGATGCCTTTAGCTTGGAAACTAATTTTTTATTCTTCTTATGCTCATGATAAGGATTAGACTATTTTTTCTCATTTTTTCCACTTCTAGAAGGCTTCTTATCCTGAAGGACAATCAAGGCATATGATTTTGAAGACTTTAGTGCACCCATTTGAACCAAATTATCTTTCTCTCGAGTTAGATTAGAAACAAACTCATCAAATGATGGAATTTTCCAAGTGGATCTAAGTGCACATTTGATAGCATGAAATATAGAGACAAAAATTGAATAGTCATGACCCAATTTTGAAAGCATGGATAGAATCAACTGGTCATCTATTTTCTTAATGCCACATTGTTTCAACTATAGTCTCAATGATTTTAACTTTGTAAAGAAGTCTTTTAGGGTGTTATAGTCACCTGGGCTCAATGTGATGAGCTCATTCTCTAGCTCATGACCCCTCATCATGTCCTGTACTCTAAAAAGTTTGTCCAAGATTGTCTAGACTTCATTTGGAGTTTTTATAGATTCAACATGAAATAGGAGGTCAGAAGACATTGATAGGCATAGAAAACCATAGGCCTCATCACATCTATTTTACCACTTAACCTTTTTTACATCTATAGATGGCTCAGTTTCCTCACCCATAGTAATCTAATAGAGTCATTTACCTCTCAAAGTGAGTTGTATTTTAGACTTCCATTCTAGATAGGTAAACAGTGTGAGTTATTCAATGTTTAGATCTATTAGTGCAGATTAGAATGAGATAGATTATAGAATTTAAATGCAAGGAAAAAATAGAAATAACATAGTAAAATTACCCCCTAAACTATCAAGAATACCCCATTGAAGTTATTGTTGATGCTTAAAATTGCACTATTTCTAACACCAACAATGGGAAGTTCCAAGAATGTGGGACTTGCAACTTGAAGTGACCTCCAGATTTTAAAGAAGTTGGTTCTTCTTTATCTCAAAATTATTTTGGGGAAAAAGATAACGATTAAATAGAAACACAGATGCAACTAAAGAAAATCTAACTATGGTGATGCACCTAAATTTAATTCAATCCTTAATTCTCAAAGCACAATGAATCTATCTTTAGGATTCAATTACATTATAGATAAAATTAGGCATGATTAATGTAAAGGATGAAAACATTAGGATTAAAGTCTCACAACTTTAAATGAGTCTTTTCAATAACACAAAAAATATCAATAAAGGCACAAGACTCAATCTTCTCAATTTTATAGTCACACAAAAGGCACAAAAACATGCATAGTTATACAAACTTTCTAAAGAAAATAGAACAAAGGCAAATGATATTACTGGCCATAGCAATAAAAGGCTCATGATTTGGATTATTCTTGCAGTAACACAGAGAATATCAACAAAGGCATAGGATTCAATCTTCTCATTAATTTTTTAGTTACATAAAAGGCACAGAAACATGCACGGTTATACAAACTTTCTAAAGAAAATAAAAAAAAGGCAAATGATATTACTGGCCATAGAAATAAAGTCTAAAATTCTCCTTTAACAATTTCTCACAAAAAATTCCTCCCTCTTCTAATGATTCATCATGGCGATGCTCCCTCACCCATATTTATAGCATCAGACTAGCTCTAAATTGCCCACACGTTCCTCAATCCAACTGTTTAACTAAACTGGAAGTGTCTAACTGAACTCTAACTAAACTAGAAGTGTCTAACATAGGATATTTCTTGGATCTGAAATGTTTAGTCTCTCTACATGATCAACTCTAAACGGCCTAACTGAACTGGAAACTAACTGGAAGTCTCAGCATGCTTTACTTACTCAACTTGAAAACCTTTTCATTATTCAAGAGGCACCAAAGAATGACACTTGGCAGCTTCCGTGTCACTTATCAAAAACACACAACACTTTCCACTGCATTAACTCTTTACAGTGTCATTATATTAGGGTTATTTCATCTTTGACATCTGTTATCCTCTGATTCTTTGAAACTTTAACCTCTTATATAAAATGAGACCCACAACACTTCTCACCTGAGTAACTTCAAAAAGAGAATGGGGACAGGTGGCACTTTTTGTGCATCTTTAACAAAGACACGTGGTGGTCTCTGTAAGCTCTTAGTGACCTTTTGAGAAACATGTGGAAGGTGACACGTGTCGATCTCTGCATCATTTTAGCTATATTATAGAAACACTCGGGCCTCATTTTAGATTTACACAGATGATGACACTTGGTGGCTTCTGCTTGCCTCAGAAACAAAACTTGGGGCCCACCACAGTCTTTACTTATTGATGAAATAAAATGCAGATATTTCAGATGTTGACACATCAATTACATTCAAGAGAAAATTAGGCATGATTAATGTAAAGGATGAAAACATTAAGATCAAAGGCTCACAACTTTAAATGATTCTTTGTAATAACATATAAAATATCAACAAAGGCACAGGACTCAGTCTTCTCAATTTTCCAATCACATAAAAGGCACAAAAACATGCACAGTTATACAAACTTTCTAAAGAAAATAGAACAAAGGCAAATGATATTACTGGCCATAACAATCAAAAATTCATGATTTAGATGATTCTTGCAGTAACACAGAGAATATCAACAAAGGCACAGGATTCAATCTTCTCATTAATTTTCTAGTTACATAAAAGGCACAGAAACATGCACAGTTATACAAACTTTCTAAATAAAATAGAACAAAGGCAAATGATATTACTGGCCATAGTAATAAAGTCTAAAATTCTCCTTTAACAATTTCTCACAAAAAATTCCTCCCTCTTTTGATGATTTATATGGTGATGCTCCCTTCACCCATATTTATAGCATCGAACTAGCTCTAGATTGCCCACACATTCCTCAATCCAACTGTTTAACTAAACTGGAAGTGTCTAACTGAACTCTAATTGAACTGGAAGTGTCTAACACAGGATATTTCTTGGATCTAAAATGTTTAGTCTCTCTACATGATCAACTTTGAATGGCCTAAATGAACTGGAAACTAACTGGAAGTCTCAGCGTGCTCTACTTACTCAACTTGAAAACCTTCTCATTATTCAAGAGGCACTTGAGAATGACACTTGGCAGCTTCCATGGCACTTATCAAAAACACATGACACTTTTCGCTACATTAACTCTTTACTATGTCATTATATCAAGGTCATTCCATCTTTGACATCTGTCATCCTCCACTTCTTCAAAACTTTAACCTCTTATAGAAAATGGGACCCATAGCACTTCTCACTCGAGCAACTTCAAAAAGAGAATGGGGACAGGTGACGCTTTCCACGCTCTGTAACAAAGACATGTGGTGGTCTCCATAGGCTCTTAGTGACCTTTTGAGAAACCTGTGAAAGGTGACACGTGTCAGTCTCTACATCATTTTATCTATATTATAGAAACACTCAGGCCTCATTTTAGATTTACATGGATGGTGACACTTGGTGGCTTCCACTTGCCTCAAAAATAAAACTTGGGGCCCACCACAGTCTTTACTTATCGATGAAACCAAATGAAGATATTTCAGATGTTAACACATGGTGGCCTCTGCTTTCTTCAGCTAGGGATACATGGCATCTTTCATACTTTTAGAAAAACATATTGAATCCTTCTACAGTTGCCACTTGGCACCTCTCGCTTGACCCTGAGAGAAAGTTTATTGAAATAAGCTTTTGAAATGCATAAGAATTATGAAACGTAGATGCTGACACTTTTTGTGCTCTGCATCATTTTACTCTGAGACACGTGGCACGTTTTGAGCAACTCAGAGAATTTATAAAATGTGTCTCATTCAATGACACTTGGCAGCTTTCACGCAATTTTAATACTTAGACAAAATTTAGGGGAAAGAAATTCATGCATGTGCTGTGAGTCAAAAAACTTCACTATCTCGAACCAAAGTGTGTAGGGACAAAATTTGGAGCACATAGTTGAACTTAAAAAATAACATGTAGAGTATTTTTTACTCTATAGTTACAATGTACACACACTCAGTCTTGGACATCGGGCACAATTGAGAATGCATCTATGAGCAATTAGTGTGAGAAAGTATGAGAGGGACATCAGGCATAACTGATAATGCATCCAAAATAAAAGGTATAAAGGTTTGAAGAGAGTTTTAAGCTATTACACCATGTGAAAAATAGATGTTACACAAATCTTGAAACAATGTCACTAATGTGTAGATATCAAGAAAATATGCACTTTCAAAAAAAATAACACCCAAGAAAGAGCTATGGATTGAAAGTTATAGCACTTACTGGTTCTTATTCCCACATATTCCTAGACCCTCTCCAAAAATGGAAAACGTTTTTCCAACTTGTGTTTTCAACATTGCTTTACTTTGGGTTCTTAAAAATACTTTACTTAAAAAGTAAGAAGTAATTGGCCCTGGAAAACATGAATAGGTCTTCTTAGTGCATTTCAAGTTCTTGCAACTACATTAATTCAGGTTCTTGCAACTGCTTTACTTAAAAATAAGTAATAAGTAATAGCCCTTTGAAAACTTGATTACTTCTTGGCAGTGTATTTTGGGGTTGTGAAGTTTGACTGTTGAAGCCTAACTACTTATACGTAATTGCCTTGGAGAAGCCTGATTACTTTTAAGTAGTTTCCCTAGAGAAGCCTGATTACTTTTTGTAGTGTATTTTGGGTTTCTTGGACTGATTTACTTAACTTCATGAATTAGAAGTAAAGTAATGCCAAAACCCCGATTTGGTTTGTGATCAAGTTGTCAGGGTTGAGAAATTACTTCAGGTTTTTACAACTACTTAACTTTTAAAAATTAATAAGTAATTGCCCTTTGAAAGCTTGATTACTTCTTGGTAGTGTATTTAGGGGTTGTGAAGTATGACTATTGAAATCCAATTACTTATAAGTAATTACCTTAGAGAAGCCTGATTACTTCCAAGTAGTTACCCTGGAGAAGCCTGATTACTTCCTGCAATGTATTTCAGGTTTCTTGGACTACTTTACTTAACTTCATGAATTAGAAGTAAAGTAATGTCAAAAACCTAATTTGGTCTATGATCAAGTTGTCAGGGTTGAGAAACTTGATTGTTTCTTCTAATGTAATTCAAGGTTTTTGAACTACTTTACTTAACTTCACAAATTTTAAGTAATGATGAAAGCTCGAATGGGTCTTGCAAGTAAGTTGTAGCACTTTGAAAACTTGATTTGGTTTGAAATCAAGTAATGGCCCTCTGAGAACTTGATTTGGTCTACGAAGAGTAAATTGAGGTTTGCAGGCTTGATTACTTCATCTATACAGATGTCTGACTAGATGAAAGAAATTGATTTCTAGGAAAATCCATGAACTTTCTCAAAAATCTAAAAACAACCTATTTTAGATCTCAAAAAAGTAGAAAATATATGCAAATGGAGTTTTCATCAAAGGCCTTATGACATGATTTTTGAGGTAGATTAAGAAAATGCTTCCAAGGTTGAAAATGGTGGCTACGACAGAAGAAAAACCAAGAAGGTGAATACATGGAGGATCTTACCAAGGAGTCTGATGCATGAGGCTATTAGGAAGGATTTTACACCATGAAAGAGTGTGCCAAGATCTTTGAATATCATTCAAGAAACAATGTTGATTCATGTAGAGAGAGCTCCAAAATTCTAAGAGAAAGAAAAATAATGCATTTGATTGATTGAAATAATGAGTGAGTAAACTTCTAAAAAGGAAAAGTGGGGTACATATAGGATAAATTATGGAAACATGAGGAAGCCCCTAATTTTCCTAATTAACTAGTTAAAATTAAATATAATTAGTCTATGGATACTTTATGACTAACCTAAGGAAGCTTAAATAACATAGAATGGCCATACCACCATGTAGGTAAAACCTAGTGGAAAAAAGCACTACACTAATAGGGGGAAATGAAATGGGTGGATGGGAGAAATGAAGGAAAAACTAAGGTAGAGGATCTCTTTATCAAATTCAAGACACTCAAATTAGGTTTGTCAAAATAAGAGGACTTTTGGCCTTAAGGATTATGAAGACTTATCTTAGCCACACAAGTCTTAGGTCAATAAATGAAGTATATAGATCATCCCATGAAGGCTATATGCATGAAAATTAAATGTACCTACCTTCCTACAATGTGTTCTTCATTCTTCAAGACCCCTTATAAAATTGTTGGTCTACTGTGAAGATTGGGTACTTGCATGAAAAAATAGGTAGCACTATAGATATTTTTGAATTCCCCTATTCCAATCTACTAGCCTACTACACACCAAAGGACTTCAGCTCTATGTGAGGCTAACTATGAAGTTTGAAATTTGATTAAAGATAGGAGATGTGCTTTTAATCACATCTTTTGGTTTGATTTGACTTTTAAGATTTGTATGTTGCCATTTCAATATCATTGCCTTTCACGTCAAATGATTTGGATTTTAACTTTATTGATGGCATTTTATATTCTTCCTCTATATGGATTTGGAATATCAAACATGGGTGCTAAAGATGACTTTTATTTGAATGCTTGGGAAAAGGTTACTAAGAGAGATAAATTCAAAGAGCATGGGGTCTAAGAGTCTCATAAATCTAGGTGAAATAAAAGTTCTATCTTGACTTCAACCTTGTTTTATCCAATACAGAATGAAAGGAAGGGGAAATCAAGACGAATGAGACACAAAACAATTTGAATTGCTTCAAATCACAAAAAATGTGAAAAAGGGGAAAAAAGGGATACAATGACAATAAAGTGTGATTCCTTATCATAATAATGAGGGAAATTGAGGAAAACATGCTAACATAGATTGTTGTGTAAATTCCCATCTACCAAAAGAAGCCAAGGAAAAACAAATTCTTATAAAGGGACTAATAAGGTGGTAATTTTATGAGGAAGGCTAGGTCCTATCCATGGTCTTACACTATAACTCATAAAAGAGAAACCCATGAGGGTGCCAAAAATAATCATGTGAAATAAATGAGGTAAGCAAAAGATGGTATTTTTTTAGGAGGGTTAGGTCCTATCCATGGTCTTATACTATAAACTCACAAAAGAGAGACCCACAAGGGTAAATTCTAAATAAGGGAAAAAATAATCATAAATCTACTAAGGCAAAGAATAACAGAAAAAGATAAAATAAATATATGAGGATAAAAATGAAAGCAAATGCCAAATGTAATGTGAAATAAAACCAAAGAATGTAAAGGAAGATAATGATGTTTATAAATCAAAAGTAAAATAAATAAAGTGCATAAAAATAAATAAATATGAGACAAAAAGAACAAGTAAGATATATGTTAACACTTGTATCAAAGATGAGCATGTGAAATATAAGTCTCAAAAGGTTTTTTGAAGCTAGATTTGGTTGTTATTATGCATTGTATAATAAGAGTGGGCATCACAATATACCCCAAAGGGTAATTGGATGTAGGGATGGGCATCACAAGATGCCCCAAGTCTGAAGGGACATGTGGATGGGCATTGTAAGGTGCCCCAACATGTGAACTGGATTGAGATAACATTAAACCATTAAGATGATTTGAATTGGTATGGTAGGTGCATTCAGAGATAGGTAAATGTGTTGGTTTTTTATATTTTAAGGAGTTTGAATGTGACATATGATGGGTAGGAGAGGTATGAAGAGGTTATGTAGGTAAAGGAGGACCATGATTGATATGATTTGGAGTAGGCATTTGAACTAAGAACTCCTTTGGTTCATGTGACCTAAGAGGTTGAGGTTTAATAGATAAAATGATATGTTTAAAGTTGTTTATGTTAACTACCCTTTCCTTATGGGTGTAGGAAGAAGGATCAATTATGTTTTGAATAAAATTAGCAGATGAGGTGTAGGTATGGGATAATTGTTATTGATAGTTAGGTAGTTGATTTTGATGTGATTCTGGTTCTTTAGATTGAAGTTGAGAAGCATGAAGATAATCTTGATAATGTTTTTTTGTGATAGTATCAAGATTAAAATGTGGACCAAATAAGGAAGAAATAATAAATCAATGAATATCATGACAAGACTCATGAGAATGACCTATAGTAGCATGCCACCAATAAAATTTATTAGGATTGTACCATTTTGGTGAAGGTTTGTAAGGATCAAAGCTCAGGGGTTTAAAGGGTGGCAATTTATTCTTAAGCTATTCTAGACTCAAGGAAGGATGGGTTCGGTTAAAATTGGTTGAATTAGATTCTCCACTTTGAGCTTGGGGAGGCTAGGATGAATCAATATTATGAGAAGATGATTGGAAAGGTACCTTAGTAGTTGTTTGGGGTGGTTCAAATTGAGTCATAATAAAGTCTTGCTTTTTTGCTTCATCTAAGGCTTAATCTAAAGATTTAGGTGAAAAGTTTCAAACTTTGTATTGAAGGGGAAGTTTAAGAGTAGTGATAAATAATTTTAAAAGAGTATCATCATTCATGTTATGGTCTAATTTATGAGAAAGAGACCTCCATCATTTTATGAAAGTATGAGTAAATTCATTAGGAAGTTTTTTGGAATTGATAAAATGGCTAATGTGATTTTTAGGAAGGTCATCATGTACAAATTCCTTCACTAGAGCATTGCTTAAATCCTCTAGTTGTGAGATGGAATGTATAGGAATTTGATTGTACCATTAAAGTACATCACAAATAAATATTTTGGCTAAGATTTTGGTGGTAGTAAAGGTGTTAGTTTTGACCCATTCCTTATAGAGATTACCAAAATACTTAAGAAAGATACTAGGGTATTTAGTCCCAGTATATGTGATAGTTGGAGAAATGTTTCCAATATCTATAGATATAATGAATGGGGCTAAAGGTTCATTTTGAAGATGTTGAAGAATTTTGTTATTCATTTAAGGTTGAGGGATGATATTCCCATTGGCATCTCTAAGAGGAGGAGGGACAAAATTTTGATTTTGTTGAGACATGATGACTTGAAGTGGTTGACTAATCATGTTGCATAAATGTTGTTTCATGTTCATCACTTGAGATTGATTGGTTTTTTGCATGATGTTCATTTGATGTATGACTTTTGCAAGAAGTTGAGTTGTATCAATAAGTGGGTTGATGTTTGTAGGAGGGATATTAGTGTTGATGGGAGGAGGATTATTAGTAGCTGGAGGATTCCCAACATTAGTGTTAGTTTTCTTAAGTGTACTAGACAAAGAAAGAAGCTTGGTAAAACCACAAATCTTTTGAGAAGTGTAAATATTATTATCATCAAGGTTTTTGAATAATTGGGAATCATCTAAATTATAAATTTGAGTGGTTCCAACCATATTACTTTGGGAATTTATAAGACTTGGTGATCTTGTTATGGGTGTAACAAGAGGAATATGAACATTAGTTTTAAATGTATGAGTGCTGATAGGAGACAGATTAGTTGGTTGAATATTCCCAAAATTGATATTGGGAAGAGGATTAGGATGAATGACCTCAACTACACTACATTATTTAGTGATTGGTTTTAGTTTAGGAGAAGAGGAATGAATAAATTGGATAGTTTCATTTGAAGTAATGAAATAAGTGAGATTATTATCCAAATCCTTGATTATGTAATGTTTTGTACTAAGGGAAGGCTAAAAATATGTCATCATGATGAAACAAGACTAGATAACCACACAAGGAGAAGAAAAAGTGATAGAAAATAGTACAAGGTCAACTGGGTTGATACTTTATAGCAAACAAGGACTAAAAAGGGTCTGTAAGTAGTACATGGTCGGCTAGGTTGATCCTGTACAACAAACAAAGCCTTGGAAAAAGTATAAAAATGGTATATGGTCGACTAGGTTGATATTTTATAGTGAATAGAGGATCAAAAAAGGTATAGGGTCTACTAGGTTGACCCAGTACAATAGATAGGGAAGATGAGAAGGTTGAAAAAAATTTATGAACTAAAATAAAACATTTTTTGTAGCTAATCTAGGAAAGTAAGAACTAAAGGGAAATAAATAGTTAATTAGATAAATGTTGGTTAATCCAATTGAAGCACACAAAATAAAACCTTGCACTAATGCTAGCTAATGTAATTTTTTGCACACACAATTGAGCAAAGATCAAGAAATAAAATTAGAAAGTAAAGAGATAACTAAGTGGTCAACCTAAAATGTTTTATTAGATTATTGAGAAATGATTTTAAATGTGATGGGAAGTTAACAATAAATCAAGGAACTAGATATCAATCTAAGGATGTTTTCAAGTAGTTTGGGCTGAAAGGGACTGTAGTGGCAATGATACAAGCTTGGTATTGGGGTCTACCCCTTCACTTCACATACCTCAGTGATAAGGGTGTCAGGTGCTTAACCAAAATATACCATTAACCACACTTCATACTTGACCATAGCATCAAGTCAGCTTCCCCCTTGGTGATGAAATCGAAGTAGGTTGGCTTTGGGTAGACAAAATGTTAAAGTGCTTATTTATATTTTTTTGATTTAGTCATGTGTGCATAAAATAGAAATAGTGAAACTAAGTGATTAATTAAAAAACCTTAATGAAACTATGTGAGTTATTATAAGAATGCAAGCAATAGGAAAAGAAATGTGTGAGCTAATTACTAATAGATATGAGGTTAATTCCAACTTAAAATAAGGTATAGTGTTAACACTATATGCACAAAATATATAATAGGGTTGATAGGGTCAAACCTATACTATGAAATTAAAGTATGAAAATATACAAGGTCAGCCAAGGTCAACCTAGTTATTTCAGACAACACACAAAACAAAGAATTGGGTCGGTAAGGTCAATCCAGTTGACTGTGCAATAATAGTTTTAAAGACTAGAAATTATGAAAGGAAAGACAAAAAAGAAAGAAATAGAGAAGTAGAAAGGAACCTTAGTAGATCAGAGATAAAATAAAGGAAGATTATTGATGAAGAACCTTGAAGTATGTTTGAGAAACCTACAAACTAGGTTGATAGGGTTGATCAAGTTGTGCAAGAACCTACTACAGAGTGCTAAAAATGTACAAGGTCAATTGGGTCATAAGTTGAACTAGATTTCTAAAATATTGAAAACCTATACTAGGTCAATTGGGTCAGTCCAGTTGCCTATTCATAGAAACCTATGCGTAGAAGTCAGAAAACTAGGTCGATAAAGTCAATCCAATATGATAAAAATAATGACTAAAAGAATGAAATTAAGTGAAATAAATCCTACAAGGGTTAGTTTCACATCAGGTTCACCAGAATGTATGTAATAAAAAATTCATCATGTCTATAAATATATCTTGGCTCAGAGAAGATAGAGCATACCTACACTTCTGATTGGGATACACTTGTTAAGCAGAAGCATGACCAATATGGGGTTTCACTAGACCTAATTAGGGGATCACTTGTCACAACATATCATTCTAGGAAGGGTTCCAAAGCCTACAGTCTAACACAATCACACAACCCTAATGGAGTCCTAAGGTTTAAAGCATTCACTTATTCTAATAACAAGAAAGTAAATTTAATCTAGTGAACACCAAAACTTGTAGCACAAAATGGGGGTTAGAAACAATAAAACAAACTAAACTAAACATGTATTATAAGACATAGACTCACATCAATGTATATGGAATTCTAATAGATGGGAGAAGAATACAAATGAATTATTTATCTACTCTTACAAAGGAGAAATAAAGTTAGGAATACTTACCTTTGAAGAATAACCTATCAAGCCTCAATCTCTCACTTAGCCTAGGTGATTCACAAGAGATTATTGTGGTATGTAAGGATAAAAAATATAAATCAGCTCTAGGCTACACAACCTATCTAATCATCCAAAATATTTCTCCACAATACAAGATTTGTATCTCCAAAAAAATGTATAGAACCCTAAACTTTATTCCTCAAGTAGAATGGTCAATAAACAGATGTTTGTTCAAATTTATTTGTTCTTAAGTCTTCTCTTTGAGAAATGAACTTGTATATATAGGTAGATTTTACCTTAAATCCTCATGAAAACATTAGCTCTACAAGGTCAACCTAGTTGACCTAGTGTGTTTTTAGCGACAATTCACTAGGTCTAAGCTAAGTTGGCCAAAAGACTAATGAGCTAAAAAAGTGAAAAATACCCCTAAACTGTACTGGGTTAACCCAATTGACCTAGTACAATCGACTAACCAAAAGGGAGTTAAGGCAAGAAAAGTATGGATAAGGCATGATAAGTAATAGGAATGGGTAGTACTAAGGAGAATAAGCTTAGGGTAAATTTTTTTAAGAGATAAGTGTGTAGATGAAAAGTGGCAAAAGGGACAACAATCTTATGAAGCACTGATGGTCTACCCACCCCTTTCTTGGTGCACCCCTTAAGTGATCTAAATGTTAATTTATAAAAGGTCCTAAAGTAGATAAAAACCTACACGATTGAGTAGGGCCCATTAAGACCTTTCCAATGGTATGTGGAATGTGAAAAATGGAGCTCATATGCTCCTTGTGCAGCAAGTCAAAGTTCTAGTCGAAGCTAGTCAAAATTGGTCAAAACTTGTCAAACTAAAAAATTAATCATTATGGAATGATTTAAAAATAATTCCACTATGTATATCATCTTGAGATATTTTTGATGATATATTTTTTGTAAAAAACTGAGGTCATGGTCAAAAGATATGGCTTCTCAAAGTTCCTACTCAACAGGTAAAATATTACGACATGGTTGAGTGATTACCAGATGGACCCATGGTGAAATGACATGTGGTGGTCAGTTTGTATGGGAAAATAGTTATTTTCATAGTTAATATTAGATAGGCATAAAAGGTTGGCTACAGGAACCATAGTCAATGGAGTCTGTTTTTATCATGGAGGAGGACCCTGCCACTAATAGAGCTATGAGCATCCAATTGGACATTGACAAGTATCAAATTGGAAGTGGTCCACATGGTGGGTTATCAATCCATCACATGGCTTGCCACCACCTAATTATTTTTATTCCAAGTGGAAGCTTGATAATTCCATGACACTTGCCAACTAGTCAAAGGTTCCAAGCCCACCGAACATTCTAACTTACCACGTTTGAAAGTCCATAGATCATGTCAAAGCCTGAGATACATACTAATGCCTATGTATAGGTCTTAACCACCAAAAAACCCATGGAAATACCACATTAAGTCCAAGACAATTGATGTAAATGTGGCATATGCCATGCTAAACATGGTGGGCAAATGCCATTAAAATCATGGTTTTGTAATCCCCACAAAGTATATGGGATAAAAGATAAAGCTAATCCCCAAAAGCATTACCGATGGGAATCAAACCAAGCCCATCATGATAAAATGATGATGCCTCCCACACCTAAACCATTAAACCACTGACCTCCCATGCCTATATAAAGGCATTTTGTGTTATTTGTAATGCATTTGAAGATAAGAAACTAATACAAGAGCTTAAACAAAGAGGTTAAGGAGGCTTGCAAAAGAAGATAGAGGAAAAATCATGAAAAAGTATAAGAAGAGACTTATAGTATTTTTGCCTGAGGATAAACTTTGTAGTTGGTGAAATTATGTTTTTAAAATGTTGTATAAGTATTTTCAAGCATTTTTAATAGATCAGCCTATAAAAGACCCAGAGACATAGGCCATTGTGCCAAACTCTGTAATCAATTGCGTATTGATTTTCTTGGTGTCTCCTTGTAAAATTGTTATTTAAAAATTAATTTACAAGTCAAATATTAATTAATTTCATAAATTATTATTGTTAATCAAAAATTATATGTAAGCATATTTTGTTAATATTTATGGATTAGGTTGGTATCAGAGATAAGTTCATGTTGGTGAATTTGTGGTTTTATTTTTTGCTAAATTCAACTATTATAATACAATGGACCCAATGCTAGCACAAATTCAATTATTACTGAATACCATCATCACTACAATAATGCAATACCTACAATCCAAGAATAATGTCAACAAGTGATGGAGCAAAGACTAGAGATACAAATAAAAAAACTCCAATAAAGCATTAATACGTTATGTGTAGAACTACAACAAGAACATCGACAAAAGAAAAGGATTCATGAAGATTTAGAGACTTGTGAACATTATGCTCGATCAGGTCATATTACTGAGTAATGTTGGATATTACACCCAATTCAGGCTCCATTATGGTTTAAGAAACAAAATAAGGAGAAAGGCAAGGAACCAATCATGTCCAATAGAAAATAATCAACCTAACTAGCAATAAATCATCAAACAAATGTAGAATCTCTAATGTGATAGCTACTATTAGTTGAAGTACTAGATATTATGCTACACTCTAAGAAAACTCAAAGTTAGAATTGCACTGCTATTGCTGAGAAGAAGTTCATGCAGATCTATTTTAATTAGAGTTTTGGAGCCATTTATATTACTAAAGGTCTCGCACAATGTTTGAAGATAAAACCTCTTCCATTACCTCATAGTAAGACATTCAAAGGAGTTGATGGAACAATACGTGGGTATGCGACCCATTATGGCATCTTGTATTTTAGCATTAGAGGGTTATTCTTTGATCAAGTAGCTCTTGACATAGTTTTGAGAGAAGAGGAGGAGATCACTCTAGCTCATTATTACCTCACATCTTGACATGCCAAAGACACTATGTCAGGAGAAGAAATCCAACTGACAACCAATCATACCTATGAGGTTTAATTCAAAACAAGCTAGGTAATTAAGGTATATTTTGGTTATAGTAGTGATTCCTCTAATTCTTATACTCTTGCTAGTCTTTTTAATGAAAATGATGTTGAAAGTCTAGTAGTAAATATTGCTTAAATTATTAATGTATCTTCTAATGTATATTCTGAGGATGAAAATAATGAAATCAACTCTTTTGGCTATATTGAAAATGTTAGGGATACTGAATGTGACCCTAAATATTTATCAAGTCCATGTGTTGACACATTTGAAAAGCACACAAAGGGAATAAGATCTAAGCTATAGTTAAAATGGGATTTGAAGGAAAAGGACTTGGCATTAATGGTCAAGGAATTGTCTAGCCTATCTAAGTGGTAAATATACCACTCCATACATGATTAGGATATGGAGGTGAAGGAAAAATTTCCCAAGAATTTAAGTTGAATGATTACTCAAGTAGCAAGCTAGAACACCCTAAAGAGATGAAAGAAGCACTCTCTGAAGATGCAATAGCTACATTAGATGAAGCATATTTAAATGACTCATCAAGGTATGCAAAAATTAAATACTCAAATGTAATTCTTAATTATGCCTGAGAAAGTCCTCAAAATATGTTTAAGAAAATTGCCAAAATAAGGTTGTTTAAAGAAGATAAGAAAAATTAGTAGCAACCTAAGACAAAGGTTGTAATTGTAACTTTAGTCAAGAAACAGAGAAAGTCTTGTCAATCAGAACCAAAGACAACATCAATGAGGGAAATGATAGTCAATGAGAAGCTAACAATTCAAAGTTTGTTACCCTAGAAATGTAAACAACACTTCTTTAAATTAATAATAGTTAAGCATTCTAAGATAGATGTTATCTTTGATAAAAATTATCAAAAGAATCTGATTTCAGAAGATGTAGAAAATATAGGTTTTAAAACTAAGCCACATCTCAAATCATATTCATTGGATAAGATAGATGATGGTAGTAACGTACATGTAAGTAAAACATGTAAACCAGGGTTTGTAATTACCTCCAAATTTTTTAGATGAAGTTGAATTAGATGTGGTTCTACTCCATTTTAGTGGCATTGTCATAGGAGAACCATATTTGGCTCTGAGAAAGGCAACTTTTTCCAAGAAATAAAATTAGTATAACATTGTAAAAATGGGATAGAATATCTCATGTGAGCACATTGGCAATAACTTGAACCATTACAAGAGAACGGTGCCTTTAGTGTTATTTTACTTATGTATTTTGTAGACAGCAACACTATAGGTAAACATGAAGATATTGTCATGAGAAGCATCAAGAATAGCCTGAAATATAGGTTATATACTGTAGTCTATATGTTTTAGTATGTATAAATATGTATGCATGTTTGTAAAACTTAAATATAGGCATTGTTTATAAATACATAAGACCTAAGAAAGGTAACATTTTTAAAATTGTGTTGTTTTGTAAGAACCTAAGAGGGCAATTGTAAAATGGTGATTTTTATAAAACCAAGTGTCATGAAACATTTTCACAGTAGTCAAAGTTAGTTTCCAAGATCCAGATCCATGTAAATATCCTCACATGGAGTACCAAGTCTAGTACCAACTTTTTGAGGACAAAAAGTCTTCATAGTGGGGAGGTATGATCTAAAGGTCAACTTATAAAAGGTCTTAAAGAATATAAAAACCTTCACCATTGAGTAGGGCCTGTTGATACCTTTATAATGGTATGTAGAATGTAGAAAATGAAGCTCATATGCTCCTTGTGCAGTCGGTCAAAATTCTAGTTAGAGCTGGTCAAAGTTGGTCAAAGTTGGTCAAAATAAAAAAATTGACCATTATAGAATGATTTTAAAACAATTCCACTACTTAGATAATATTGATATATTTTTGATGATATCTCATTTACATAAAATCAAGGTCATGGTCAAAAGATATGGCTTCTCAAAGTTCCTACTCAACATGCAAAATATTACGATGTGGTCGAGCGATTACTAGATGGACCCATGGTGTAGTGACATGTGGTAGTGAGTTCATATAGGAAAATAGTTTATTTCATAATTGGTATTTGATAGGTGTAAAAGGTTGGCTATGGGGATTGTATCCAATAGAGTATGCTTTTGTCACAAAGGGAGACCCTTGTGCCGATAGAGCTATGGAGCATATAATTAGACATCGACAAGTGTCAGATTAGGAGTGGTCTACATTGTGGGTTCTCTATCCACCACATGGATTTCCACCACCTAATTATTTCCATTCCATGTGGAATATTGAGAATTCCATGACACCTAACAACTATTTGAAGGTTCCAAGCCCACTAAACATTCCAACTTGCCACATTCCAAAGTCTATGGATCACGTCGAAGCCCAAGATACATGTTAATGCCTACATATAGGCCTTAACCACCATGAAACCCATGGAAATCCCATGTTAATGACAAGACAAGTGGTGAAAATGTGGCATATGCCATGCTAAACATTGTGGTAAAATGTTATTAAAAGCATGGGTTTGTAATCCCCATGAAGTATGTGGGATAAAATATAAAGTTAATCCCCAAAAGCATTGTTGATGGGACTCAAACCAAGCCCATTGTGATAAAAGGATAATTCCTCCCATGCCCAAATTATTACTCCACTAACATCCCACACCTATATAAATTCATTTTGTGTTATTTGTGATGCATTCATAGCTAAGCAACTAATATGAGAGCTTAAGCAAAGAGGTTAAGGAGGCTTGCATAAGGAGATAGAGGCAGAATCATGAAAAAGTATAAGAGACTTATAGTATTTTTGCCTAAGGATAAACTTTTAAGTTGGTTAAATTCAATTTTTAAAATGTCTTGTAAGTATTTTCAATCATTTTTAATAGATCGGCCTATAAAGGACCCGAAGACGTAAGCCATTGTGTTGAACTCTATAATCAATTATGTGTTGATTTTTTTAGTGTCTCCTTGCAAAATTTTTGTTTAAAAATTAATTTACAAGTCAAATTTTAATTAATTCCATAAATTATTATTGTTAATAAAAAATTATACATAATCATATTTTTCTAATATTTACATATCATTAAGGCATGCACTCAGAGAGATTAAGACTCGACAGGTTCCTGCAAGATACAAAATGTCAGTAATCAATAAAAGTTTGAAAAAAAAATTGTGTATACACCTTTAAAGAGAAACATTTCAAAGGAATTTATATTGAAATTGCTTGATTTTGTACACCAATTGACATTATTGAGTGACATGTTTCTTTGATCCTAAACTAAACCATCTAATAGAGTATGGTTACAAGTGAGGTGTTAGTGGAAATTTCAATCTATGAACTACTTTAGGAGAAATCGGGTTCTTATTTCCATTTTCAATAATGAAGTGTATTTGTTGAGATTGATCCATGTTTGAGAAAGGATCAATTTTTTTTATTTTTCTATTTGTACAGGGCTAGTAGATATTTTTATGGTACCCACCATGGTGCTAGGTTCAAAATCCATTATCTGATTATCTTTATATAATGATATTAGGTTTGTACCTACTACTTAAAGTTATGTAAGTAGAGTCTTTTTAGCATGAAATTATTCATTGGAATTACTTCTATACTTTTAAACTGAAGACCACTATTTATTATTGGATTGCTTGTTACAGTCATTTGATGATTATTATTTCTTTTGTGGGGGTTGCTTAACAATATTCCCTGATTTGAAATTCAAGGAATATTTAGACTATTATTTGATCTAATACTTAGAATATACAACTTTGAAATAACATATACAGACTTCTCTAATTTAAGAGATCTGTAAAAAATCCATATTTGATTGGATATGTGGTCTTAAGCTTAATATATATTTCAAAACATGGGTAAATTTTGATCTTGGATCATAAGTTTGGGAACCAAAGTATGCATTGTATCTATGTATTATTGTATACATTGTTCCTTACCTTTTTAACCTAATGTATTGGTCACCATAGTTTCCAACATGATAATAATTTTTTTAGTTTGATTCTCTGAAACCATTACATGTGTCTACAGATGTGTCTAAATTGACTTCATCTTCAAAAAAATTATCATTTGAAGTGCAGTAGTTTTCCCACCATTTATTTACTGATAAATAATATTTCATAATA
The DNA here is from genome assembly GCA_037957365.1 of Torreya grandis. Classification (NCBI taxonomy): domain Eukaryota; kingdom Viridiplantae; phylum Streptophyta; class Pinopsida; order Cupressales; family Taxaceae; genus Torreya; species Torreya grandis. The sequence goes on along the minus strand of JARHVA010003771.1, from coordinate 1,086,359 downwards.
AATAACATAATATTTTATCTTTTATAAAATTTATTAACCATGTAATATGAACAAATAAGTTTAATCTAGTTATCTAGCACATATGCATCTATTTTTACTTTAAACATAGGGATGTCTAGATTGACTTGTACCTTGTATGGATTTTAACCACAAATGATAGATGAGAATGAGAGGTGTTGGAAGGCGTATTCTTCTTGATAATTATAAATAAGTGATCAATAATACATGTTCATTCACATGCATAAATTTATTAAAATATCTTCATGTTCTATTTACAATGCATCCTCTATCATTTTATAATACATTTTTAAAGTTGGCATCAAAAAATTGTCTCCCATTTGAGGCATGAAGGAAGGTATAATGAAGAGCTATGAGTATTGAGCCATAACTTCCTATAATCAGACCTTGTATGAGTGGGAATACAAATAATGATGGAGTTTATATACACCACAATACTACTCAGAAATGATATGAAGTGTGTAAGCTCTAATAACATTGATCTAGGGCCCATGAAGAAACCTAGTGGAACACCTACTTAAATAAATTTAAGAGGGTTATTAATGGAATAAAATTTATAAATGACAAATATATGAGGTTCATTGTGTTTAAATAATAAGGAAAGTAGGAAAGGAATGACCACTAATGTAGAATTATAATAGCAAAATTTTATTATTCTAATTTTTTTAAAATATATGAGAGATTAGATGCCTGGTATTTATGTACTTATTAACTTCATTCTTGCCTATATCATCTATAAATAATGGAAATGTACATTATTATAAAATCAAGGAAGATGAAGTGTTTAGTGAATCGATACAATAGTTCTTATCAATTGATTCATAACCAAAAAGTGTGATGAAGTCACTGGTTGTTGTTAATGATGAGTTGAGTGATACATTGTTGAAACTTTAGGGGTTATATGGTTATACAAAATTGGAATTGGTTATAATAAATTGGAACATATATCCAATGTTTTTAACATTAGTGCAAAGCTAGATACTTGAAAGTGGTAATCTTTAGTAAGATCTAGTGACCCAAGTCCTCCTAGATGATATATAATTCAACACATATATAACATCATATAAAAATACCATGTCCATTCAAAGGAATATGTTTTAATTGATGTATATGATAACCAATAGGCCATAATTTTTTTGGATAAGGTTAATAAGGATAGTCATGAGATAAAATTGAGAAAAATTAAGAATTTTTAGTTGAATGAAGCTCAAGGGACTTCAACCTCCGAAGTTACAAATAGTGTTTAAATCTCTAACTATGGATTACAAGTAGAGGTAAACCCTAAGACCTTTGTTCTTGTCAATTATTTCAATCCTATGTGTCAGTTTTTAATTATTTTCTAGTGGGTAATTTTTTTAAGTAAATTTATAGGGTCACAAGGTCTGCTAAAGGAATTTGTTGATGTAGATGATGAATTTGATACCATATCTTTTTCAATAATAATTCAAGGCATTATTTTAACCCCAAGTTTAATATAGAATATAATTTATTCTAGTGTCCCAAATTATTTTTATTCATCCAATCCATTTGTTTTAACTCATATTTTTATGTTGAGTTCATTAGGTCAATCTCTAAATTTTGCACCATATTCCATTTTCCCTCAAAATGTAATGGTAAATTCAATTGATTTATAAAATATTGAAGAAGGTATCCTTATAACTTATCAAAATTTGAAACAAAGATTTGAATTTGAATGGAAAAAAAGTAAAATTCATATATGGTTATAATAGAAGAACCTAAACTTGAGATCAAACATCAAAAAAAGAAAATAAAATCAGCCATTTAAACCAAAAGAAAGCGAGGAGGAGAAAATATTGTAACCACTAAAATAGAAGTATTGGCAGATTTGACTAAAATCAAGAAGCCAAAACCATTTCCCTATTTAAAACCTTCAATAATGTAGTTATTGATAGTATAATAAAATATTATGAGTTATAAAACATTATGGTTTATAATCTAGAATAAGAATTTAAGAATGTAAAATGGAGCTCAGAGGATTTGATAGTTGTAAAAATATCAATATGGAAAGTCTTCTATGATATAGATTTCACCTTGATTGAATTATTTTCAATCTTTTTAAACTTGAATAAATATTTATCTCAAGTCATAAAATATTAAAATAAGGTGGAATGAGAAAATTATAAATTATAAATTATAAATTATAAAAAATCTATTTTATGAGAATTTTGAATTAGTGTGAAGATTAAACCTAATTCAGATAAATTGAATAAAAATATAGAAAATGTTGTAAAATAACTTGAGACAAGTAAAATAAAATCAAAGTACCAAAATCGACAAAGTAAAACTAAATGGAAGAAGACTAACTATGAAAAAAATGAAAGACTTAGTTATTTACTATTTGAGATCTAACTATGTGAAACTAATAGATGGCTAGAGCTAAATAACAAGGATTGATTTTGCAAATGCATAGAGTTTGAAACAAAAACTAGTACATGATAAAATCATCCAACTAGGATAGTATCAACTAGAACTATATAATTAAGTTTTTTAATTTTATACTCTAATTAAAATAAGTGAAATCAAGGCATGATCAGCTATGACAACTTAAATCATGCCTATGTGCATAAATTTGACCTTCAGATGTGTGTGAAATACTTGCAAATTAATTATTTAAAGTTGAAACCCTAAAAGTCTTAATATTTGAACCTTGAATAATAAAAATTGGGGAGTGTAATGGGATGATCTAACCCTAATCACCCCATGATGAATGATCACTATCTACATATCCAATACTTTGTAGATGGAAATTAGTCCCACATGTTTCTCACTCTTAGAGTGATTTGTGCAATTATGTTCATTTATCTACATGTATGCATCTAAATATGGCCTAAATACTTCATAGTGCTTAGCTTCACTTGGATAAAATAGGAGATTGAATTGGCTAAGGACTACTTAAAATTATTAGAATTAGATTTAGAAAGAATAGGGAAGCTTTGCTTAGTGTGAAATAGTGTAAGTGTGCCTCTATATTGTAATTTTTAAGTGATAGAATAGGTGACTTATATGTGCCTTTATACAAATTTGAAAGGGGGAAACCTCACACTACCTATCCTAGAAATATATAATAACCTATAAGGGAAGGTTCAAATTTCAAAAGTGATTGTTAGAGTGACTAAGGATAAGATCAACCCATAAGGGATAGAAATGTTTGTCATAATCGTCTCCTACTATCTAATCTTGTCTTGAAAGGAAAAATATTATCTTTGGGTTAAGGGATGTCTATACATATGATTATATGTGTTTTTAGTAGTTTAGAACAACTATGTAGGTGTAAGATAGTAATTTGGAAATGAATATGTCTACATAGGTGCTTAGGGTAGAGTGAAGTGGTAAAATAGATCCATATAAATTGCTCAAGTCAATTAAAGTGAAAGTGGGCCAAAACTGACATTATCAAGTATTCTTGACAAAATTTAAGTGACTACATTTACTTCTCCTAGCTTATAAATTAATTTATGAGAGTAAATGAAGGACATACATGAGTGTGTAAAACACACTTTGTCTTTCATAAAAATATCCAATCATGTAAGGTGTTTCATGTAAAATCTTGCAATGATGTAAAAGTAGTTAAAGCTCGTATGTGAAACTAAAAAATTTAAATGTTGATTGAATTTGAAAAATACTGAAAAGAACAGGGAAGGATTACACTTTTTTTTTGAAACTAAATGTATCTCTTGTAACTTTTCTTGAATGTGATGTTTCCTAGAAGCAATGGAAAATTAGTGATTCTCGTGAAATTCTTGGAGAGATCTGTTCCTTAGATAAACCAATGGTGAACTATGGGTGATACAACCCTTATTTAAATTTAAATTGAATATATAATGAAACCTATAAGGAGTGAAAAAATAAAAAATTATGTTTTTGGTATTCTTAACTCAAGACATGAAATAGGTTGAAATCCATAATGGATTCACATGCAGTAATACTACAGGTAATTGAACCTCTAAGTTATGCACTATGCACTTTAACTGAATCAACCATGTATATGAATTTTATATTCAATTTTCACTTTGTTCCTTAGTTCTTGAATGCATGATCAAATGAGAATGGAGTACATACATGATTTTACCATGTCCATAGATAGCAAGTGGTATTGAAATTATGTCATAAATATGTATCATGATCCTCAATTTAAAAAATAGTATAGAGTGCATTAATTTGTATCATGATGCCATTGATAAATGTATAATATTTAACTATATATAGATGCAAATTTTTAAATTACTATTTGAAAATTATGCATGAATATATATCATACACCATAAAATGATATGAATCTATGATTGTTTCTATAACGTGAGTGCATATTCATGGCATATGACCCCATAATCTATACACATGATTGAATTTTGAAGCATAATGAACTTTTAAATTTGTATTAGGTATTAGAAATTGATTTTTTCTCTTGAATAGGCTTATCTCATGTATAAAGAGCCCACTAAAATACCCCATTTTGAGGTGAGAGAATTATAAATGGAAAGTCACTGATATTAAAATAAAATTTAATTGTATCATGCGTAGTAAGATGTAATCAATTAATAATGTAGCATATGTGAAAATTATTTCAACATAGTAAGATATGTTCCATTCTAATTATGTTTTTAACATATAACAAAAATCCAATAGAAATGTATAAATTAATCTCATATTAGTAGATTGTAAAATTAGAATCATATGCCTTAGTTAGAACATGATATGGATCATGTCACTTATCAAACTTCATAAACTCAACAAGTACACAAAAAAAATAAGCTTAATGTCACATAATAAAACTAAAGGCCACATACAAGGGACAACTTAAAATGTCACACAAAAAATATTGCACATACAACCTTGATAAATACCACATGCAAAGGACATGAAAAATGTCACAAATAAGGGATATGTTAAAATGTTGCATAAAACAAAGGGCGATAGGCCACAAGCAATGGACATGTTCAAGTGTTGCACATACCAAAAAATATCTCATGGAGATGTTCAATAAAATTTCATGCAAGGGCCAAGGGACATACACAATAGATAAATAAGATATATTCTATTATATACAAGTAATACCATCAATTAAATATAGAACTAGAAATATAGTCTACACCATATATATGTAATGTGATCATATCCTATCATATAGCATATCCATATACATAATGAAATATATAGATGTTAACAAGAAAATTTAAAAATATATTTAACTCAATAGTATAGGATTTATATAATAGTAAAACCTATAAATATTTTAACCTGTGGATAAGATGCCCCTAGTTTAGCATGGATGCTAGGCAAAGTTAAGTCCAACATATTAATTCATATGAGACTTTTATATCTTGCATAACACTCATGAATCCCAGTGAAATGTATGTGCGATAAAAAATAATAGTATGTTATCTACCGATCATGAGATAAATAACATTTGACAATGATGTAAGTTAGATATTTAATCATGAACATGTCCTAATTTTTGAGTTTTTAGAATATTTTGAATGTTTTTGGATTTTTTAAATATTTTAATTTTTTATATATTTTGAATTTTTGCAATAAAATAATAAATAAATTTTAAATAAAACAATGGGTTCAAAATTAGAATAAAGGAATGTGATTTGAACAATTCATGACATGTGTCAATTCAAAGTTTGAAATAGAAATGGTTCCATGACCATATATGAGCAAGATTCCCCAAATGTATATGTGATTTGTAACTTTAAAAAGCATATGGGAGATAGAATATATATATGTGAAGGAAAGATTGTATATCCTTATATCAAGAAATGTAGACTTTTCAAATCATGTATGAGAAATATAGCATAGGAAAAGAAAGATTTTACATGAATAAGTACTTTTTTATAAAATGTAACTAAGTGAAATATCTAAAAATTGGCAGTATAAAGGATTTGTGTGTTCATTTTTTTATTTTTTTTTGTGAAAAAAGTACAAGACAACATCAACAAACTTATTAAAATAATGTTAATTGGTCATGTCCCATACTAGATTCTATTTTCCTTGTCAAAAATGCAATTTTATCAGTTCAAATTGTAAAAACAACATAAATGGTAGAATATGGTAATATGGAACATTATGTCAGACCATTCAAATCTGGAAAGTGAAATGAAAGATCTAAGAGGAAAAAAAATCAATAATATATAATGGATTATAATAATTTATCAAATCAATTATATTTTTAATAATTATAATAATATTATGATATATCAACCAAGAAGCTATATACAATCATATTTTTTCTTTTTTGATTATTTGATTTTTTTTTTTAATTTTTAGAATATTTGAAAATGTAACATACTAACCAATGATACTATAAATATAATAATTTTAGTAATATTTAATAAGCATTATAATAAGTTATTTGACTTAGAATTAGAAAATACATTAAGTGTTGTAATGGAATTATCTAGATCAATACTTGTGCAATCCCTTGTGGGATATGCAGTTATGGGAGATGTATTATTCTTTACATTATATTATGACTATTATAATGTTATGCCAAATGTTTTGCTCTTTTAGGAACATATTTATATGTGTGTATCACTAATTTAGGAGATATTGCATGTGATTATACTTTTTTGTGAACTTGACACCTTTCTTTGATATGCTTGAATTTGCATCGGTTATTTTTTAGAATTTTACATTTTTTTCTAAACTAGTTGAATATAAATACTTTGTATAGGTAAAATAAATATAAATGTGATTTATTCTAACATAGATGTATCAATTAACTAAATTATTGGATGGTGTGGAGGAGGTATAATATATTGTAGAGGGTACTCAAATCTGATTCCTAAAATTATAACTACTTGATTGCAATGAATGTCCTTTAGGCATCTCTGTATGATTTATGTTATAATACATAGATTTGGTAACCAAGGGCATCCAAATATCATGTCAAACACCCCATTAATTTATATAACTAGAAAAGGAGTATAAAATATAGCAAGGCCCATGAAGAGGTAATATAATGTGTCCCAAAGTATTTTGTTGTTTCCCATTAAATGTATTGATGCTTTTATATGTTGCTTGCATGTCATGTCGTGTTTAACCCAATAAATGGATTAATTTCATTTTGAATTCATTTTCACTTGATCCATTATCAACTAGCATACTATGAATGGCTTGTTAATGAATATATGTGTGTTTACATAAAGCATGAAAATTAGATTTATCATTCACTATCTCACTATCATTAAATTTAATCATAAGATGTGGTTGAGTAGTATGAAAAATTATAATAATAATTTGATCTAATGGGTGATCATATAAATCAAGAGGTGTATGTGCAATGTATGTATGATGAACTGATGAATTATCCTTGTTCTTACTATGATTTAGAAATGGCTCATTGAAAATCTTCAACTTAGAGTTTTCATTTTGTTGAGGCTTAGTTTCCTCTATAAGAGTTCCTAGATCAATGGCATTGTTATCAATAAGGTCTTAAATAAGGTTTCTGATTTTGAGACATATGTTAGTAAAATGACCATTTCATATATGGTAAAAACAATATGCATTATTATTAAAATATTTACCTTGAGGTCTACTCATATTAACTTCTAGTAGTGGAGGTAAAGTAATAATATTTAACTTAATTCACTTTTGTAATAATTTATGAGGTGGTTTTGGTAATATAGAGGATTATCTCCTTGGTTGATAAAATATAACAAGCTTGTTAACATGTTTAGAAATAACATTAACTATGATCTTTGCATCTAATTTAATATATTTTGGCTTACCTTTTTAGGATAGTTCTATTTGAAACTTCATTGTATGATTTTGAAGTGGATGCAGGTACATACTTAAGTTTTTCAAATCAATAATCTTGACTTATATTTCTCTTAATGTATGAAAAACCTATTCAAATAATAAAAAATTCTTGAAAATAATTGATTCATACAAAGGCGCAAGTACACTTTGTTTGAATATATCTTATATTTTATTATTTTCCAAGGTATTAGTAATTTGCTCAACAATGATCTTGTAATTAAGTATATAATCACTAATAGGTTCATTATTTCCTTTCTTAAGCTTAGAAATTTATGCATAAGAAATATTTTCATCAATGTTGATAGAAAAATGCTAAATAAATTGGTCTGGTAGTGGATTGAAAGATTTGACTGATTGAACAATAAATCATTAAACCAATGCAAGGTGTAATCTTTTAGGATTATTTGAAACAAAATATTTAGTATCATGTCATTAAAATCAATCCATATATTATGCATGAAAATATATAATATGTTGTTCTATATCTCATTTACCTTCATATAATGGTAGTTTAGGAGCTACAAATCCTATAGGTAAAGGATATGATGCAACCTCAAGTGATAAGTGATTATTAATCAAGGATTTTGAATCCATTTATTGGATATATTTTGGTTAATATTTCTCTAAATATGATATCTTAATGTGAAAAAGTGAAATATTTTATACAAGGGATTGTGTAATAGGCCCAGTAGGTGATGTAGTATATATAGATATCAATTATTTCATATGAGGCATTTGGTTAGGAACAAGTATAGATATATATTAGAATACTTGTGTTTCCCATAAATCCAAATGTGTATGTGTTTTAATAATACCAATAATATAAGTAACAACACCTGTGGTATGGTTTATAATGCGAAAGAGTGGTTCTTGTTATGCAGTGAAAGTAGAATTTGTTTTGTCAACTTTTTGAAGCTAAAAGGACTTGGATTGTTTTGTGGATATCATTTGTAATTTTATAAATTCCTTATTTGAATTTGAATAAGCATTATACATTTTCATTATATGCTCCATCGATTTCATTAGGATGAATCCTACCTAAGCTTTCATGTTTATCTTATGAATTATGAACATCTTGATTAGCTTGCTCATTTTGACTATCTTCTTGAAAATATTCATGAGTAATTTATTCATAAAAATAAATATAAACATTGTTTTTATTATGAGAATCCATTTTAATAGTGGTCAGAAGGATTTGAATGTGCTCAATAAGGCCCCCACTTAACCTAGCACTACACTTTAAAGGAATAACGAAGGTAGGTTATTAGATGGCATTAAAAAAATAACATAGAAAACATATTGTAAAAAATAATAATAAATGAAATGTTGAACATAGAAGGAAAATTTTTGTGTATGGATATTAGTAATTTTCTTTAAATCTAATTTTAAAATAAAGTGCTTTCAATGACAAATATTAGATTTGTGGTCAAAATAAAGTGCTTTCAGTGTTAGCTATTAAACATGAGTTTTAAATCTAGTTATTTAAGTGTTAGATATTAGATCCTAGGTCAAAAAAGTTATTTTAGTGTTGGATGTTTATAAATTTATCTAAACCATAGGACAAATTTTCTATATTATTATTAGAATAAAAAATGGGATAAATACATGTATGCATCTGGATACAAATTGAATACTTAATCATCATTTTATTTGGATTGGATAAAATACACTCTTGTCTTGGATAAGGATTTATTAAAATGATTAGAATCCTATTTTAGATTAATAGGGAAGATGTACAATAGTGTAAGTGTGCCATTGTATTAAAATTTCCAAGTGATTGTCAAGTGATAGGATAGATGACTTAGATGTTCCTTTATAGAAATCCAAAATGGGAAAACCAATGTTACCTATCCTAAAAATATGTAACAACCTATAATATAGGGTTTAAATTTCAAAATTCGTCATTAGAGGGCCTAAGGACAAGATTGACGCATAGGGGACAAAATGTCTACCACTATTTTCCCTACTAGTTAATTTTGTCTTGAATGGAAATGTGTCATTTTGGGTTCAAGGATGTCCATATTTCTATAGGTGTAAAATAGAAATTTGGAAAGGAATAGGTCTACATATGGGCTTAGGATAGAGTGATGTGGTAAAATAGGTCCATATTAAGTGCTCAAGTCAATTAAATTGAAAGTGGGCCAAAATTAACATTATAAAACTTATTCATGACCAAAATTGAGTGACTAAAAAATCATAAATATGGTTGAAATTATAGATAAATCTTTGACTCATTATAATTCAATAGAATTCACAAAAAGTGAATCATGAATGGTTTTTATCTAGATGTGAATTATTTATCTAATTAAATGGTTAATGCACTTGAGTCCTTTGAATGAGAACCTAGTAAATTATTTGTTTGTTTTTTATTCTTAAAATGTAAGATGTAACTAGAGAAAAGATACCCTAATAAATTTTCAAGGACATGGTAGACAAGATTTCAAATGTAGAAATGGCTAAAGTCACAAGTTGGTAGTGAGTCCAAGTTTACCATATTGAAGTTTTATTATTTCTCTAGCTACAAATGTGGAAACTACACATTCAATCTCAAAAATAAAAATGGGAATCATAAAGGTGGAGAAAATAATTTGAATATGTTGTTTTATGGATGTAGATTACATATAAGAGTGTTATTAAATAGTTGGTAGTTCATTGATTGGAAATTCATTGACAAGAGGATACTGAGATTTCTAGTTTCTATAAATCAATGACCCAAGTAACCAATTTTGATTTGGGATTAGTGGAGATGTGTAAATATTAAAACACTTTGGTTATAAAAGGATATAATTTGTTTTTATCAAAAAAATGTTAGGCTAATATAACATATAGTAAGAAACTTTTATTAGATTTCATTCATTATTATGTTAAGAAAAATTCAATTAATAAAATCTCTTAGAGATTTAATTTATCTTTATGTTCATGTAAATACAATATTTATGGAGAAATAGATGGATGAAGATTATTTGTTATTATAAATGGTATTTATAGTTTGAATTTATTATATATCTTTGTTTTTTCAAGTTTATTTTAATATGTGTTTAGTTTCTAGAACCACCGAGCACCAAAAATGAGTCTCAGACACATTAATATTGATTGGTGTATCCATGCAAAGATTTAAAAAACCTTTGGAACAGGTGGTGGATGGTGTTTTTTCAACCTCTCATAGACACTAAATTTGAATTATATAGCACCTCAATCTTGTACACTTGTAAAATATTAACCTTTGTTATTCCTCTCAATTATAGACCTTTCTCATTTCTTAAAGGCTATCACACATTATCTCTTTATGATTAATATTTATCTCTTAGTCCAACCAATGTTATTGTGCCTATTTTATATCTTCCCAAACACTTACATCCTAGTCAAAAGCCTACATTTATACAGGTGTCCTATTACAATGTAAGTTTATAGTGTCCTAAATTCCTCAAAATTATAAATTATAACATGTCCCTATGGTTGGCCTATGTGATTTAGTTATATATATTTCCCTAAAGGATTGATATATATGCATGATCAATCCTTATTCATTCCTCACCTAGCACAAACCTAACAACCCACAAGGTAACTTCCCAAAAGAATTCAATCAAGGATTCAAGTGAGAAAAGCTTCCATATTTTATCATATTTCTATATCAACCATAGGGACATCACATCTATAGGTTTGAAGTACTTAAGGATCATCCCATGAGTCTTATTTACAAATTTATAAGCTAATCACTACTGTACTTGATTTACATATATTTCACCCTTGTGCACATACAAGCCAAGACATTAGAGGAGAACTACATCAATCTAAGGCCCTTTTCAAATTAGTGGATATTTAGGTATCACCTATTGGTAAATGATTATTTTAGTTTATCTCAATATTGTAAACCCACTAACCCATTTTTCCCAAGGTCACTATGAAGATGAAGAGTTAGGGTTTTGATAATCTGACAAGAGAGACAACCAATGATCTAGATTTGAATACACCAAAGTGAAGATGACATAGAACCTATAATATTCTAAGTAGTTACATATAGATCCAATAGGTATTTTTTACTGGACACCTGCATCTAAGTTAATTAGAAGCATCAAAGTAACCATTTGGGGTAAATACAACCATTCGAAGCCACATAGGTAAAATTTCAAGAATCTGGTAACTTATCCATAATCTAGATCTAGTTTATTTATACCCTATTTCATATCAAATGTAAATGCGCATATTAATCTATCTAAGTAATCTTGTTTTGAATTCATTTATATATGAATCACTAGTTATACTTTCTATTTTTATCATATATCAATATTTAAATTTATAATATTATTTATCTGAGTTTGCAATTAATTGGCCTATTATAGAGATAGTTTATCAGCCTTGTGCCCTAGGATATCTCTATAATTTTACCCATAGATTCTTAAATATATATTTAAGGGTTAAACATTTGGTGAATCTAATATCTATGTCTTTCCATAAAACTCCTAGCATGCTCTAGGTTTTATTTTATTTTCTTAATCTCTCAATTGTTATAGTTTATTTCAAAAATCATAATTTGTTTTCCTCAAATCATGTTTACTATGGATAAAAACTAATTATTCATCATCCTAACCCTAATGAGGGTGATACCTCCCATCCCTCTAACTATGTATAATCTATCACTTATCCAAGGGGTAAGGTAACTCATCATATAGTTTCAAATTAAAATAATCAATCTGATATACTTAGGGTTTTTGCTTGTGAATCCTTAAAATATAAAATCACCAATATGATTAGGTTAATAAAAGAGTTAAAAAAATAGATTACATACATGCAAAATCCTAAGCATATTAGTGTTAATCATGTGTTTGTATATTAATCTAGTAAGGTTTCATAGCCAAAGGACAAGTTAAAATAGAATGCATATAAAAAAAGTGATTCAAATCATATACCAAAGGATACTAAGATTATAAGTGAAATAATAAGAGAATTGGTTAAAATTAAATTGATCCAATTACCTCCTTTTCATCCTATAAGGAGATCAAAATACTATTGTGTATATCATAGAATGCATGGTCATCATATAGATTGTTGTTTTGCATTGAATAGCAAAATACAAAGCCTCAAAGATAGTGGGGATTCTATCATTGATACATCACTCAATAAAACCACTATCATTGTGAGTATCTCTCAAAAAACACAAGTACCAAAAAAAATGTGGTTACCAAAAAAAAACTCAAATGAAAAATAGTTTAAAATATCAAACATAGAGCAAGAAACAATTTAAAATGAAAAATATGATCATGATTTAATAGTTTTGGGAATATTAGAGTGTTATTCCTAATTTAGTTAAAGTTCTTAGTTAACTAAATAAGTAAATAATATTGTAATAAATATAGTACTAATTTGTAAAATTTATTTGACCTTCATAGCTTTATAAAAATAGTAATGAAATAGGAGAAATATAACTTAGCTTAAACAAGACTAAGATGGCTAAGACAAAAGCTAGTACTAGCTATGCAGTACTGGGACACTATCACAAATCAAGATCTGGATTTCATTTGGTGAAAGGATAGGAGTGCCTAAAATAGGACACTTTGAGGTCTAGTGATATAGTCTAGGTCCTGTCGCTATTATCCAAACTAGTCATAGAGATCTAAGTTTTTTAGGTTTCGTCCACTTATTAAATTTTGAGTCTTGATTATCGATGAAGCTCTTTGTAGAACTGATTTAATATCCAACCCTAGACCTTCAATATGCTTGAATGAAACTTGATAAAGATGGGGGTTAGTATGTGTAATATGTGTCAGATTGGCCATGATATTAGATCCTTGCATAGAAGATTGAGCAAATCTATGTATAAAGTAATGAAATCATAGATAAATTACAAAGGAGGAAGAAGCTTGTTTTCACATGATAATATTTCAAAATATAGTTGCTTACATAACATCATATTAACCTGCCTAACCTTCTAAAAATCAAAAATGGGTACATATAGGAAAAATTAGGGCAACATGAGGAAGCCTCTAATTTTCTAATTAGATAATTATATTAAAAATATAATTAGCTTATGTGACCCTTTTATAACTAACCTAAGGAAGCTTAATTGATAAAGAATGTCCATAAGTCCATGTGGGAAAAAACCCCCTTAATCATAGCTTAGGTGAGATGAGAATTGGGTCCTAGCATTGAAAGCCTAATGAGGTACCCAAGTACCTCATGAAGAACCTCCATAGGAGGAAGGAGAAGGTGGAGTAGCCCTAACCCCAATGAGAGCTTGTAGATGAACAAATTTAATCTCTATGAAGGGCTTGGTTAGAATATCTACAATTTGCTTCGATTTTGAATAGTACTAAAGATAAATGACTTACTCATTGATAAGATCTTTGATGAAGTGCATGTGAATCTCTATGTTCTTGGTCCTTTGATGGAGAACCAAATTCCTACAAATCTAGATAGTGCTTTGGTTGTCATAGTAGATAATTGTTGGCTTATGAAACTAGATACCAAACTCAGTGAGAATATCTTGAAGCTAGATTGCCTCAATGGTAGAATTACTAGCCCCTTTGTATTCTACCTCTGTAGATGATAAAACAATTGCATGTTGCTTCTTGCTTCTTGCTTCTTGCTTGACCAACTTATTGGAACTAAACCAAGTGAGAAACTATATCCTAAAGTGGACTTTTGGATTTGAATATATTCAACCCAATCTGAATCTATGTATCCAATCAAATCAACCTCTATTCTTGCTCTGTAGTGTATCCCATAGTTGTACAAACCTTGAATATAGTGTATAATCCACTTAGCTTCTTTCCAATGCAATTCATGTGGATCTTGTATAAACTAGGAGACCATACAAACTTCATAGGATATTTTAGGTCTAGTGTGTGTGAGATAGATAAGACTACCCATAAGTTACTAATATGGAGTTACATTAACCAATGGTGTAAGACAATCAGCCTCAAGCTTCACACTAGATAAGAAGGGAGTAGGATAGGCTTACAATTAGCCATGTTAAACCTTACAAGTAAATCAAGAGAATACTTGGATTATGATAAATTTATTTTGGAGACTGATTGAATGATTTCAATCCTAAGAAATAAATGCAACAATCCCATGTCTATCATTAAAAATATATCTGAAAGTGTAGTTTTCACTACTAAGATGAATGATCGTGAGCTCTTTATAATCAACAAGTCATCCATATGGAGACCTAAGATCAATAGAGAATCATCCTACTAGAAGATGTAGACATTCAAATTTGAGTAGCATCTGGTGAACCTGACTATGAGGAGAAAGGAGTCCCTCTTGGCATACCATGCCTAAGGGGCCTGTTTGAGTTTGTAGATAAATTTATTAAGTCTACAGGCCAAGGAGGAATCTTCCACAAATCCTTGTGGTTACTCCATGTAGATCTCTTCTTTGAGGTCATCATGTAGAAAAACACTCTTGATGTCCATTTGGTAAACATCCCACTGATGTGCAGTTGCAATGGCTAGAATGAGTCTAATAGACATCATCTTGACTACATGAGTAAATGTTTTAGTTTAGTCTATAGACCCCTTTGAAACTAGATGAGCTTTGTACTTATCAATAGACCCATTTGTACCATACTTGATTTGATAAACCCATTTGTAATAGACCAATTATCTTCCTTTAGGAAGAGGGACCAAGTCCCATGCTTTGTTCCTAATTAGCGAACTATACTCCTCCTACATAGAAGAATCCCATTCTAGAATACTAGATGCCTCATGAAAGGTTTGTAGATATAAGTCAATGGCCAAATAGGCATGTGAAGTCCCTTGAAACTATGAATGTGTCTGACTTGTATCTGATGGATTTCCAACCCATTTTATAGAACTTTGAAGTGTCAATCTAGCCCAAGTGGGATCGTAACTGTATGAGATTGTAGAATTAGGAGGTGATTCATCATCATTTGAGTTGTGAGTGTGAGATGGAGGAGGAGAATCTTCATCATTTATCTCATCACTTTAACTTGAAGAAGAAGAAGAGTCATCTTGATCATTAACAAGATTTTGAGGTGGATCCAAGTCACTATCTGAGGTGGAATCAATGTCTAGTGAGACTTTTGAAGAGTCTAGAGTGTTAGTAGTGAGTTCAAGTGGGCCCTCACGAAACTTGACACTCCTTTCAATGAACAACTCATGAGTTTTAAGATGAATAAGCATGTATCCCTTAATACCCTTTACATACCCCATAAAGATATAAGACTGACTCTGAGGGTCCATTGCCTTGCATTTATTCTTGTAAATATGGGCCATTACTGGTGATCCAAACACTCAAAATTGATATAATGTGGTCTTGTGACCATCCCAAGCTTTAAAAGGACTAATTCCTTTCAAGTATTTTATGTGGAACATGGTTATGAATATATCATGCATAGTTGATTGCTTTAGCCCAAAACTAAAGAGCAAGAGACTTTGATTAAAGCATGCAGTTGGCCATTTCTTTCAAGGTATGGTTTTTACATTTAGACACACCATTTTTCTAAGGATTTTATGGAACTTTGTGTTGCATTTGAATCCTCTCTGATGTGCAAAATTTCTCAACCTATTATTGACATACTCCCTACCATTATCAATCCTTAAGATTTTGATGAAATAGTCTAACTGCTTCTCCACAAGTGCCTTGAAATCCTTAAAGTGATCAAAGGCCTTAGAATTATTTTTAAAAAAAAACACCCATGCATACCTCAAAAAATCATCGATGAATATGATCATGTATCTAGTCTTGTTGAATGAAGGTTTTGGAAATGGACCTGCTATGTCACTATGGATAATTTCTAGCTTCTATTTAGCTCTCCTTACTTTGCCATTATCATATTTCTCTTCTAGATGCTTGCCAAGAATGTATCCATTACATAGGTCATCTGATAATTTGAATTTAGGCAACCCTAAAACCATGTCTTGATGACTAAGTTGATCCAATTAATGGTAGTTTAAATGGCCAAACCATTCATGCCATAGTTTGCTCACTCCATCTGCATGAGTAAGCAATGCAATAGAGGGTTGATCTAGGGAAAATTATGAGAAGGTATATAACCTAGACTAATGAATGGCCTTCTCATAAGCCACTATGGTATCACTATGTAGCTCCTTGATAACCACCGAATCAAGTGTGAACTCAACTTGCTTTCTTGCACCTATGTGAGTGATTTGATACACTGATAAAAGATTGGTGGATAGTGAAGAAACACATAGAACATCATTAAAGGTACCATCACTTACTTCAATCGATCCTTTACTACTGACTTCTATCAAAGTTTCATCACCCATGAGAATTGAAGGCATAGAACATGGCTCTATTTCTAAAAATAGATCCTTTGAGGAGGCCATGTGATAGGAAACACCCGAGTCAATAACCCAAGTCAAAGGCTGAGAAGCTACTACAACAAATGTCTTGCCCTTATTTTTACCCTTTTACCCTATATTTAGCCTTTGTATAATCTTTTGAAAACATGTTTTGAGTTGAGGACTTAGGAACACTGATGTTATTCTTCTTAAGCATCTTAGTCAAGGTGTCAATCTTCTTTTTCATGCACTGAGATTCATCATGCCCAAGTTTCTTGAAAAAGTTGCATTTGATTTTCTCCTTCTTATATTTCCAACTTGAAAATGACTCATTTGATAATGACTTAGGCTGGGCATCTAATTTTTTATTCTTCTTATGCTCATGATCTAGTTTAGACTATTTCTTCTCTTGTTTGCCACTACTAGAAGGCTTCTTCTTATCCTGATTGATAATCAAGGCATGTGATTTTGAAGACTTTAGTGCACCCATTTAAACCAAATTATCTTACTCCCAAGTTATATCAATAACAAACTCATCAAATTATGGCATTTTCCAAGTAGATCTAAGTGCACATTTGGTAGCATGAAATATAGAGACAAAAACTGAATAGTCATGACCCATTTTTGTAAGAATGGAGAGAATCAACTACTCATCTATTTTCTCAATGCCACATTATTTCAACTATAGTCTCAGTGATTTAAATGTTGTAAAGAAGTCTTGCAGGGTGTCATAGTCACCTGGGCTCAATGTGATGATCTCATTCTCCAGCTCATGACCCCTCATGATGTCTTGCACTCCAAAAAACTTGTCTAGAATGGTTTAGACTTCATTGGGAGTTTTTGCAGATTCAACATGAAATAGAAGGTTGGGAGATATTGATAGGCATAAGAACCCATAGGCCTAGTCAAATATATTCTACTACTTAAACTTTTTTGCATCTATAGATGGCTCAATTTCCTCACCCATAGTGATCTGATAGAGTCCTTTACCTCTCAAGGCAAGCTGCATTTTAGACTTCCATTCAAGATAGTTAAATGATGTGAGTGGTTCAATGTTTAGATGCATTAGTGCATATTAGATTGAGACAATTTATAGAATTGAAATGAAAGAAAAGAATAGATTACACTCAGTATAAATACCCCCTTAAACTATCAATAAGACTCCCCTCAAGTTACAATACAACATACACTCAATATTGGATGCCATGCTCTATCAATAATGTGTTTATGAGCAATTAGTGTGAGATAGTATGATAGGGATGTCAGGCACAACTGATAATTCATCCAAGAATAAAGGTATAAAAGGTTTGAATTAAGTTTTAATCCATTACACCATGGAAAAAATGGATTTTTCAAAAGGTTTAAAAAATATCACCAATGCGAACAGAAATTTATACTTTAGGAGATATTGTGGTATCTTTGTCACATGAATTAATGCAATCCCCAGGAAAAGGACTGGTGTGATGGTCAAAAGACAAGGGAATGGAGATGGAACACGAACTATGGAGGGAGGAGATAGGGGTGTTACTCCCCCAAGATTCCCAAGAGCTGATCATAGTGAGGGAGGGCCGAGCATCCAAGCTAAGGACACTTTCTATGCCAATGAGAGAGCCAAGGTCAACAAAGTTAACGGATGCTTGCCACCCAGCCAGGAGAGGCCACAATTGGTCATTTCACCTAAAGCAGTGAAGGAAGATGTAGAGTACCTAACCTCTCATGCCCTAATTTGTAAGTTTCTCAGTATTCATATCTCCATGGCGGCCTTGGAAGCCTAGGTCATTGGACATGGTAGGTAGAGGGCAATTTTGACATTATGTTGGCTGAGAACAGTTACTTCATGGTTAACTTCACTTTAGTGGTGGATAGGAATCAGGTCTTCGAAGGGGGCCCCTACTTCTATGATCACATTGGATTGTTTATTAAACCATGGCATGTGGGATTCAACTCTGCGGAGGAGCTCTCTTCTCGAGTGCCTATTTGGGTTCGGCTCTTGAGACTACCACTAGAATTATGGCACAAAGATATCCTGTGACAGATTGTAGCCATGATCAGGGCACCAGCGGCAATCTCGCATCAATCCCTAGAGAAAAATGTAATTACCTATGCTCGTATCTGTGTGGATATTGATTTAAATAACCCCTTGCCATATTCTATGGAAATTTGCATGGGAAACCTATCTTGGGTCCAGTAGATGGACTATGAAGCTATCCCCTTTCACTGTCGAATATGTCACATGTATGGACACCTGCATCATCAATGCCCTCTGGCTACCAGAGATGGAGGTGTCATGGGCAATCCTTCTAGACCACAGCTGAATAATGAAGGCATAGGCAATGGGCATCTCAGCTCTATGAGTACTGGCAATGGACAACTTTCAGGAGCAGTGAAAGGAAAGGCACACTTAAACACCTCCAATCTGGGCCAATTACATTCAAGATCAGGGGGGCCAAATCAGGATGGTTTTATTCCAATTTGCCACAAGGCCAAGGGGTGTGGACTTAACTGGCCTTTTGTAGACTAGCAGGCAGAATAGGGTTTCAACCGGTTCGAGGCCCTAGATAGTATGCTCATAGAGGAAGGCCTACCGATAGTTGAGCAGGAAGATCAGCCCAACTTAATGGAAAGGAACTCTACTCTTGTGGACACTCAGGAGATGGATGAACAACAAACCCAGGGGATGCCTCAAGGCCTAAAGGATGGAACCCCCACATTGCCCTCTGCTCATGAGAAGGAAGGACGATGGGCAGATTTGGTAAAGAATACAGGAGACTCCAGCAAAGAGAAAGGTCCTTTCTCCACTTTAGGACTAATGCAAAGACCCTTCAAGAAGACCTCCTCTACTGCCCCTTCCAAATCTAAACATAGGAAATACCAAGATACAATTAATATCATAGGTGACTTGCTGGTAGAGTCAGGGGCTATTAAACCCCTGGAGGAGCACTTCACTCACTCTACCCAATGATTTTCCTCTCTTGGAATGTGTAGGGACTGAATAGTGCCCCTAGACAAAAAGCTATCTATAAATTGTTATGGGATCATTCTCCTGATATTCTATGCATCCAAGAGACCAAGTTCTCAGTGGACTCTATGCTGGCCTATGCCCCAAACACCTGGCTTCATGGACAGTGCCAGTGTGTGGGTGCCTTGGGAAATTTTGGTAGACTGGTTACATGGTGGGACCCCAAGAAGGTTACTCCTTTGCATTAGATTGCTAGCATATCAACCCTATCAATGATAGGATCATCTCATGAAACAGGTGAACTGATTCTAGTCACCAATGTATACACTCATGTGGATCTTCTCAGGTAGCTCAGACTATGGGATCACATCCGGTATGTCACAGGCTGCCATCTGTATCTTCCTTGGATTATAGCTGGGGATTTTAATGCTATTGTTAGCATGAAGGAGAAGAGGGGAGGATTGGATCAGCTGGGCCCTTCCTCAGAGCTCCTCCAGCAAAGTATATTCTCCTTACACCTTTCAGATGTGGAGCCTCTGAATGGCCTCTTCACCTGGAATAATAGAAGGATCAGGGAAGATGCAATCTTAGAATGGTTGGATAGGTTCCTTGTTTTGTGTTTCTGGCTCTCCAGCTCTTTCCATATCTCATCTAAAATTTTGGATTGGAGAGGCTCTGACCACTGGCCTATCAAGTTGTCATCAAATTACATCATGGTTCCTAAGAAGCCCCCATTCAAGTTTTAGATGATGTGGCTTTGGGAGCCTACCCTCCAGGCATTAATGGCAAATTGGTGGAGACAGGGAGGCCTAGCCTATGGAATGGCCATGTTTACCTTCTCTAAAAAAATTTAGCATGTTAAAAAGAAGCTCCAAGTCTAGAACAGAGAATGTTTTGGCAATCTACACACCATGAAGAGGAGGGTGCAAGATAGGCTAGATGATATCACCAAGCAAATGTGTGACCAAGGCCTTTCAGAGGCTCTTAGCGCAGAGGAATCCAAGGCTCATGCTAATTTGGCAGAGTGGGAGCTACGTGAGGAAATCTATTAGAAGTAGAAGGCACGGATTGATTGGCTCCAGGTAGGAGACAAGAACACTACTTTTTTCCATAACTCTGTGCAAGACCGACGCAACGGGAACTTCATTTCATCCCTTGCTTCTGTGGATGGTACAATTTTGAGATCTTCCCATGTTATCTCTAGGGAAGCAACTCGATTCTACTCTACCCTTTTTTTAGATGATCTCCGTTCTAATGGAATAGTAGAGGATACAGTTCTATCCTGCATCCCCATGATAGTGACCCCAGACCAGAATGAGTTCCTTATGTGGCCGGTGGGCATGACCAAGCTGGAGGGTGTGGTCTTCAACTTGAGGCGCGGTAAAGTGCCCAGACCTGATGGCTTTCCTGCCAAATTCTACCAAGAATTTTGGAGCATCATTAAGCAGGAGCTCCTGGCAGTGATACAGGAATCTTATGCCAACAAGGAGCTGCTCAGAGCAATGAATGCCACCTTCCTAGTTCTTATCCTGAAGAAAGAACTAGAAAACAAGCTGGATTAGTTCAGACCCATCACCCTATGCAATGTGATCTACAAAATCATTACTAAGCTTCTGGTGGAGAGGCTCAAGGCTTGCTTGGCCTCAGTGATTTTGGAAGAACAAGGAGCTTTCGTGGAAGGTAAATAAATTTTGGACCAAGTGGCCATTGCTTCTGAGGCTATCCACTCCATATGTGTTTCCTAGGAGCATGCCATGGTCATTAAGCTAGATATGGCCAAGGCATATGATAGATTCAAGTGGAGTTTCCTAAACAAGGTTCTGCTAGCTTTTGGCTTTAGTCAGGAGTGGGTGAAGTGGGTATTGAGATGTGTCACTACTCCCTCTTACTCAGTCCTCATTAATGGCAAGCCCTCAGAACTCTTCAGAGCCTCACGTGGCCTGTGCCAAGGTGATCTACTCTCTCTGTACCTATTCATCATCTTGGCCGAAGGACTTGGACGCCTCATCAAGTCAAGGGTCTCTCAGAATTTGCTATAGGGGTGGAAGTGGGGGGCCGGATTGCCTACCTTATCCCACCTCTAGTTTGTTGATGACATAGCCCTTGTGAGAAGAGCCAGAGGTAGAGAGGCAGAGGCATTTCAGCTCACTCTTGATACATACACGATAGCCTTAGGTCAACAAATCAATGACCACAAATCTTCTATCTATTTTTTCAATACTCCCAAGCTGATTCAGAGGAGGATTATTGCAATCTTTAGATTCCAGCCGTAACCACTCACGTTGACCTACTTGGGAGTTCCCATTGTAGTTGGAAGATAGCCTAGGAGATTCTGGCAAAATATTCTTGATAAACTCTGGAGTAAAATCAACCATTAGACACATAGATGGCTCTCTACAGCGGGCAGAGTAATCCTCCTATAGGCCATGATCCAGGCCCTCCCTACATACAGGAGTATGGTCCAGTCTGCTCTGATGTACTTCCTCAAGGAATTTGATGCTCTCTCCCATCAATTCTTGTGGAGTGGTAATTTGCAAAATGTTAAGTGGAGCCTCATTAACTAGAACATAGTCTACCGCCTAAAGAAGGATGGAGGCCTTCGATTGCACTCAGCCATCTTCTCCAGTCAAGCTCTCACTGCCAAACTATATTGGCATTGGTGCTCTAGCCCCTCCTACTTATGGGCTCAGATCCTGCATTTCAAGTACTTCCCAAACACCAAACTAGTGATTATCCCTAGACTACCACTGGAGGGGAGGGGATCTATGATTTGGCATACCCTCACATTGGGTGCTCAGCTGGTTAAGTGCAATCTCTTTTGGATTTGCAATAGGGGTATCGATGTCCTATTTTGGACTAATTCTTGGGATGGATCTCCTCCTCTTCTCTCCTCCCACCCACACTTACAGCCCCTCAGTCATGTTTTTCTTGCAGCCAGATGGGATTATGTGGATCACTATAAGGAGGCCTTCACCCTGTGCCTGGCTGTGAGTAGCCAGTGGAAGAATCCTTTAGAATGGCTATCGAGTGGCATGATGGAGGAGTGGGAGGAGCTAGTTTGGCTCCTAGACTCTAGGAGATGTACCTCTTTGTAGGATCGTGATGTCCTGGCTTGGGGAGGAGCACCCTCAGGGAAGTATTCAGTGTCCTCAGGATATTTGGCACTATTGAAACAAGTTTTTGGTGCAACTGAGATTTCTTGGCCTAAGAAAGTGTGGAATCAGATGCAGTGGCCCAAGTGCAGTTTTTTCCTATGGGTGTTACACCACAACAAGGCCCTTACCTGGGATAACCTGTGTAAGAGGGGATTCCAAGGTCTGTCCATCTACAACCTATGCCGCAACAGTGAGGATTCGGCCTCCCATCTTTTCTTCTTGTGCCCCTTTGCCAAATAGCTTTGGCATTTGTGGTGGCAGGCATGGGGATGCCCCTGATGGCACGCAGTCTCTCTCAGTGAATTTTGGGCTCGCATTGGCCAGCCTCCCACCAAAGTAACGCACCTTCAAGTGGCCTGGTCCATCAGCCCCTCATTCATACTATGGAATATCTGGCTCGAAAGGAACCGTAGAATCTTCCTGAATAGGTATGTTGAGCCTAGGCTGGTATGGAGGTGAATCACCATGGCACTTCAGGAAATGGTGAATACCAAATGTCAGTGGGGGGAGGCCAAAGTCTAGCAGACATTGCCATCTTTGCTTGCCTCTCCCTCGAGAACTTAGGTGGCACTTTGGCTGCTACTCCCATGCTCTTAGCATTTGGGGCTGGTCAACAGGTGCAGCCTATTAAGCATGCGGGCCAGTGGTCCCCCCCTTCGGATGGCCTTCTTAAAATCAACACGGATGGGTCCTCATGTGGAAACCTAGGCATGGCTGGCATGGGAGGCCTTGGTAGGAATAGTGGAGGTAATATCCATTTTTGCTTTTCAATTTTCAAGGGCATTCACACAAACAACCTCATGGAAGCCATGGCAATTATGGACGTGATACAGTAATGCTGCCAGCAGGGGTGGACTAGAATCATTTGTGAATCGAATTCTCAGATTGTTTTCAACTTACTAAATAAGAGAAATGCTGATATAATGGATTGGCAGCTATCTGTTACTATTCTTCAGATCCTCCAACTTTGTTCTTCACTGGAGGAGGTGACCTTCTGCTATATTCCCTGTGAATGGAATGGGGTTGCGGATAGCCTTGCTAAGTGGGCCTCGGAACATGGCCTGGATTGGAATATCACTGACCAAACTATGCTTTTGGTGGATCTTTCTCAAAAATTGGCCCAACTTGTGGACCAGGACAAAGTTATGTAATTGTCTTGCCTTTTTGTTTTTCAATAAATTTTTACCCCTCTTTTAGTTAAAAAAAAATATCACCAATGCATAGATCTTGAAAAAATATGTACTTTCAAACAAAATAGTTTCCAAAAGGGAGTTATAGATTGAAATTTATGGCACTTACAAGTTCTTACTTCACATATTCATGGACCCTATTTTTTATCAAAAAAGATATAAATGGAAAAAAAATCAAGTAATGCTACCCCACAAACACAATCAGTAAAGACCCTCTAAAAGTCTGAGTTGGTCCATGAAGAGTAATTCATGTTTCTTAGACTTCTCTACTTAAGAAGTAATCGGCCTTTAAGAACTTGAGTAATATTGTACCAAAACCCCAGATTGGTCTATGAAGAGTAATTTTGGTTTCTTTGATTACTCTACTTGAGAAGTAATCAGCCTTCAAGAACCTATGTAGTGTTGTTCCAAAACCTTGGATTGGTCTATAAAGAGTAATTTGGGTTTCTTGGACTGCTTTACCCTATAAGTAATTGCCCTTCAAGAACCTGAGTAAAGTACTTCCACAAACCTGAGTTGTTCTATGGGCAAGTAATCCAAGTTTTCAGACCTTGAATACTTAACTTATTAGATTGAAAATAAAGCACCTTCTAAAACCTAATTTGGTCTGTAGACAATTAATCAAACTTATCAAACAACTTAACTTAAAAAAAGTTAAGCTACTCACTGTTGGAAGTCTGAGTTGGTCTACTGACTAAGTAACAGCCCTCTGAAAGTCTAGATTGGTTAGTAGACTCTTCAGAGCATGCAACTTGAATTTGATAAATTGTTGAGCCAAAGTAATAACCTCTTACAGATCTGAGTAGCAAAGAGGTTTAGTGACACATAAATAAGAAAAGCTAAAAACATCCAAAATACTTCAACTATGGAAAATATGAAAGAGACCCATTTAAGATTTAAACCCAAGGAAGAAAACCTAGAAGGCATTTTTGTACATCAACATAGAAAGTATAGATTTTCAGTGAAAATGAAAAAAATGGAGCCTTTGAATGCCAAAAAAGGGGAAGTTTTGATTGTTCCAGAACTAGGTTGAGTTTACAGTTGATCCTAAGGTTTTGGAACCTTCTCAAACTAATTAAACAATCAGTTTTGAGATCTGAAGCTCTAGTAGAAAGCTTTGTAAAAAAAATCCAAGGAATCCAACCAAACCCTTCTTTTTGTTGGAATAACAAATGTAGCAAGATTTCACCATAAAGATTACTGCAATACAGGTAAAAATAGATCTGATACCATGTCAGATTGACCATGATCTTGGATCCTTGAATAGAATATTGAAAAAATCTATGTATAAAGTAATGAAATCAAAGATAAATTATAGAGGAAGAATCTTGTCTTCACATGACAATATTACAAAATATAACTGCTTACATAAAATTGTATTAACCTATCTAACCTTCTAAAAAGAAAAAATGGGTATATATAGGTAAAATTAGAGAAACATGAGGAAGCCTCTAATTTTCCTCATTAGATAATTACATTAAAAATATAATTAGCTTATGTGATCCTTTTATAACTAACCTAAGGAAGCTTAATTAACAATGAATGGCCATAAGGCTATGTAGGCAAAACCCAATGAGAAAAATAACTACACTAACAATATACAATGAACATGTATTTACACCCCTTATGTGGGTATGCTACCTACATACCAAAACTTCGAAGAGGGATCAAGCCATATATAGTTCTCCCATATAATGTACTTTATGCAAGTGTTATGCAGATGTAAGAAATGGTAAATCATATGTGCTTGAGGTGACTAGGGACTATTGCGAGGGTTTGAATGAGCTTGCGGCTGCATTGACTAGTTGTATGCAAAGAATAGGAAAAAATGTCTTAGTGGTTTTGCTTGTATTCTTTCTTGATTTTTAAATGATTTATCAACCCATTATAAATGAACTTTGAATGGGATTTTATAGAGATCTATTGGTCATGATTTAAATGCATTCATGCTAAGCCAACACCATAAAAAAGAGGAATCAAGAGAAAATAGTCACCTAGGCTTGAAATGTGATTAGATAAGAGTGATATAAATGGGAAACCCTAGGGTTTAGCACTATAGTCCAACCCCAACACTCTTATCTTATAATCTAGAGACTTGGGGGGGATGGAATAAACATAGAAAGAGCCTGACTAAGCTAGAATAAGATTACGAAAGTCTACGGATGACTAGGAATCAATGAAAAGGTGGATAGAAGGGTCATGAGAGTATGTAAGAGGGACCTATGGGTTGGGTATCACAATCCACACTCAAGATACCAATTTTAACATTTTATATGACTATATTTGCCCTCCCTTTATTCTAGTGATGCAACAAAGTGAAATACTAGGATAAATAAAAAGTAGAAAGTGTACCTGAACTTACTTGCAAGGGTGAAGCCCATGAAGCTATGTGAAGTTAGGTGTGCATAGAGAGAGCAAATTATGAATTGTAAATATTCAAGAGAAAACAAAGAGTAAATCAGTTCTTATTAGATACATTATATTTAAAATAAGAATGTATAAAGTTGGGTAAGAGAGAGAGAAAGAGAAAGGAATGAATACACCTGATTAGGTATGTAAACCAATACAAAACTTGTTGTGATCTTGACTGATGCTGAATGATGATGAGTAATGTTAGGTATGTGTTTTACTAAGAGTAATATCATGAATGGAGATGAGTGTTCAATTCCCTAAGAGTGGATCAAAAATGTAAAGGTTGGCCCTTTGACTCCATCATCACCTACTGAGTGAAGCTATGTGATAATGTGTGTGTTAATCGATGTTAGGATTATATGTCCAATCCCTCTAAGTAAGTGGCTCAAGAATACAAAGGATAGCTAGACCTTTAGCTCCATCATTGCTGTTAGGATCTTACAGCACAATTGATTACTTTTGTGTAAGCAACTAAACACAAAATTAAACCAAAAATAATAAGTAACTAGAAATCAGAAACAGCAAAGAATATGAGATACAAGAAACAACCAAAAACTTGTATTAAACTCTTCCAAAAGGAAATACAATGAAGAAATCTCTCTTTCTTCTCACACCTCTCAGATGTATAGATCTCTTTCCCTCAAGAGTTCTCTCTCTCAATTACAACCAACTCCAACACTTGGATTGATTCACATTACATGTCTATAAGCTATGAAGATATAACCCTATTATATAATACTAAGATTCATGAGCTATGCATTCTCCACCATTAGATACACCTCTTAATCAAAGGTTCAAATTTGTCTTGCCAAAAATAGAAATACAGACTCAATACTAATAGTTAATCTTTTCATGCAAACAATCTGTTCTTCCTCAAAAATAGAATTTTGGAATGCACAAGTGACTGACATCGGTCCCTATCTATCTACATGTGACCAAAGTCAATTGATCTTTAACCGATGTCGGTAGCCTCTGGTCCTCCTAACCGATATCAGTCGATCCTGACCAATGTCAGTGTCTATGTAACTCCAGTAACCTCTGCATTTGCTCATTTGGTGAAGCTTTTAGCTCCACAACTCAATAATCTCCCACTTGGAGATAAATAGCTGCACTTGTACCTGTACAGCAACATCCTCTAGCTTCTTTATCTTCAAGTTCAATCTTGAAGACCAACAAAAGTTGAATGAAGATTCAACTTCTCCTTTATTATCAGCTTTGTTAACATATCAACAGGGTTCTTATCTGTATGGATCTTTTCCAGCTTCAACTCACCATCCTCCAATAACTATCTAATGAAGTGGTACCTAAGCTATATATGTTTGGTTCTTGAATGAAAGGCTGAATTCTTTGCCAAATGAATTGCACTTTAACTATCACTGTACAATCTACAACTCTTTTGCTCCTGTCCCAACTCTTCCATGAACCGAGTCATCCAAATCATTTCCTTGCTAGCCTCTGTGATTGCAATGTATTCTGCCTCTGTAGTAGACAAGGCAACAACCTTCTACAACTTTGAAATCCAGCTAACCGCCATTTCACCAACAGTGAAGACATATCCTGTGGTACTTCTCCTGCCATCCAAGTCACCTACCATATCTGAATCTACATACCCATGTAGAGAAGTGTTTGACCCTCCATAGCATAAATGCCTACTGTTGGTCCCTCTCAGATATCTAAGAATCCACTGAACTGCTTTTCAGTGTTCCTTTCTTGGATTGGCCATAAACTTGCTGACAAATCCCACTGCTTGGGCAATATCAGGTCTAGTACATACCATTGCATACATCATGCTCCCAACTACTAAAGCATATAGAACTCTACTCATGTACTCAACCTCATCATGTGATTTAGGACACTGTTCTTTGCTCAACCTGAAGTGTCCAGCCATAGGTGTGCTTACCAATTTTGCATCCTGCATATTGAACCTCTCCAACACCTTGTTCACATAATCCTCTTGAGACAAAATCAAACTGTTATTTTTCCTGTCTCTCTTAATACTCATGCTAAGGATTTTCTTTGCTACTCCTAAATCTTTCATGGCAAATGTGTGAGCTAATTTTACCTTAAGCTCATTAATATCCTGCATGTGTGAACCTGCAATAAGCATATCATCTACATGCAGTAACAGGATAATATAACTACCATTATCCAATCTATTAAAATATACACAATGGTCAGATTGACATCTACTAAAGCCATGCTCTGTCATAAACCTATCAAACCTCAAATACCATTTTCTTGGAGCTTGCTTAAGACCATATAAGCTTTTCTTCAACCTGCACACAAGTTTCTCCTTTCCTTTGACCTCAAAACCTTCTGGTTGATCCATATATATTTCTTCATCCAAATCTCCATGAAGAAATGCTATCTTAACATCAAGCTGCTCAAGATGAAAATCCTCAATAGCATCTAAATATAATACAGTCTGAATAGAAGTCATCTTTACTATAGGAGAAAAAAATTCACCAAAATCAATACCTGGTTTTTGTGCAAATCCCTTTACTACCAACCTAGCCTTATGTCTCATTTTTCCATTCTCTCCTTCCTTTAACTTGTAAACCCATTTGTTTTTTAGTGCTTTATTTTTGGCTGGTAACTCAACCAAATCCCACGTTTGGTTCTCTTTCAAGGAATTAATTTCCTCATTCATGCCATGCTCCCACTGTTTCCTAGTTTCTACCTGCATTGCCTCATCAAAACTTTTTGGTTCTCCACTATCAGTGAGCAATAAGTAGAATAAAGAAGGGGAATATCAAATCAGAGGTTTACTTACCCTTTATAACCTCCTCATGGGTGTTTGAGACTCATTCACATCTTGTTGTCCACCCAAAGTTCTTTCTATCAGTGACCGATCTCGATCATCTCTTAGTCTACACCTGACTGACGTCAGTTCCACATGACCGACATTGATTACTGTCTGACCGACGTTGGTTCCTTCTTGACTGACATTAGTTCTTGCTTGACTAACATCGGTGTCTATGTTTTCCTGTGTGTGATTATTTTTACCCGTGAGCTCATTTTGGATCATAACCTCATCCAAATCAACATTACCATGCTCAGAATTATTTAGCTTCTTGAGCTGATCATTGTACATCACCTTCTCATTGAAAACTACCTCATGGCTTCTAATAATTTTGTTAGTTTCTAAATTCCACAATCGGAATCCAAAATCTCTAGAGCCATAACCAATGAATGTGCACCATATAGATTTAGCATCCAGCTTCTTTCTATTTTCTTTATCAATGTGCACAAAAGCTTCAAAACTAAAAACTTTGAGAAATGAAAGATCTACCTTTTTACCTATCCGTGCCTCTTCTGGAATTCGACCATCTAGTGTAGTAGAGGGTCCTTTGTTAATTAAGTAAATTGCAGTATCTACAGCTTCTACCCAAAATTGTAAGGGCAAACCAGCATGCAACCTCATACTCTGTGCACGCTCCATTATTGTTCTATTCATCCTTTTAGCAACTCTATTTTGTTGAGGTGTCCTTGGAACCATCCTTTCCCTGCGTATTCCATTCATAAAATAGTAACTATTGAATTTATTACTGTAGTACTCACCACCATTGTCAGATCTAAGGCACTTCAATCTAAAACCTGTTTCATTCTCAACTAAACCTTTCCATTTCTTAAATGTGTCAAAAACATCAGATTTTCTCCTTATGCAATAAACCCATACCTTTCTTGTAGCATCATCAATGAAAGAAACATAATACCATGATCCTCCAATAGAAGCTACCTAAGCTAGTCCCCACACATTTGTGTGAACAAGCTCTAACTTGTGCTTCTTCTTTGTTGACCCAGTTTTGAAAAACCTCACTTTCTTTTGTTTTCTAAAAATACAATGCTCACAGAAATCTAGATCTATGCTTTTCAAATTTGAAAGCTTACCTTTTGACTTAAGAACATTCATTTCCTTCTCACTCATGTGGCCAAGCCTACAGTGCCACAACTTTGCATCTACATCTGAAGTAAATAAAATAGAAGGAGAATGATCAGTGATACAAGTAGATAGATAAAGTGTACCTACTCTCTTACCTCTAGATATTACAAGTGCACCCTTGGAAACTTTCCAAGATTCCATTGTGAGAGTTACTGTGCAACCCTCATCACCCAACTTTCTTATAGAAATCAAATTCCGCTTCAGGACAGGTACATGCATGGCATCCTTCAACACCCATGTGTTGCCATTCTGTAATTTCAGCTGCACTTTTCCTTTGCCAACAATTTTACAAGGCTCATCATCCCCTAAATAGACTATTCCAAAATCTCCATGGACATAATCATTAAAAAATTCTCTATTTGGAGTTGCATGGAAAGAGGCACCAGAATCTAAAACCTAAGATTCTATTTTATTATCCAAAGAAAATATAAGAGCATCTTGTGCAACAATACCTGTAACTTTTGCTTCTTCTTTACCTTCATGCTGATTTTCTTGTTTAACTTTCAACCATCAATCTTTCTTTGCATGCCCTTTCTTTTCACAATTCTAGCAGATTATTCTTCCATTTCTGGATTTGAATCTATTTCTCATCTTTGACTTTGACCTTGATCTCCCTTGCTTTCCCTTCTCTCTTTGCCTTCTCCTGCTTTCAATACTTAAAGTATTACCTAATGTTTCCTCTGTGCTTTTCCTACAAATTTCTTCATTCAAGATTACACTAACAACATCATCAACTTTCAAGATATTTGAAGCAAATGCAGTATTACTAACTGCCATTACCAAACTATGCCAACTTTCAGGTAAACAGCATAAGATTAAGACAGCCTTAATTTCATCATCAAAAATTATTTTGACTGAATTTAACTAATTTACTATTGCATGGAAATCATTTAGATGAGTAGATACAGATCCACCTTTCTACATTTGTAAATTAAATAATTACTTCATAAGACATACCTTATTTGAAGCTGAGGGCTTTTCATATAAATTTGCTAAAGTATCCATTAACTCTACCATTGTCTTTGCCTGTGATAAGTTGGAAATCACAGAAGATGCCAGGCTCAACCTTATAGATCCAAGAGCCTTTCTATCAAGAACATTCCATTCTTCATATTGCATATATGTGGGCTTTCTTGAAACCCCGCCCAATGGTAAGTACAGATCTTTCTGATATAGATAATCTTCAATCTGTATCCTCTATAATTGATAATTCTTGCTGTTAAATTTCTCCATTCTTAGTTTACTTTCTTCTACCATTACTTTACTCCCACTCAATCAGAAACCCCTTATGAGTGACCTATAATCAACAAACACTAACCTGATCTAATACAACCTGTTAGTGAATCCAATGCTCTGATACCACTTGTTAGGATCTTACAGCACAATTGATTACTTTTGTGTAAGCAACTAAACATGAAATTAAACTAGAAATAATAAGTAACTAGAAATCATAAACAACAAAGAATATGAGATACAAGAAACAACCAAAAAATTGTATTAAACTCTTCCAAAAAGAAATGCAATGAAGAAATCTCTCTTCTCACACCTCTCAAATGTATAGATCTCTTTCCCTCAAGAGTTCTCTCTCTCAATTACAACCAACTCCAACACTTGGATTGATTCACATTACATGTCTACAAGCTATGAAGATCTAACTCTATTATATAATACTAGGATTCATGAGCTATGCATTCTCCACCATTAGATACACCTCTTAATCAAAGGTTCAAATCTGTCCTACCAAAAATAGAAATGTGGAATCAATACTAACAGTTAATCTTTTCATGCAAACAATTTGTTCTTCCTCGAAAATAGAATTTTGGAATGCACAAATGACCAATGTCGATCCCTATCTGTCTACATGTGACTGACGTTGGCCGATCTTTAACTGACATCGGTAGCCTTTGGTCGACTCTTGACCGATGTCGGTCGATCCTGACCGATGTCGATGCCTATGTAACTCTAGTAACCTTTGCATTTGCTCATCTGGTGAATCTTTTAGCTCTACAACTCAAAAATTACCCCATGAAGTGAAGCTATAAACTGATACAAATATGAATGTGTGTCATATGAGATGGCTATTGAAGCCCGTGAATGTTCTATAATCTAACAATGTGGTGTGGATAGCTGAATGTGTACTAGAAACTAGGCCAATCTTGGCCAACTCTAGAAGGAGGAGATTAGGCTTGTATGAAAGCCACTTTGAAACTAGAAATTAGGCTTATGTGGAAGATACTTGAG
Organism: Torreya grandis; assembly: GCA_037957365.1. Taxonomy (NCBI): domain Eukaryota; kingdom Viridiplantae; phylum Streptophyta; class Pinopsida; order Cupressales; family Taxaceae; genus Torreya; species Torreya grandis. Next base: position 1,053,390 of record JARHVA010003771.1, on the reverse strand, counting down.
AATGTGGAGGTTAGGCCTATATGAAAGCCACTCCAAAATGATGCTAACCACCTATAGATAGAATAAGGCATGCAACTATTATAAATGCCTAGGTAAAATAATGAACTCAAAAAGAAAAGAAGACAAATGTGCTATGTACATTGTCCCCAATCACTAGTGTCTATAACATGGATTCTGATCTAAAATTTATACCAATTACCCAATCTAAAACTAGAATCAAGATCCAGCATGTTGTGCATGATACCTCATATATCTAGATTCTTTGAGAAAATTTGTATTGAAGCTATTGAATCTAAACTAATATGTATGTGATAAAACTATAGCTAAGCTGACCTTCTACCTATTTTTAGAAAATCTAGGTCTTTTATTGTTAGGATAAGAGCACCAAAAATAGGACACCCTGTTGTCCAATGCTATTATCGATGTCTAGCATTATTGTCCTTTACTAAATCTGATGATTATTCTATAATCATCACTATTTTTTTGGTTTGTTCTACCTAGTTTGACCTCTGATTATTGTTTTAAGTGTTCTAAAAACTAATTTTTTGATCGATAAGAGCTCTGATATCTATAGAAAAACCCCTATTTGTTTCCCCCTCTTTTGAGGGTAGCAATGAAGACCCTATAATGACTAGCCTCAGAAAAAAGATCCCTACAAGTGTGTTATGCTACAAAATACATGATATAGTAATGATAATTGAAAAGATGTCTCAAGATATAGCATAGTTTGTTTAGGAGATAGTTAGATCATTAGGGGTATGCCTAGATAGATATAACAATGTAATAGCATGTGTAATGTATTGAACTAAATCTAGAAATGTTAGTTGTTAGTTTTCAAGGAAGGATGGAACATGATGTCCATCATAGAATCTAAGAAAACTAGATAATGCATGATATGGATCATGGCATTGCAAACAATAAAAAACATTAAGTAAATAAACATACAAGACAAGAAGAAAGAAGTATACAAGAATGGCCAAGGGGCCAAGAAATTAAGGGATATGGGCACATGTCACTCAAACTAGAAAGCAAGCATACAAGGCATGTTTAAATGCCACATACACTTATAATTGAAAACAAGCAAGGTTGGCACGAGAGCCACAATCACATAGAAGAGTACAAGAAAATAACATTGGTAAATGTCCTAAGGCACACACAAGAATAGAAGAAAAAGACATTGGTAAATTTCCTAAGGCACATATAGGAGATAAAATAGCAACTAAGAAATTCAGTCACATCTATCTACGCAAAGTAAAAAAATAAGGTATGTAATATATTGGAAATACAATCACATTTAACTAATCAAAGAAAGAAGTAAAAGAATGTAATATATGTAGTACAAGACTACGTAAATGCTAAGAAATACACAAGTGTTATATACTAGTGAGTGTTGATAGAGCAATCTATGTAAGCTAATAAGTAATGTACATCAACATGATAACTAGAGTGTGTGGTATAGGAATGACATAACTTAGATGGTGTAGTCATGTAGAAGATGCATCCAATGGGTAAATATATTGATTTATGTCTCGAATGTAAATGTAGGATGCCCCCTCAATGGGTAGAGTGAAGCAATCAAGGATCTGGATGTCACTACACACACTCAAAAAAGTTCAAGTGAAGCATGGTAATGTAGATAAATTAACAAATAATAGCATAGAACAAAAAATGTAAGTCTAGCATGGTAGTAAAAATGTAAAGCATGAATAATTCATACAATTGAAATGTTTTTGGTGTTTTTAATTATTTGAATGTTTTTGGATTTTGAAATGTTATATTGCTTTTGGTATTTTGAAATACTTAAATGTTTTTAGTATTTTTGAAATATTTGAATGTTTTGAATTTTTGATATAAGCTATATACAATCAATCATAAGGAGACTACGTACAAGTAATTGAAAAAAATCTATGTACAATCAAGCATTAGTGGAATATTTACAAGAATTTGAGAAATTATGTACAAGAAAGACTGGGAAGAAATGATAATAGTCGATGAGTCTCATGAGATACTCCCTATCATGGTGTCATGTATCAAACAAAGGAATCATACATGATTGTGAAGCATGAGGGAATGGATATGAATATGACTTTGAATATTTGGATTCATTGTTGGTATCTTGGAAATCATAATAACATGTATTGTTCCATTCATCATTATCATCTTGATTTTGAACCAATGGAATGCTAGTGTTGAATTTTGTTATATCTAAATCTTTTCCTTTGATAAATTATGTCTATGAATGATTTTCCTTAGGATGTTCAATAAATCCCAAACCTTGGTGACAAACATTATCAATTGCCAGAATAGGAGTAGTGATGCCTTGAGCATTCTTTCCCAACCCTTGACCTTTATAATCAAACTATTGTAGATATTTTTGACCAAACCCATATTGCTTTGGAAGTTGAGACTTATTTTGGAGAGGTAGATTTGCATATTTTTTGTATTTTACCTATGCTTTTAGTACTATTTGTTGCTCTGATTTTGCTTTTTGATCCTTTTATTGTTCTGAGTTATGCTTTGGTAACCACTTTTGTATTGTTTCTAAATTTGACCCTTTATGAATGTGTCCCTATCACTATGGATTGTTTGACTGATTTACCTTGTATAGGGTATTCATTAGCAATTATCTATTTTATATGTTTTTTTAATGCCAAACATGAATCTGTGTGATGCCCATGCATTTTACGATATGCATAATAATATATAGATCTTCTCACTGGATGTAGAGGAGGTAGTTTGATCAAATTATATTTAATCATTTCCCTTAGTACCTCACTTGAAATCTTATTTGATATTTAAATGATTTTTGAATAAATATTTGTAGGGTTAATTTGTTGTGATTTTTTGTTCTGATATGTAACATTACTTGTAACCAATTGACTAGGAGAAGGTACATATACATGATTGACACTAGGGTACCTTTGAAATTTTTTTATTATAATCTAATTTTCCAATGTTGTGATCTTTTCTTGTAATAGCTGATTTTTCATTTGTAAATATAAAATTAACTTGATTATACTGGTGATTTGATCCCTTAGAGTCTCACAAGTTCAAACCCTAGTTATTTCTTATAAACATGTAAGCATATATGCTAAAGAGGATTTGAAGAAGTTATACGCTGAATGTATGCATTAGGAATAATAGTATATGCTACCTCACCTTTTGGAGTGGTGATGACATGGACCTAGTTAGAATAAAATTAGCTATCACCCTCTTGGGGGAGAGGATAAGAAGGAAATTCTTTCCTGATCATAAGATATGACATTGAAACTTGACAGGTGGTTGTTAGCTTATGCAATGGATCCTCTAAGTATATAAGGAATTTATTCTTGATTGAATTACACATAATATAGAGATAGCATATTAAATAAGTCATTATATTTATAAGTTGTATATAAATATGATTATAAATAATATTCCACATGAGAGATAGCAAATAAGGGATAGAGAGCACATAATTTTGAACTAATGCATAAAAAACTTTAACTTCTAACATAACATTTCTAACATGTTTAGAAAAATGATATTTTTAAAAATTAATATGGAATTTTAAAAATTAATGTGAATTTTTTATTTAAATATGAAGATAAAAAATTAAAAAAATTATTGGAAAAATCAACAATGAATTTACCTAGGGTTTCTAGTGTTTTTGTGCACAAAATGAGTATGTCAGGTTCACCAACTAATTTAATAGTTTTGGGAATATTTGAGTCTTAATACTAATTTAGATAAATTTATAAGTTGACTAAATTAGTAAATAATATTGCATTAAATAGATTAATAATTAGTAAAATTTATTTGACCTTCATAGCTTTCTAAAAATAGTAATGAAATAGGAGAAATATAACTTAGCTTAAACATAACTAAGACAGATAAAACAGAAGTTGATATTGGCTATGCAGGACTGGGACACTATCACAAATCAAGATCTAAATTTCATTTGATGAAAGGACAAGAGTGACAAAAATAAGATACTTTAGGGTCTAACACTATAGTCCAAGTCTTGCAAATGTTGTTTAAACTAGTCATAGAGATCTGAGTTTTCTAGGTTTTGCTCATTGTCCTTATATTAGTTTGCTTATGAAATTGCAAATCTTGAAATTCAATAGAGCTCCTTGTAGATCTAATTTAATCTCCAACCCTAGACCTTCAATATGCTTGAATGAAACTTGAGAAATATGGGGGTTAGTATGTGTAATATGCACTGAATGTGTATCCACACACCTTGTGTGGGCACACTGTCTACATACCAATTCTCCAAAGAGGGATCAAGCCATATGTAGTTCTTCCATTTGATGTGCTTTGTCCAATAGTGTTATGCATATGGAAAAATTCTAAATTGGGTGTGCTTAAGGTGACTAGGGAATGGTGTGAGGGTTTGAATGAGCTTATGGTTATATTAGTTGGTTGTATGTAGAGAATAAATAAAATTGATTTTGTGGTTTTTCTTGTATTCTTACTTGCTTTTGAAATGATTTTCCAACCCCTTCTAAATGAACTTTAAATGGGATTTTATAGAGATCTATTGGTCATGGGTTAAATGCATTCATGCTAGGCCGACACAATGAGGAAGAGGAATCAGGAGAAAATGGTCACCTAGGCTTGAAATGTGATTGGATAGGAGTGCTAGAAATGAGACACCCTAGGGTTTAATGATATAATCTAACCTCCATGCTCCTATCTTATAGGCTCATAACTTAGGGATCTAATAAGCATGGAAAATGGAGCCTGGCTGAGCTAGAATGAAGTTTTGAAAGTCTATAGATGACTAGGAATCAGTGAAATGGTGGATAGAAGGGTTAGGAGAGCATGCAAGAGGGACCTATGGGTTGGGTGTCACAATCCACAATCAAGCTACCAAGTTTGACATTTTATATGACTATATATCAAGAAAAGGATACAAATTTACATCTCAATAATGATCCTTAGGTTCCAAATAGTATGGTTGGAAATTAATATTTACAAAACTTTGGTTATCATGGTCAAGGATTAGGAAAACATTCCTAGGGCATCATTCATAATATCTCCATAGTTGATCAAAATGATTGGAAAGGATTTGGATATATTATCCATAATAATTCAAATAATTTAAAGATACATTTTGTCAATGCATAATAGCAAGAACTTAAAAATGAGAAAAGTCAAAGAATAAATCAAAAATAGAAAAATTAATGTTACAAAAATAGCAATGGGCACATCAAATATTTAAAACATGGTTTCTAACAAAAGAGGTTAAAAATCAAGAGACTTTTAACAAATTTAATGTTATAAATGTGGTTTAAAAAGGTGAAACTATAATCCAGTCCTCATATCAAAACACTTTCACTCTCACTACTCATATAGATGGTGAAGTAATATATATATATATATATATATATATATGAACAGTTCAACAAACCATGTTCTAATCTACTCAATAACTTACCACATAATTTATTAATACCTTCAAGACCTAGTATATATTGGCTAAATCCATCACCAGTAGATGTGAAACCAAATATGTATAAATGAAAACCAAAGATACAAATAAAAACATACCAAAAAAGCATGATACCCTTTTTGATTCTACTATGCACACATATGAGACATCTCATTCAGGGATTTTATTCATTTACCTTTCCTCATAGATTCTCATCCTCTTATTGAGATCCTCAAACAACTTATGATTTTTAAAACACTCTAAGAACACCTAAATATGTTCATATTACTTTTATTACATAAAACCACTGAGAAGATCCTCTTGCAACAAGTCAACAAAAATGCATGAAATAACAAAATTATAAAATGAGCAGAAGCATTGAATGGATTATATTGATCATAGACCACTTTGAGGGGGAAACCTCCTTTGAGAAAAATAAATGCAAATAAGTTGTGGATAACTTCAATGGCTTCAACACTTACTTTATGAATTCTAATCTAAGATACTACTATTTCCCATGAATGTGGGATAAAACAAAATGCTCATGGGATGACTTACAAATCATACTCATCCATAAAAACTACTAAATGAACAAAGTAAAAAGAAGAGATATCACGAGGTCATAAGATCCCCTCCCTCTTAGAAAAATATTTGTCCTCAAAGCTTCAGATGTGGGAATTGGTGTTGAATCTGAAATATTGGTTCCCATGTTGCATCCTTTGGTTGCATTCTATGCCATTAAATTAAAACCTCAGTGATGGAGTAGGAGAAAAGTTGGCATGTGTGCCTATATAGGATTGCCTCTATCTCCAAAAGAATGGATCCTTCATTATCAAGTTTATGTAAAGTAGTCTGCACTCTAATGTTTGTGCCAAGAACTTTATTCAAATAAGAGACATGAAATACTGGTTGAACCAGGGAAGAAGGTGGGATCTCCAACTTATAAGCAACCAACCCAATCTTCTGAAGAACCTTATAGGGCCCATAGAACTTAGGAGCTAGCTTATGATTCCCTTTGAGTTTTAGGGAGGATTTATTGTAGGGCTATAGGTGAAAAAATACCATATCACTTACTTGCAAAGTGTGCTTAGAATGGTGTTGATATACCTGTTGTTTCATTATATTTTGTGTCATATGAATATATTCCCATAGGGTACTGAGGATCTAATCTTGGGTTCAGAGAATTTTTTCAATTGCTTGGACTAATAAACTATTAGGGTTATATAGAAGGAGCATTAGTGGTGCTTGACCATAGACTGCTTCATATGGAGTCATTTTCATTGAAGTGTGGTAGGAGGTATTGTACCACCATTCAATGAGAGGGAGCCACTTTTCCCATTGATGTTGTTGTTTTGAGGTGAAATAACAAAGGAAAGTTTCCAAGTATTTGTTGATAATTTCAATCTGGCCATCTGTTTGTGGATGATACCCAAAACTTATCTTCAATTAAGTGTCAGTATGTCAAAATAGTTCTATCTAAAAATCACTGGTGAAGGTTGCATCATGATCTGAGATAATGGATGAAGCAATACCATGAAGATAGAAAATTTGGTCCAAGAAAATTTGTGCAACTATAGAGGCAGTATAACAATGGTTGAAGGCACAAAATGACTATACTTGGAGAGGTGATCAACCACAACAAAGATCACCATTTTCCATCTAGATTTAGGGATCCCCTCACTGAAATCCATAAAAATATCTATCCAAATCCTGGTAGGGATGGGTAAGGGTTTGATCAACCTAGGGATGAGTGTTGTTTCACCCTTGTTGTGTTGGTAGGTATCGCATTCAACCACCATATATTGAATTTACTTTTTCATTACATTCTAAAATAAGTTACAACATGCCCACTCATAAGTTTTGAGAAAACCTGAGTGCCCTATGGATGGAGAAGCATGGAGTTCATAAAATACATGTTGTAGATATATGCTCTGGGGAAGCCCCAGATGACCCTTGTATCATAGAGAAACACCATCCTAAGAATAATGTGGTACAGCTAAATGGTTATTGGAAAACTATTGAATGATTTGAGATAATGAGGAGTCATTGACATACCCCTATTATACAATGTTCAACCAATTAGGAATAGGCATGGACATAGTTGAAAGGGAAGCTTGATCCATAAATGTGTGAGATAGAGCATCAGCCACAACATTCTCTTTACCTTTCTTGTAAGTTATCTCATAGTCATAACCCATAAGTTTGTTGATCCATTTATGTTTTGATGGAGTAGAGACCCATTACTCCAAGAAATATTTGAGACTCTGGTGATCATTTTTGATGTAAAAATGATTACCCAATAGGTATGGCTGCCACTTCTATATTGCATGTAAAATGGCCATCATTTCCTTCTCATAAGTAGAGAGAACTAAATTCTTAACAAAAAATGCTTTGATGGTGAATGCAATGGGGCATCCTTCTTGGAGGAAAACAACACCCAGTCCATTATCATAAGCATCACTCTCAATAGTTAAGGTCTTAGTAAAATTTGGCAAAGCTACAATAGGTGTAGAACACATAACTTATTTCAATGCTTCAAATGCACATTCAACAGCTTGTATCCAAGTAAAAGCATCCTTTTTCAACATAGTTATCAGTATAGTTATAATATTCCTATAATACTTGACAAACTTACAATAGTATCCAGTTAGCCCTAAAAAACCATGGAGGATCTTGAGTGTTTGAGGATGTAACCAATTTGTCATAGTAATTATTTTCTCAAGATCCACCTAAACCCTTTGGGCTGAGACAATATGTCCAAGATACTCCACTTTATCCTAGACAAAAGTAAATTTGAACTATTTTTCATAAATATGATGGTCAGAGAGAAGTTGCAATGTGAGCTCCAAATTTTGGAGATGCTCAAACTATGTTTCACTATAGATGAGGATATCATCAAAGAAGACTAGAATGAATTTTATAGGTACAGTCAGAATATTTTATTCATAAATGCCTAAAAGGTTGAAGGAACATTAGTGAGTCCAAAGGGAATGACCAAGAACTCATAGTGGCCATCATGTGTGCAAAAAGTTATCTTAAGGATATCATCCTCATGAAGCTGGATCTGGTGATATCTAGAGCGAAGATCCAACTTGGAGAAAAAATGAGGACCATAAAGCTCATAAATAAAAAGGATCAAGAACTTATCCTTGATTATGAGGTGATTAAGTGCATGAAAATCAATGCATAGGTGTCATGACCCATCTTTTTTATAGATAAGGAAAACTAGGGAAGAATATGGGATGGTACTGGGGTGAATAATTCCTTGTTGTAATAAGTCTCAAATGCGCATCTTGATATTAGTATTTCATTGAAATGGGTAATGCTAAGCCTTGATGTTGGGAGGAATGATTTCTAGAAGGAGATAAATATGGTGGTCCTCTGGCTGTGAAGGTGGCAATCTCACTAGTTTAACAAAGACACGTGCATACCTTTGTAGAATGGATTGGAGGTTAGAAGGAGTAGTGGAGACTATTGAGGGTTTAATTTGAATAGAATGGAGCTAGGAAATGACACCATGTGAATTATTTTTAAGAATATTTTCCATGTGATGTGAACTTATGATGCTGAGAGATCTAAGTTGTATGCCTTTCAATGTGTGTTTTTGCCCATTAGCTAAAAATTACATCCAAAGTTTAGCAAAATCCCATAAGATGGGTCTAAGTGTGCATAACCACTAAGCTCCCAAAACAACATCATAACCACCTAAGGGTAAGGCAAACATGTTGGAGCACAAGGTATAATCTCCAATAGAGATATGCACATTGTGACACTTCCTTTTACAAGGTAATGTGCCCCCATTAGAAATCATGACTTCAAAGTTGGAACAAGGATGTATAAAACAATTAGCTTATTTGGTGATCAAAGGGTCAATGATGTTATGAGTGCTACCTAAATCAATGAGTATTATGAGAGGGATATTTTTGAAGTAACCCCTGACCCACATGGTTTTTGGAGTAGTGACTACTACTAAGGCATGGAGAGAGATCTCTGGTTGGTCTTCTTGAGAAGCAGGTTCCATAATCGGCTAAGCTTCTTCTAGATCATCTATTATATCCTAAACATATTTTCAATCTTTAGTTTTAGGTGGAGATTTCACATCCAATAGGTATAAATTTTGATTGACACATTGATGTCCCTGAGTGAATTTATCATCATAGTTATAACATAGTCCTTTTTCTTTATGGGCTTGCATATATGCTTCAATAAAATGCTTGATAGGAGTGGTTCTAGGGGTTGGCATTGTTTGAGATCATTGTGGAGCTATATTTCTTAATAGAGCAAAATTATATTTGAATCGTTGTTGAGCTATGATCTTATCCTCTACCAACTTATCCAACTCTAAAGCTTCCATCATCATGTTGGGCTAGAAAATTTTAACCTCAAATCAAATTCCATCCTTTAGTCCACTGACAAAGCAACTCCTGAAGAAGTCATCAAATAATCCCTCTATATGATTGGCTAGTTTTTCAAATTTAGTTTGATATTCTCTCATTATTCCTATTTGGCAAAGTTTAATGAGTACTCCAGTGAAGTCATCAAAAGAAATAGGGCCAAATTGTTGCAAAATGAGGGTGCAAAAATTGGTCCATATGGGTTCATCATGAGCCTTGGTATACCAATGATACCATTGAAGGGCTTCAAGTTCCAAATGAAAAGATGCAAGTAGAACCTTGTTGGCATCAACATTATTATGTAGAATAAAATATTATTCTACCTAATAGATCCATCTAGTTGGGTCCACACCATTGAATCAAGCAAAATTAATCTTTGGCCCATGATAATTGTTGGAAGAAGAAAATGCAGTGTCTAAAGAATATTTTAAATGTCATTTGTTGTTCATGGTGGTATTGTTGACCATTTTTCACCCAATAGGCCAAAAATCAGTCCCCCTCTGCCCCTGCTATTCTAGGCTATTTTCATTTTTCAATTTTGCATGAATCTATTCATTTCTACAGACTTTGTAGAATTTCTATAAACTCTGCAGGTCTAAATTTACATACTCTGTAGGTTTTGGATTTCTATGGACTCTACAGGTTAGTCCTTTAGCACATGGAGAATCAGTTCCAGAGAGAGTGTTGGGTTTTACAAGGCTTTTTCAGGCTCTGGTCTGAAGAAAATCAAAGGAAAAGTTGGCATGGTTGAACCATTGAACTAGTTCAAGGCCTTGGTTCAATGTTTAAGTTCATCACTTCATTTTTAGGCCTTGGTTCAATATTTAAGTTCATCACTTCATTTTCAGGCCTTGGTTCAATGTTCAATTCCATCAAGCTTTGTTTCACCACTTAGTTCAATGCTTTGGCTTGGTTCAAGCAGCATCAGTTCAAGCAGCTTCTAGTTCAATCGAACAATTCAAAAGCTTAAGCTCAATAGCATCGGCGCACTTCATTGAACTGTTAAACCAATTCAATGAATTGGTTCAATCATTTAGTTCAATGAATTGGTTCAAAGGCTAAGTTTAATAGGCTTGATGCATAGTGGTTGAATCATTGAACTGATTGAACTATTGAACCAATTTTGGTTCAATGGGTTGGTTCAACGGCTAGATCCAAGGGTGTGCCCTATAGCCGAAGGGCAGTTCAAGGTTTAAATGCCCTTACAAAGCATAGTTTGAGATCCAAATGCCCTTGTGGAGGGTAAGAAACATTCTAAGGAGAGCTAAAGGGCATAGTTGAAGGTCTAGAAGCCCTTATGGAGGGCAGTTCAAAGTCTAGAAGCCCTTGCAGAGGGTAGAGAGAGTTTCAAAGAGCCTAAAGAAAAGGACAAAGAGCAGCTAATTCTTGCAGACTTGTGTCCATGGGAAAAAAGCCTAAAACAAAATTTTGTGAAGCAAAAAAGCCACAGAAAAGGAATTGATGACTTTTGTCGAGGATGGTAATGTCCTAAAAGCTGTCAAATTTAAGCAGACAAACTAGCCATTGGGTGACGACCGCACGAACATCAAATTCAACACAGTGAAGTAGCCATTTGTTTTGAACTGTAAAGAGTGCCAAATCATGGAAATAGCCCAAGGAAATGTAGTGACTCACTAGAAAATTGCCCCTAAGGGTTGAAAGAGTAGGAAGAAGACAAAGAGAAGAAACGACAAAGCATTCAAGTGGTGAAGGGAAGGTGAGTTATTGTCAGACCCAGTGGTGTAGCCTATTTTTTGTAGTTGGCATTGATGAGGGGACAAACTATAGTCTATTTGTAAAAAGGAGGTGCAGCCATGTCCTTACATTAATGCTTGAATGCTAAAGTCAATTTTGGAAATAGTACAACATGGTTCTAGTAGGCCTCTTCTGAAGAATGACATCAGTAACAGTGGCTTTCTTATTCCTGATGTGTTCAGCGCACATGGGTCACTTGTAGAGAAGAGTGCCAAAATATTTCCTAGGAAGCACCAAGTGGCTCTTCCTCTTTCTATGAATTGTAAACTTCTCTTTGAAAAAAGAAATCAGCTCTCAGCCTTAAGGCAAACTCTACCCAAAAATCTCTTGAGCTTGTAAGGCAGAGCTCTGCCAGAATTTTACCTTGAATCAAAACTTAGCATTTTTTACCTCCATTCTGAGTTTTGCATCTTTAGTATGTGTCTATGCATTTGATTCTATGTTAAGTCATTTTCTTAATGGCTTTGTAGAATGATTTCAACATGTCTGGTGCAATTTTGTGAGTTTCCTTTTACAGGTCTATCAGAAGTGTCCCTAGAGGAGTATAGGTGAAGTGGATAGGCTGTTACAGTGTGTCTCAGAATGCCTCTAGTAGTTATTTCCTCCTTGTATCTCCACAGACCCCTGACCCATTGATGCAGAAGGTTCTCTCATGTTAGATGAAGTGTATGGGTGCTTCCTTTTGGTGAAAAGTGTATGTTTGGGCTGGGTGGGTCACTTTTCTAGTGTATCACCTTTTCTTTTTTTAGGCTTAGGCTTTGTTTTTAGCATCTCTCTCTCTCTTTCCCCCCCTTTTTACACTTTATTTGTTAGCAGTAGGAGAAATCAGGGCCTAAATGATACATCAGAGGGAGCTAGCCCTTATCTAGAGACTCTCCCCTCTAATTTCACTGGTCCCACAGCCGAGAGGGGAGTTTCCATCATTGAGTGAATAAGGTAGGAGCTCGGCCTCCTACCAAGGGTGCAATCTTCTATGTCAATAGTTTTGGCACACCCGATGGGACTAACTAGGACAATTTGTGTCCAAAGAGTTAAAGAATTTTTGGTGTGTTCTTCAACTGACCAGCCTTTGGAGGCTTTTGCATCAACACCAATGGTGACTCCGAGTTGAGTTAGTTGGTTAAGCAGCCTCGGTGCCATTAAGAAATCACTTTTTTATGTATAATTCCTTACAACAAAATCATGGACCTTGTATTCCTTCATATTACCATGATCAAGCTCAAGATTTTCATGTAATCACATCAAGCAACCCTCCTAGTTTCCCTTCAATGCTAAGGGAAGTGGCCCTAGAGTTTGAGAAGTAGACAATGGAGATTGACAGACTGGAGTAGTACAAATATCAGCAAGATCTGATGTATAAAGAGGAGTGTTTATTTAGGCAAGCATAGGCCTTATATTCCATGGAGGAGGAGGTAGAAAAATGGATAAATCCATTTATTCAAGGCAGTCAGCCTTGTGTGCCCCTTCTTATTCTAAAGAAAGCCCCCTCTTTTGCACCAAATCCTTTCTATCAGATAGCACTCGCTCACTCCAGCTCATCTGATGCATTTGCTCTCAATCCTGTGCACCTAGATTTCCAACATCAAAGGGCATTAGAGAAACCCCCCATGGAGATGAACCTTCTAAACTCCTTAGATCGTGAATCTTATTTTGGGGGAAACTCTACAAACCAACACATCTCTCTCGAAACTACTCCTATTCAACACGATGATGCTGGTAACCTCTAAGAAAGACTCTTTCAGGACAACCTAGCCAAACAAATTGAAGATTTAGAGGTTAGGATGAAGTTGCTTCTTGAAAGAGAGATAGAACCTTTAGACCTTATGGAGGAGCCCCAGGACATTAGATAAAATAGAGTCACTTCCTGTTCACAGGAGTAAAATTCCAATTTTGAGGTCCTAAACTGGGGGAAAATAGTAGAATCATGGGGTAGGAAGGAGGAGAAGCAAGGTTTTTCTCAAAACCTTGAAGAAGATGAGGTTTCTCCTGCTCATGATGATTTTGGTGACCTCCAAGAAAGGTTCTTCTAAGAGGATCTAGCTAGGAGAATTACAGAGTTGGAATCTAAAGAGAGATTTCTTAGCTAGTGTGTGATGGATGGTTCAGACCCAATGACACATTCCATGTCTGAACACACCCCACCTACACATTTCAAAGAGAGATGTCAGGCTATACCTAATATTGATGAAGAGCTAGCCAAGTGGAAGGAGGAGAATCATTTGATTCTAGCTCAAGGACTGCCTCCTCTTCCACATGGTTTTCCCACTTCACCCCTTCTCAAGGAAGAACCTATTCTGCAAGAGGTGAGTGAGGAGCAGAAGATCCAAGCTGCAATTTCCCAAGGGGCTATCATGAGTGACAATGAAGGAAAAATCATCATGGAGGATCCTTGTGAAGACCTCATCAGTAATGGAGAAGATGCGGGTCTTGCATATATGCAGATGTTCCAGCAATACGAGGAGGAACAAAAGCATGGTGAGCTCTCTTCCCCCTTGTTAGATGAACTTCCTTATTGCTTTGATGAGGAAGATGACTATGTTGAGGAGCTAGAGTTGGAGGAGGATTAGGAGGATACCTTTGAACATCTAGATATCTTGATCATCAAGGAGGAAAAGGAGAGGTTTGTCTTCCTAGAGGAATGCCTTGAAGAAGAAAGCTTTGAACAGAGAGGTGATGTTCTGTGGGATGAGCAATCATTTTGTGAGTCCATTTTAGACATCACCATAGTCACCCTTCTTCAAGAAGGCCAAAAGGAAGCAAAGGATGAGTTTGACAGAGTCTGTAATGAAGCAAAAGGAAATGGGTCAGACCATGATGCACTGCAAGGGAGCTATACATGTCAAAGGGCTAATGGTGATAAGCTAGCAGCCACTAATTTCTTGGTGAAGAGCACTAGTATGAAGGACCAGCATTCAACAAGCCTCCAAGGACAAGAAGAATACATGTGTGTTGGAGGCATGTTTGAATCTGATCCACTTAGATACCAGCCAACTCATGTGACAGGCAAGAGGAGCAGGTCACCAAATCTCCTTTTCATTCAACTACTTGCCTAGCACCATAAGTCTTCTTGCCAGGAAGGGGGCTTAGGAAGTTTTCCCTTTGATCCAAGAGGGAGGTGAACATTCTTGGTTAGCTGTATATAGTAGTTTGCTTTCAGTTTCCTTTCCTGCTTTCCTTAAGTGCAGTTTGCACAGGTATTGTTTTTAGCCTTGTGTGTTTCCCTTCATGTGTGGGGTTAAAAGCTTCATGTTTTGATTCTTGGATCTTTTGGGGCTGTTGCTAACTTTCTTCAAAGCTACATCTGACTTCATGCCCAATGGACTGCAAGGCAACTGGTCTTTAAGCATAGCAGGCATGCTTCCCTTGAGAGTCGCCAATTTGTTGACCATTTTTTGCCCAATAGGCCAAAAATCAGTCCCCCTCTGCCCATGCTGTTCTAGGCCATTTTCATTTTTTGATTTTGCATGAATCTGTTCATTTCTACAGACTCTACAGAATTTATATGGGCTTTGCAAGTCTAAATCTATGGACTCTATAGGTTTTGGATTTCTATGGACTCTACAAGTTAGTCCTTTGACGCATGGAGAATTAGTTTTAGAGAGAGTGATGGATTTTACAAGGCTTCTTTGAGCTCTGGTCTGAAGAAAATCACAAGAAAAGTTGGCATGGTTGAACCATTGAACTAGTTCAAGGCCTTGGTTCAACGTTTAAGTTCATCACCTCATTTTTAGGCCTTGGTTCAATGTTTAAGTTCATCGCTTCATTTTCAGGCCTTGGTTCAACGTTCAAGTCCATCAAGCTTTGTTTCACCACTTAGTTCAACGCTTTGGCTTGGTTCAAGTGGCATTAGTTCAAGTGGCTTCTAATTCAATCAGATAGTTTAAAAGCTTAAGTTCAATGGCATCGATGTGCTTTGTTGAACTGTTGAACTAGTTCAATGAATTGGTTCAATCATTTGGTTCAACGAATCGGTTCAAAGGCTAAGTTCAATGGGCTTAGTGTATAGTGGTTAAACTATTGAACCAATTGAACCATTGAACCAATTTTGGTTCAATGGCTTGGTTCAAGGGTGTGACCTATAGCTGAAGGGCAGTTCCAAGTTCAAATGCCCTTGCGAAGGGTACTTAGAGATCCAAATGCCCTTGTGAAGGGCAAGAAACATTCCAAGGAAAGCTAAAGGGTATAGCTGAAGGTTTGAAAGCCCTTGCAGAGGATAGATCAAAGTCGAGAATCCCTTACAGAGGGTAGAGAGAGTTTTAAAGAGCCCAAAGAAAAGGACAAAGAGTGGCTAATTCTTGCAGACGTTTGTCTACAATAAAAAAGCCCAAAACAAAATCTTGCAAAGTAGAAAAGCCATAGAAAAGGACCTAATGACTTTTGCTGAGGATGGTGACGTCCCAAAAGCCATCAAATTTAAGCATACAAACTAGTCATTGGGTGACGGTCACATGAACCTCAAATTTAACATAGTGAAGTAGCTGTTTGTTTTGAACTGTAAAGAGTGCCAAATCATGGAAATTGCCCAAGGAAATGCAACGACTCACCAGAATATTTCCCCTGAGGGATGAAAGAGCAAGAAGAAGACAAAGAGCAAAAATGACAAAGCATTCAAGTGGCAAAGGGAAGGTGAGTTATTGTCAAACCCAACGACACAGCTTATTTTTTGTAGTTGGCATTGATGAGGGGACAAACTATAGTTTGTTTGTAGAAAGGAGGCACGGCCATGTCCTTACATTAATGCTTGAACACCAAAGTCAATTTTGGCAATGGTATAGCATGGTTCCAGTAGGCCTCTTCTGAAGAATGACATTAGTAACAGTGGCTTTTCTCTTCCCGATGTGTTCAGTGCACATGGGCCACTTGCAGAGAAGAGCACCAAAATCTTTCCCAAGAAGCACCAAGTGGCTCTTCCTCTTTCTATAAATTGTAAACTTCTCTTTGGAAAAATAAATCAGCTCTCAGCCTTAAGGCAAACTCTGCCCAAAAATCTCTTGGGCTTGTAAGGCAGAGCTCTGCCAAAATTTTACCTTGAATCAGAACTTAGCATTTTTTACCTCCATTCTGAGTTTTGCATCTTTAGTATGTGTCTATGCATTTGATTTTGTGTTAAGTCATTTTCTTAATGCTTTTGTAGAATGATTTTAGCATGTCTAGTGCAATTTTGTGAGTTTCCTTTTACAGGTTTATTAGAAGTGTCCCTAAAGGAGTATAGGTGAAGTGGATAGGCTGTTGTAGTGTGTCTCAGAATGCCTCTAGTAGTTATTTCCTCCTTGTATCTCCATGGACCCCTGACCCACCGATGCAGAAGGTTCTCTCATGTCAGATGAAGTGTATGGGCACTTCCTTTTGGTGAAAAGTGTATGTTCAAGCTAGGTGGGTCACTTTTTTGGTGTATCACCTTTTCTTTTTTTAGGCTTAGGCTTTGTTTTTAGCATCTCTCTCTCTCTTTCCCCCCCCCCCCTTTTTACACTTTATTTGTTATTAGTAGGAGAAACCAAGGCCTAAATGATACATCAAAGGGAGCTAGCCCTTATCTAGAGACTTTCCCCTCCAGCTTTGTCAGTCCCATAGGTGAGAGGGGAGTTTCCATCATTGCGTGAAGAAGGCAGGAGCTTGGCCTCCTGCCAAGGGTGCAATATTTTGCATCAACAGGTATGTTGAAGACTGAGGCTGAGAATTTTTTCATCAATATCTTTGATGTGGGTCTTGAGGGTGGCAATTTCATCCTCCATGGTTTTTGCTCCTGTTCAGGTTACTACCATGAATTGAATAACATTTTTTTTTGCAATGGATAGGAAAACTAGAGTTACGACACGTTTAGTAAGGAATGTTTTGAATTTGGGTGAAAATAGAAGGGGTAAAGGGGATTTTAATAAAAAAATTCATAGTGGGAGTATGGTTGATGAAGGTGAGGGTAATTTTAGGAGTGAAAATGAAAAAACTATAAAATTGGTCAAAGAGGGACAAAGGAGCAGAATGAGACAATGAACATAGTGAAAAAAATTCAAGGTAAATGAACAAAAATAGAAGTTATGGCAAAACCCAAAAAAATGGAAATTTGTGATTTACGAGAATTAGGAGTGGAATTGGGATATAGGACCTCAAGGAAGAAAATGTAGGGAATGGAATTTTAGGTGTTTGGGTAAATTTTGAGGAAAATGGGGTTATAGATGGAGAGATATTAAAAAATAACAAAAAAAATACTATTCTTTTTTGTTTTTGTTTATATTTCTGGTTACTATGCTCTAAAAAACATGTCTACTAGGAATATGTTGAAACAAGTCTACAGATCTACTATGGCAATTTTTTGATACTCAGTTGGTAATATTATGAAACTGATAAAAATGGACCCCAAGATTCAATGGTTGCCTAAGGGTTTAAATATATCACTCTAGCCACCAATTTCATCTAAGTGAGTACTGCTCTTTAGAAATTTTCTATCCATGGATTTATCTCTCAGTGACAACTCTTAGTTTTCCTCATAGATGGGAACTACTCAATCAAGTAGGGGTTATTGCCCATTTCACTAGTAGGTCCTCTCAATGGGCCAACTACTTTGGGGTTCTTGTGGTACTCCTCACAATGAGATTTAGGGCTTTCACCCAAGCACTTCCCATAGTTATGTGGTCATATTTTATCATGATCCAAAAAAGATTATTGTGATGTAGAATAGAGTTATGTAGTAGAACATAGTTAGGAATTTTTGATAAAATTACTTTAAAGAAATTATGCAATAGAATAGAGTTTAAAATTTCTAGGAAAACCATTATGGCCTTGGAAAGCACTCTGATACCAGATGAGAGGATATTCCTACAACAAGTCAACAAAAATGCATGAAATAACAAAATTATAAAATGAGCAGAAGCACTAAATGGATTATATTGATTACAAACCACTTTGAGGGGACAACCTCCTTTGAGCAAAATCAATACAAATAATTTGTGGATGCCTTCAATGGCCTCAACACTTATATATGAATTCTAATCTAAGAAACTACTACTTCCCATGAATGTGGGATAAAACAAAATGCTCATGGGATGACTTACAAATAATATGTGTCTATAGCAACTACTAAACAAATAATGTAAAGAAAAGAGATATCATAGGTTCATAACAACCACAAAGCACTTAATGATGGATTCCATGAACTCCCATTCTTTTTATTATCTCTTCATGACCACAAAGTCTTAATATACATATGTAGAACATTAAAAATACTACAGTACTAGAAATTGCATATGCTCCTTGGTAGTACAACCATTTTATTGCACCAGGTTCATAGTGGGGAGATACCTATGAGCATCCATTAGATGATACATATCATAGTTATTTATTTATAAATATTCTAAAACTATAAAAAAATATCTAAAAATATTTTCAACATCTACATATTATTATCATCTCCTTGACATGTATTTGTTGGTTCCATGTTGGTATATGGCATATCATTATGTTATATATAAATGTATTTCACGCATCATTTTAGTGTGATATAAGAATACAAAGATACATGATCTATTTCTACACAAATTTTTGGCCTTCCTTCTACTCATATCATATGGACATTAAGGGCATCTAATTCTTCGATCTTGATACACATAGGTTATATGGTTCTATTATCACTTTCCATTAACATGTTTGAGCTTATATACTTACATGTTGATTTACTCATGTTTATAGCTTTCATAGTGTACTTGATATGATATGCAATTGAAATTTGTTTCTAACACATACATCAAGGGACTAGTATGCTATGTTTATGTTGGTTGCTTAAGCTTTTCCTTTATGCACTTCCATGAGTGTCTTGCCTTGCTTGTTGAGCATTTGAATATCCTCCATTTTTTACAGCCCTCATGCCTTTATTTGATTAGTTTGACATTTGAATATGTCATTTATTTTTATATATAAATTTTAATATGTCATTCCTTTCTTTGTGTACATTTGGATAAGTCATGTCCCTTCAATTATGAGGCACTTGAACATGCTCCTTGTTCGAGGTTTCCTTAGACCATTGTATTTTTATTTGCTTTGGTGTGACTTTGTGTGTATGCTTCATTTATTGTTGCACTTGTATTATTACTATCTATATGTTTCCATGATATATATAATGCATCTTAGGTCTCAATGTGATCACATTCTACGTGTTTAAATGATATGTATACCTAGACATGTCCCTTTTATATGTTACATGGTTCATACATAGATTATATGGTTATATTATCCTTATTATATAAGGTAAATACAAGTTTCTAATTACCCCTCACCTCAAAATGGGGGAATATTATTGGGGGCATACCATAGAGGCATGGCTTCCACATTCTTCACATATTCATATTATAGTGGGGGTATGTTTTAGAAACATGTTCTCCACATTTGTCATAATTTTAGATATTTAGTTGGGGCATGTTTTGGAAACATGTTCTCACACTTATACCAGTTCTCAATTTCGTATTTTAGTGGAGGCATATTTTTGAAACATGTTCTCCACACTTACACAATTTGTAAATTGGTTCAATTTCATAGTTACATGATTTAGATACACACTTTTGGTAGCATTATATACATTGCTACCATTGTTATACCCAAGTTTCAGCTTGAGATATATATGATTTGCATATGCTATGAAAATGGCACCTAAATTTCAAAATTAAAATCAATTTCATATTTCAAAATACTTTTATGGACTTTAGTTAGTCAGGTTGGACTGTTATCGATTGTTATTGAGCTAATCTACTATAATATTAGGTTTGCTTTCTATATGGTTGAGGTGATTAAGTCACTCAATATTTCCAAGTTTATAGGTTGGACTTGATTTCATAATCAAACATCACCAAATTTGTAGTTTGGGTTGGCTTGGATCAACTCACTCTCACTAGGTTATAAGTATGATGGGGTTGCACAATTGAGATAAGCTCAACTATCAGGTGGCAACTCACCTTTTTTCAAAATTTGGTGACAATTTTGTCCCTTAACCTCTATATATGTGCACTTACAGATTTACATTTTTTGTGATATTAGTTTAAATGGTTCATAATGATACATATTTTCAAATCAAGTTTCCAAAAGGCAAGGTAGTTGCATCAATACATAGGTGTACTCCTAAACCTTACTCTTTCTATTTCAATCATTTAAATGTTTTTGATATTTGATTATAAGTACTAATTATACATTGTAACATGATCTTATTTTTAAGTCAATCATCAGTAAAGGACTCAAGTTAAGCTTTTGAAAAGGTAAGGTTTGTCATACACACCCAAGTACACATTTATTTTCCTTTGAACTAGAAATTTCATTACTAAATTAAAGGGAGGCAGAAGGAATGTAGAAAGTAAATATAAATTATATAGCACCTCAATCTTGTACACATGGAAAATAATGACCTTGGTTATTCCACTCAATTCTAGATCTTTCTCATTGCTAAAAGGCTTGCATCTACTATCTCTTTGTGCTTATTACTTATCTCTTTATCTGACCAATATTATTCTTATGACTTAGACCTTTTATCATGCTCAAAATTCTATAAACTTGCTTGTATTATATCTCTATAAGTTTTGGACCTTTGGTTGGTTTTTACCTTCCTAGACACTTACATCTTAGCTAGACACCTACATCAATGTAGTGTCTTATTACAAAAAAAGTTTCTAGTTTCCTAAATTCCTCAAAATTGTAGCATGTCCCTATGGTCAGCCTAGGTGCTTTAATATGAGATATTTCCTTAAAGGATTGGTATATATGCATGATCAATCCTCATTCATTCCTCACCTAGCACATATATAACAACTCACAAGGAAACTTATAAAAATCATTCTATCAAACATTCAAGTGAACAAAGTTTTCTTATTTTATCCTATTTCCATATTATTCATAGACAAGTCTGAAGTACTAAAGAAGCAACACATGAGTCCTATTTTCCAAGTTAAAAATTAAGTCATTATTTTACTTATTTTCTACATATTCCACCCTTGTGAACACAAAAACAAACACATTATAGGATAACTACATTAGTCTAAGGCCCTCTTTAGATTAGTGTCTATGTAGGCAACACCCATTAACAGAATAATCTTTGGGATTAGCTTGACATTGTGAGCCCACTAACCCATTTTTTTGAAGGTCACTATAAATATGAAGAGATAGGGTTTTGATGACTTCACAAGAGAAATAATCAATGATATAGATATTAATGCACTAAAGTTAAGGTGACATAGAACCTAAAATATTCCAGATGGTCACATTCATATCTAATAGGTATTATGTATTAGACACCAGCATCCAGATTAGATAGAAGCAATAACACAACCATCTAGGTTCAACACAAGTGTTTGAGGCTATAATGGTAAAACTTCCATAATCTGGTGACTAATCCAAAATTGATATCTAGTTTATTTACAACTTGTTCCATATCAAATCTAAATACATATAATAATCTAGCTACATAATCTTGTTTTAAATTCATTATTATGTCAATCATTAGTTGTACTTATTATTTTTAGCATAGCTTAGCATTTAAATTTATAATATTATTTTTCTAAGTTTATAATTAATTGTCCTATTATAAAGATAGTTTATCACCCTTTTTCCCTAGGATATCTCTATCCTTTCAATCCTAGATTCTTTAATCTATATTTTAGGGTTAAACACCTCTATGCAAGAATAATGAGGTTCCATTATATTTATTGAGAAATATTTATTATGAGATTTTTTTCCAATGAATCCCAAATTATTTTGAGATGAATTCATCCAAATGTAGGGTATGTGTGTCCTCATTTAATATATGCAGTGCCAAGTAGGACCAAAAATTCCCACAAATAAATACAAGGACAATAACACATGCTTCCATACCCAATAAATTGTATTATAGTACACAAATGGAATCCCTTGAGTCAGTCAGTAGTCTCACATAGGTCATGATTGACCATGGTGTACATTTTATGAGGACTTATACATTGGATACATGTGGTGGCATATCTAGTATTTTCCCTCTGACTAGTAGTGTTTCACATGGTGGAAGAACTAGGCATCCTATAATTCATGAACATCATTTCACATAATGTGAGAGGAACTATACTAGACCACTTGTTTAGGTTAGACATACAAGGGTTACATATTAAAATATAATATACATACCCACATGTATTATATTCACACATGTGCATGACACTAGTACACAATGATATATGCCATCTAAATTTGCATTAGTACCTTTGTACATAAGTACACAATAACATATTCCATCACCAGTTGCTTCAACACCTTAAGACACTAGTACACAAAAATATATCCATTTTTAGTTTCTTCACCACCTTAAGACAATACACAACAAGATATGTAAGACTTATTTGATTCACCATGTGTATTCACACAAGTTATTAATTATAGTTCGTTTATGTATGTAAAAGAATAATAAGTTTATCTTATAATATGTTTACTTAGTTTAATAATTTTTAAACTTCTTTCATTTATTTTTCGTATAGACGATGAATAATATTTTAGGTACCCCACCAAGTTTTTATTCTATTGTTAAGGCTACGATTATCATTGCAGTAACCTACACTCAATTTGTAAAAGTAAATTTTCAAGTTGATATAATTTTTTATACATCATACTTCTAATGTGTTTACTTGATTGGCCTTATCCTATTGTAAGAGATAGAGACATATGAAGATAGATGGAGAGAAATAGATTTAACCTTGAATAATCTCTATCTCTCATTATCACTCATTCTTTATCTCCCTTTGACTCTCTCTCACTTCCTCTCATCATCAATATTTTTCTTTCTTTTGATCCCTACCTCACTATCTCTTTATGTAGAATGAATCATTTTTATTTATCTTAAAGAGGTTGTGTATTTTTTCTCTTTCATTTTTAGTTTGTATAGATGATGATATACACTATTAGTACCTCATCTAGACTATGATAATTTTAAGATAACACTATAATTAACATTACATTTCCCTGTCTCTCTTCATGTATAAGGAATAATTTAAATTTATCCTAATATAGGTTTACTTTTAACTAAGTCATAATTGACCTCTTCAATTATTTTATTGTACATATGATGAGAGATGTTATGGGTACTCCTCTTGGATTGTATCAACCTATGACTAGCACTACAGTTATGTCCTAAGATCTAGTATCTCCCCAACACCACCTGATTTAGAGACAATGATCAATGATAACACAGTAAAATTATCTTTTTAAAGTAATGACACTCTACATCATATTTTTATTTTTATTCACATAGATCTAATTTATATTTATGATCCATATGATTCTTCATCACTTATATATTTTAGATCACGTAGCCCTAGGCACCCATTTAGGTGGCACATGGTGAGTCTAGAATCATTTATTGTAAAATTTTGTTCTTGACAACTCTATCATTTTACATACATAATTTTATTGCATTATTTATAATTTTTATGTTATGCATCCATAAAATTATTCTAAGGTTATGCCACAAACATTTTATTCATCAAAACCTAATAGGAGATTTTATCCCCATAATGAGACATCCAAAACCCCAGGTTTTACATCTATAGTGATGAAGCATAATTTATTTGGAGGAACTGAGTAATAGGAGAACTAGTTATAATACTAGAGGTAGTTGTAGGCATAATTTATTTTGCATGTTTGTATGGTAATTTTATGTGCTAATACGATCCACATTGTATGCTTATATGGACCACATTGTATGCTTATATGGACCACTTTGTATGCATATATGTCCCATTTTATATCTCATCATGGCATCATTTAGAGACACATATATACTATTTAACATATTTATATGAATCATAAAATGTTATAATTTATGTATACTTTTGTTCCCAAAATCTATTACTCATTTTTTGGGACAACATATGAACTATTTTGGTCTTGTGCCACTGTAATAGCCTTGTCACTATAACAACCTCGTCACTATAGCAGCCACGTCACTGTAGCATCTCATAATAGCTACCATCTATAGTAAGAGTCAGGAGAAACAAGCCTATGGAGTTTGTAGAACCAAGCCTATGGAGTTTGTAAAACCAAGCCTACGGAGTTCATAGAAACTAGCCTATAGAGTCCATAGAAGCAAGCCTGCAGAGTCCATAGTTCTGCTGGATAGAGAAAAAAATGATCGCACCTTCAGTATTCACTAGGGATATTCACTTGAAATAATGTTCATTCCATTACTAGAGTATTTACTTTTTCAGCTAAGGGACTCACATGTTCAATGACTTCAATATGTGAACTCTCAAAAAGAAACAAGTTCCCAACATTTAGGCAATTTCAAGGTTGGTTCAACACTGAGGTTTAACCAAAAGGTCCATCAGTAAGCTTCAAACAAAGGATTGAAACATTAAACCATTAAACCATTGAACCCTGTTTCCAAAGGTTCAACAGGTTCACAGGTTCAACGATGTTGGTAGACTTAAAGAGTTAATTGCTTTGGCAAGTTCAAAGTTTAACTATTTCAGTAAGTTCAATGGCTTCAAAAGACTTAGAAGAAAATAAGGCTTCAAAGAGTAAAGAATGAACCATTGAACCATTAAACCTTGAACCAAAATGGTTCAACAGGTTCAAAGGTTCGAGTTCAATAAGATCAGAAGACTTCAAAGAAGAAAGATTGAACCGTTGAACCGTTAAACCTTGAACCAAAATGGTTCAAAGGTTAAAGGTTCAAAAAGTTCAATAAAGTTCAAGAGACTTAGAAGAACAAAAGATTTGAAGAACAAAGAATGAACCATTGAACCTTGAACTAAGAGAGTTCAAAGTTTAAAGGTTCAACAAGTTCAACAGAAAATAAAATGATCTGGAAAGTTTGAAGGAATAAAAGACTCTGAGAAAGAGAATGAACCATTAAATATTGAACCAAAATGGTTCAAAGTTCAAAGGTTCAAGGAAGCTTTAAGTGAGGGAAGGAAGTAGAAGATTCTAAAGACAAGTTCAAAGAGATGGTTCAATCGAAGAGGAAAGAAAGTGATTGAACCAAGGAAGCGATTAAACCAAGGGACCACCTGAACCATTGAACCATTGAACTAATGAATTTTCAAAGTTCAAAGGTTCAAGGTTCAATGTGGTACAAGTGATAAATTGACCAATGACGTCCCCGTGGACGTCAAATTTAAGGTAATAAAATGCCTATTTATTTTCAAATATGGCACGGAACCTGAAGACAAAACTCAGTGAAAAACTGAAGGAAGAGCTAAAAGAGCTTGCTAAAGGTAAGAAGATAGCTTGAGATCTCAAAAAACTACCAAGGATACTAAAATATCTACAAGGGAGTTATTCCAACAGGTGAAGTAGTCCACTATGTGGACATTAAAGAGCATGAGCACTCAAGGATGTAGCCTACTTTTCTCCATCAAGTAAAGGCAAAGTGGACAGCTTCACAAATATCAAGAAAAGAACTAGGTGGCTCATACTTCAAAAGGAGACATTTGAGATGAATTGACATGCCATAGTTAGGGCTGATGCCCTATTCTAGCATGACCCCTTGATAGAACTAAAAATGCATTTAAGGCATTGAATGCACAACATGGGCCATTTCGTGAAACAAAGCACCAAGTATTTCTTATTTGTTATATATTGTAATCTCTTATTTTATGTAAGGGGGATATTTTTGGTTATAGAATCAAAACTCTACCCAAATTGAAAGGTGATTATTGAGACTTTGAGCTTAGATTCTCAATCATATTTTTTTAATTGAATTAGAAAGCAAGTGACCTTTCAGACTTTGTGCTGGAATAGCTTGTGTTGTTGAGGAAATTGTTCTTACATCTATTTCTTGAATTCATTATTGTCTATTTAATTTAATAAGAACTAGTGGAAGTAATTAGGAAGGTGTCCTGAAGCTGACTATGGAGAGACTTTGTGCTACCACAATTGTCTTTAGTGTGTTTATTTTTCTATTTTTGTGTAAAGGATCTTGGGACAACTTTGTGCCCCCATATCCTTCATATTTCACTCTTTGATAGTTGAGGGGGAGACTTTGTGCTACACCTCATTCTGCTAGTTATTGCACCCTGTTTCAGTTACTTTTACTACCCAAGAAGGAATCTGGTTGTTGATTGAGTATTACTTCTAAAAAAAGAGTACCTTCAATAATCACCCAAGATTTCTCCTTTGTCTGTGAACATCATCTCTAAAAAAAGAGAGATGGATGGTGTTATCCTACTTTGAGTGTTATTTTCTACTTATATATATAGTATATAGCTCCTCATATTTATAGGGAACCTCCCCTTGATGAGAGGAGATATTTGTCCCCTTTTGATGTGGTAAACCTGCACACTTGGCTGACCAATCTCCTTATGTTGTGGTTAAAACAACCTATTTTATTTTGCCCATTAGTTAGTTGGTGACAAAATTTCATGCCAATAGTTTTTGGTGACTTCATTGGGGAAGAACGAGTAGTTTTAGTTCTTTTCCTTATCCATTACTCCCCTGGGGAAGAGCGAGCATTTCCAGTCCTTTTCCAGTATGTTCAAATTGAATCATTTCATATCGCTGGGGAATGACGTGAAGTAGGAAATAACACTACCATCTTCACACCAATATTTTTTAGTGACTCCACTAGGGAAGAGAAAGCATTTCCAGTCCTTTTCTAGTCTATTAAAATTGAAGCATTCAATATCACTGGGGAACAATGTGAAGTAGGAAAGAACACTACCAGCTTCACGCCAATAGTTTTTGGTGACTCTATTGGGGACAGAATAATTTTGCACAATTTGAAGCCTCAAGCTCCAGATTGAAGCATCACATGTGTCTTATCCATTATCATTATATCCTTATCCATTTCCATTATATACTCTAAGCTGTAAAACTTAAGATGCTAGAGATCGAGTGTTTCATTTCAAAAGTCAATTCTCTACCATTTCCATGCCAACAATTTTTAGCGACTCTGCTGGGGAAGAGCACACAGTTTGAAGCCTTAAAATTCAAGCTAAAGTAGGGCCAGTTCTTTTCCATTTTTATTCTATAATCTAGAAACTCCATGTTATATAAGAAGCTAGAGAGCCCAAGGTGTTGTTGACCCTATTTTTGAGTTGGTGTAGTAGGGAAATTTTGATTTGTTTCCTCCACAGCTTCAAGTTTAATGAACTAGGAGTCTTCCTCCTACTAATATCAGGTCACCAATACAAGGTAGAGCTTCTTTTTCTACTATTAGTAGAGCTTTCCCTATACATACTCCACCTAGATTTGTTATCCTCCCTTTCCATAATCAATTCATGGCAATTCAAGGCCCCTAGGGTAACTCTTTTGGCCCACTCAATTTAACTCCACTTCTACATGAGCTACCATGCAGTTCAAGGAAGAATTTCCCTAATTTATTTGGTGATGGGAGAGTTCATCCTGATGAACATATTGCAGCCTTTAGCATAGCCTATGGCGTGATAAGCATGGAGTATGAGGATGTGGCAGCTAGGCTATTTATGGAGACATTACAAGGTGCTACTACAGATTAGTTTTATCATCTGCAAGCACAAACTGTGACTGACTGGAACATTCTCAAAGCTAAGTTTGAAGCAAAGTTCTAGCCTACAAAAGATGCACATGCCCTACTATCCCAGCTCACATAAATGAAGAAAGAGCCTCATGAACCTATGAGGGATTTCATTGCTAAGTTCAACAAGCTAAGGAACTGAATTCCTACAATTGCTCAGCCAACACCTAAGAACCTTAAATGTTTTTTCATCAATTCTCAACTACCTAAAGTGAGTTTCTTTTTGAGATGGGCTAGCCACATAGACCTTGTTGTTGCTCAATATTTGGCCACTGAGGTGGAAGATGACCTTATCTTAGCAAGAAAGATAAGGAGAGATCTTAACAGAGGTAAATCTTCTTCATCTTTTGAATATCCATCTACAGGCACCACTGATATAATGGTGCAAAATCTGGCAAATGAGTTGCTAGCTCTCAGAAAGAAAATGGCACAAGGGATGTATTCTACTCCTTTGTAATGAGATATACCAAGGAGAACATTCTCTAATCAGTCATACCAAGGCAATGCTACCAAGAATCAAGGGCAGCCAAATCATCTTCCTCTCCCATAGGGGAAGCTGGCCATTGAAGTAGCACCAACCAACTCAATAGTTGGATATCTTAAAATAGAATTTGATTTATCCTTCCAGCCTGAGTTGAACCCAGAAGATGACACTGATCTCTTCACAGAAAACCAAGAAGAATTAGTTGGTGACTCCAACATTGGTTTCTTGAATTACCAGTATGAACCCAGAAGTGAAGGTAAATCAGTTGAGGGATCATACGCTATGTTCACCCAATCCAAGAATTAGTCAACCCAAAAAGATGATAAATAAAAAATAGAGGATTGAGCTTAGCCTGTAATTTCAATTGCCAAATGAGGAACTTCTCTACCTTTCCAGCCAAAGGACCCGATGAGTAATAAAAAAGTAAGTAGTTCAAGTATGCCTTCACCTTCAACTTCAATTTTTTAGATCAGTCCTCCCCCCCTAAAAACCAAAAGGATAAACTACCTTTCCTTGTTCCTAATTCATTTCAGACATTTGACATAGTCGAGCATGTCAAGAAAACTAAAATTCAAATGTCTGAATTTGAATTTCTATAATCCAACCCCAAGCAATTGGATAAGTTGGTTTAATATGTGAAGAACCAAACTACTCCTATAGGATAAGAGGTTAGAAAGGTAACTTGTGATCCCCCAAGGAACATGTCCACCCCAAATAATCTTTTCATTACTCCTCTTGCTACTCCTCGGAAGACTGAACCATTTTATGTCTCCCTACTAATAAATAGACATCAGATGAACAATTGCATCATAGACTCAGGTGAATCTAACAATGTCATTCCTACCAAAGTGGTAGAATCTCTTGGTCTCACGCTAACCAAGACATTTGGGAGATGCTTCTCCATGGAGAACAAATAAGTGCCACTTCTAAGACAAATCAAGGATGCCCAATTTGCATTTGTAGCATTCTCAGACAAGAGAATCAAGATGATAGTCCTAGTGGCCGACGTCCCAGCCTCATATGGAATTCTTCTTGGGTAAAAGTTTTACAAGGATGTTGGTGGTGAGTTGAGCATGGACCTATTTGAATCGAGGATCCCAGTCAAAGGTGTCATGCAAAGACTACTTCCAGAGAAGGAGGCAAAATATATTGTCACCCAAATGTCAACCCCTGTAGCTCAAATTCTATTTGAGTCTTCAGGCAGGGGTAATTATTTTTTGTCTACTTAAGACATTCCTATTATGCTAGATGAAATTCCTATAGGTGGTGATCCAAATATTGATTCAAACAAGACATCATAAGAATTGGTAGGGCAAAGTTCAGATGCAAAAGAATCCTCCCTCCCTGACTAGGAGGAATCTAAAAAAAGATCAGTTTCTGATAATGGCATCTAGATCTTAGAATTCGATGGTAGAGATTCTTCTATCGATACTAGAGCTAGGATTGTGTTGATATCTCCTCAAGGAGATATTTTTCCTTCTTCATACAAGTTTCATTTTAGCAACACCAACAACACTACCAAATATGAATCTCAGTTACTTAGGTTGAAGGCTGCTCAAGACAAGGGCATCAAGATTCTTCATGCCAAAGTAGATGCTGAACTAGTGGTTTGTCAAGTGAAGAACCTACATCAAACCAAGAACAAAATATTGTGACATTATCGCAATCTGGTATGGGATCAAATTGAAAGTTTTAAAGCTTTAAATATTTTTGTAGTGCCCAGAGAGCCTCATAATCATGTAAATTCATTCGCTATCCCTATAACCTTCATGGTTCCTCACCTCAATTTCAAAGATAATAGGTACACTCTCAAACTAGTCTCTCAACCAAGTGTGCCTGATAAAGCTAACCATTGGCAGGTGTTTGATGCTGACAATCAAATCATGTGCTTCACTAGACCAAAAGAGCCACAAGCTATGGTAGTGGACCATACTACTGCGTGCCAAAGTTAGGAAAAAAAACTATTTGCCAAGAGAGCAAGGATTTATGGTTTTCATATTGGAGACCACATTTTTCCATGGGGCAAGAAGAGAGAACCAAAAGGAATGCACAGAAAATTTGATTCTTGGTGGAGAGGTCCATTCACCAATCATCGCTTCTAGGGAGAAAATGGTTTCTTACTGATATATCAAGATGGAATGCCTTTTTCATTATCTCATAGTGGGTGGCATCTAAAGCACTTCAATCCTTGAAGTATCAGATAAAATTAGCTTGTACATATGTATAATTTTTGTATAATCTTTAGTTTTGTTTGGTGTTTTTTGTTTTCATTTCTTTTTGGCACCTTTATTTTTTGGGTAGCATGACTCCATAGCCAAATGGCATACTTAAAGGCACTAGAGATTCTAGATTCTACTCCCTTCAATTATTTTTACAATCAATGGAAGTTCCCCAACTGGAGCCAGCTGTTGTTCCCAAAATTTGTTACTTATACTTTGGGAGAACATATGAACTATTTTGGTCTCATGCCACTATAACAGCCTCATCACTATAGCAGCCTTGTCACTATAGCAGCCTCATCACTGTAGCAGCCTTGTCACTGTAACAACCACATCACTATATCATCTCATAGTAGCTACCATTTGCAGTAAGAGTTAAGAAAAATAAGCCTATGAAGTTCATAGAACCAAGCTTGTGGAGTTCGTAGAAACCAGCCTACAGAGTCCATAGAAGAGTGCATGTAGAGTTCGTAGAAATCAACCTATAGAGTTCGTAGTTCTATTGGATAGAGAACAAAATGATTTCACCTTCAGTATTTGCTAGGGATATTTGCTTGAAATAATGTTCATTCCATTACTAGAGTATTTACTTTTTCAGCTAAGGGACTCGCAGGTTCAACAAAATCAATGACTTCAACATGTGAGCTCTCACAAAGAAACAAGTTCCCAACACTTAGGCAATTTGAAGGTTGGTTCAACACCGAGGTTGAACCAAATGGTCCATAAACAAGCTTAAAATAAAGGATTGAACCATTGAACCATTGAATCATTGAACCCCGCTTCCAAATGTTCAAAGGTTCAACGGGTTCACAGGTTCAACGACATTGGCAGACTTAAAGAGTTAAGTGCTTCAACAAGTTTAAAGTTTAACCACTTCAGCAAGTTCAATGACTTCAAAAGACTTAGAAGAAAAGAAGGCTTTGAAGAGTAAATAATTAACCATTGAACCATTAAACCTTGAACCAAAATAGTTTAATGGGTTCAAAGGTTCAACGAGTTTAATAAGATCAGAAGACTTCAAAGAAGAAAGATTGAACCGTTGAACCATTGAACCTTGAACCAAAATGGTTCAAAGGTTCAAGGTTCAATGAGTTCAATAAAGTTTGAGAGACTTAGAGTAACAAAGGATTTGAAGAACAAATAATGAACCATTGAACCATTGATCCTTGAACCAAGAGAGTTCAAAGTTCAAAGGTTTAACGAGTTCAATATAAAAGAAAATGATCCAAAAAGTTTGAAGGAACAAAAGACTCTGAGAAAGAGAATGAACCATTGAACCTTAAACCAAAATGGTTCAAAGTTCAAAGGTTTAAAGGTTCAAGGAAGCTTCAAGCAAGGGAAGGAAGCAGAAGATTCCAGAGACAAGTTTGAAGAGATGGTTCAATCGAAGAGGAAAGAAAGTGATTGAACCAAGGAAGCGATTGGACCAAGGGACCGCCCGAACCATTGAACCAATGACCTTTCAAAGTTTAAAGGTTCAAGGTTCAACATGGTACAAGTGATCAAGTGACCAATGATGTCCCCATGGATGTCAAATTTAAGGTAATAAAATGCCTATTTATTTTCAAATATGGTGCAGAACCTAAAGATAAAACTCAATGAACAGCTGAAGGAAGAGCTAAAAGAGCTTGCTGAAGGTAAGAATATAGCCTGAGAGCTCAAAAAGTTATAAGGGATACTAAAATATCTATAGGGTATTTATTCCAGTAGGTGAAATAGTCCACCAAGTGGACATCAGAGAGAGTGAGCACTCAAGGATAGGGCCTATTTTTCTCCATCAAGTAAAGGTGAAGTGGACAGCTGCATAAATATCAAGAAAAGGACCAGGTGGCCCATACTTCAAAAGGAGACATTTGAGATGAATTGACATGTCACAGTTAAGGCTGATGCCCTATTCTAGCATGGCCCCTTGATAGAACTAAAAATGCATTCAAGGCATTGAATGCACAACATGGGCCATTTTATGAAACAAAGCACCAAGTCTTTCTTAGCTGATATATATTGTAATTCTCATTTTATACAAGGGGAATCTTTTTAGTTATAGAAGAAAAATTGTACCCAAATTGAAAGGTGATTACTGAGACTTTGAGATCAGATTGTCAATCATATTTATTTATTTGAATGAGAAAGCAAGTGACCTTTCAGACTTTGTGCTGGAATAACTTGTGTTGTTGAGGAAATTGTTCTTACGTATGTTTCCTAAATGCATTCTTGTCTATTTAATTTAACAAGTAGAACTAGTGGAAGTAATCAGGAAGGTGTCTTGAAGCTGACTATGGAGAGACTTTGTGCTGTCACAATTGTCTTTAGTGTGTTTGTTTTCTATTTTTGTGTAAAGGATTGTGGGATGACTTTGTGCCCCCATTATCCTTCGTATTTCACTCTTTGGTAGTTGAGGGGGAGACTTTTTGCTACACCTCATTCTACTGGTTATTGTGCCCTGTTCTAGTTACTTTTACTACCCAAGAAGGAATTTGGTTGTTGACTGAGTATTACTTCTAAAAAAAGAGAAGTGCCTCCAGCAATCACCCAGGGTTTCTCCTTTATCTGTGAACATCATCTTTGAAAAAAGAGAGATGGATGGTGTTATCCTACCTTGAGTGTTATTTTCTACTTATATATATAGTACATATCTCCTCATATTTATAGGGAACCTCCCCTTGATGAGAGGAGAGATTTGTCCCCTTTTGATGTGGTAAACCTGCACACTTGGCCGACCAATCTCCCTATACTGTGGTTGAAACTAACTATTTTGTTCATCAGTTAGCTGGTGACAAAATATTCACCCAACATATGTATATTTACTTTTACATGTCATTATTATTATTTATTAGTGTTATTTTTGTACATTATCCTTCTTGGAATTATTCATAAATGAAAAAAAATTCATATCATAGTTATGTCAATGAATGGATAACTAATTTTTAACTTTCATGATTGTTGTTTAGAAACTATGTATAGAAAAAGAGTATAGTTATAGCATAATTTGATAAAATTATGATGTTGTTTATGATGGTTTTTTTGACATGTATTTGTCAAGGAA
Source organism: Torreya grandis (assembly GCA_037957365.1). Taxonomy (NCBI): domain Eukaryota; kingdom Viridiplantae; phylum Streptophyta; class Pinopsida; order Cupressales; family Taxaceae; genus Torreya; species Torreya grandis. The sequence goes on along the minus strand of JARHVA010003771.1, from coordinate 1,019,590 downwards.
TCCCCAAGATCTCTAGATCAAGTGAATGCATCGATTTGTGAACAAGAGTGAAGTAATTGCATAAGTGTTGCTAAAAGTAAATGAAACCATAAGTGAGAATAATTGTAAAAGTATATAAGAAAATATACAACACTCCATGAATATCTCAATATCTTAGATGTATAAATAGGGAGTGAAATGTGTAACTCCCCCATGAAAGTAGGATAAATGTGCTAATAATAGAGTGTAACTCTCATACATAGAATATTCAGTTAATAGTAACTCCATCTAGCTAATAATGAGTAAAACATGTAACTCCTATGGTAATGTACACCTAATCAAGTATATCCCATAATTTTAGGTAAACTCCAAGGGAGGTGGAATAACCCATGTGATATGTGTAGGAAATAATCCACAAGAAGAAAAAGTAGATAATAAATACCCTACACTTGCCAAATGGGTTATTCCACCTTACTTGGAGTTTCCATACACTTGTGGGATATGCTTGCTTATGTGTACATTATCATAAGAGTTACATGTTTGACTCATTATTATCTAGATATATTTACTCTTGACTGGATATTTTTGGCATGGGAGTTATACTTTATTCTTAACACATTTGACCTAGTCTCATGGAGAAGTTACACATTTCTCTCCCTATTTGTAAATTTGAGATATTGAGATATTCATGAAGTGTGTTAGATGCCAATATTTTGAATATTGATCTATTTAGATTTATATCTTCCATAGATTCATGTGCATTATTTGTTCTAGTTGCTTGATCTTGGTGCAACCCAAAATATGGTATCAAAGCATTGGTCCAATAATGAAAATGTCTAGTTTTGTTGTTAAGTTTAATTATGAAATCTTGACTTTTTTGCATTAGTTTTGTGGATTGTTTGGGATTGTCATATTCCTTTGGCATAGTTTTCCATTTATTTTTGAATACGAGATGGTTTCTTATGTTTAATCATAGAGAAATCATTACTTTGTTTTTCATGCCCTAGTTTAGGGCTTCAACAACCTTGGTATTGGTTTCAAGGCCATGGGACTCAACCCTAAACTTTTGGGTCATATATCTCCATATATAGGTGCTTCTTGTGTTGAGAAAGTGACAAATCTAGTTTTTGGACCTTCAAAGAGCCATACCATGCATAATATTTGCATATCACTTATCCATAGCCTCTATTAGTTACACATCATTTAAGACATGTTGGCATTGTATGACACCTATTTGTGTTCTCTTTGTTCGATCTGGGTTCACCATTTTCTAATCTAGCTAGTTCATAAGTGGATAAGGATTTTATCTCAACTCTCTATTATATCTTTCATACTAGTTATGCCCTCCTCTAAGCCTTTGTAGCCTTCACCTTCATTTTTGAAGTGTTACCCTCTGCTCTCTCTACTTACATGAGCTTTGATAGACTAATGGCCTCCTCCAGACTATCACTTAACTACTTTCTCTTCTAGTCATCAACTAGGTGGGAGTTTTTTCATTTTGAAATGACCTATTTGAATGTTGGTGGTTTCTAAAATCACTAGTACCTCTATTTCATGGTTTCTCCCTTTTTAGCACCTTTTTTTTATGTGTATGAGCCTTTTAAAAGGTCCAACAATACGTTGAATGTTTTCAAAATTTGATATTATAAGATATATGAAAATCATTTGGATTTATAAAAGGGGGTAACATTTTTTTAGAAGGATTTTAAAATAGGTAAAGGGAGTTATTAAGGTGGGAAGATTTATGAGTGGAGGTGAAGACCGTTATGTTTGAACATATGGGGGCATGACTTTTTAATTTTTTTTATATACAACATTACAACTTGGTGGATGGGGGAATTTTCTTAAAATGTATTTTTTATTATTTTTTGTATAAAAATAATATATGAGATATTTGTGGGAGACAAGGAAATTTTATAATATTTTTGCTTCATTAGCCTCATATGCTTGACAAATATAGAGGCTGAGGTATAGTATGGTAGGAGGCATAACCCCCACATAACAAAATAAAAATTTCATCTCCTTTATTTTCATATTCACTATTCCTTACTTGCTTAGTCACTTGTAATTCTCATGAATGCATTTTTGGTGGTAACCAACATCAATTCTGGGAGGCCATTTTTTGGTTAAAATTGGTGAATTTTGGGTAATTATAAAAGTCACACAAGCTACCCCTAGACCTCATAAAGGGAACTAACCCTTGACCCCATTTGTAATAATGTCCCCAAACCCCCATGTTACAACCCCTTATTCAGTATTTTTAGTGTACTTTCTTTCACCAAAGGGTGAGGTCCAATCTAATAGGTGGTTAGATCCCCTCACAACAACATTTTATATGTCTTGTTGATATTTTTAGATGAACACATTATTGATAGATTCTGACGTTCTACTTGGTCTATCTTCATTTTCATGTGTACCCATTTGGTGTCACTTTTTGCACTAATTTCTTGCATTTGGATAGATTATCAACTAAATCTAACATCCATTCACTAAGACTTGCATTGCCTCTTATGTACTATTTGATCTTACCTATCTAGATGCATTATTAGTTGAGTCCCACATCCTCACATTGAGCATGCATTATACTCACAAACTTTAGGGGGGTCATTATTAACTGGATTAGAAGGGTTGTTATGGGGCCTACATTCTCTTGTGTGCACACTCTATTTCTATGACTAGTGTGCCACTTTAGTGTCATTTTCATAGATTGCTATCACATTTATGGACACATTATTAGTTGTGCCTAACATCCATTTTTTATTATGCATTGTCACTTGTGAAGTGTTTTTATCATTTCACTTCTTTGGTATCTTCTCTTAGCCATGTCGACTCCACATGAAAGATACCAACTGATGAAGAGAGTTAATTATACACTAGTGGTTCTTCTTGAAAAGACCAACTATGGTTTTTGGCATGCTTACATGGAACACTTTCTCAAAATAAAGAATCTTACTCCATTCCTATATGGATAGATTCCTACCCATTTTACCTCGGGTCAATACAATAAGTAGGCTAACACTTTTGACAAGGTTATTGTTAATTTAATGTTACATTTTTCCATAGATCTTCATTTCCATGTGGAACATACAACATGTCCTTGCACTATTTGGAGCATCCTAGAGTCTCTTTTTGGAGATCCTACTGAGATTTATATCACTCTTCCTCCTCATCTTCCTATCATCTCTTTAAAGACTATTGTACTCCCTCCTAATCTTGTGTCTTATGATGACACATTAAAGTGGACTGTGCTCTTCCTTCTATTGACCCACCATTATAGGATGAGACTCTGATCAACCTTATTTATCCCATTGAATATTTTAATTCCATCCCTATTCAATGTGTTGCTCTTCTAGAGCCTTCAAAGTATTGTACTTCAGAGGAATCTATTGTTTTCTATGTGAGTACACCTATTGAGAGCTTTCATGATTCATATGTTCTTATGGATATTCATATTGTAGATATGTGTGCTTTATCTACTCTATCTTCTTAAATTTTTATGGTTTTTGAGTTGATCTCTCCTCTTCACATGGACACTCTTATAGTGAGTGTTCCATGTCTTTATTATGATAGGTTCACTTCAATGGCATTACATTCACTTCTTATGGATGATCTTTCCAGACCTATGCCACACCTTATTTTTGGACCTCTTTTGTATATATTTATTCTATTGCCTTCATCTTCCATTATGCAATGGGAAAAATTTTAGTACACACCTTGTGTTATTCCTTTAGCAAAAAGAAGAAACATTGTTCGATGCAGATGGAGCTTCTACAATCTTAAGGTAGAAGATTTCAATATCAACATTGGTCATCTTACAAGCTATACTTGGAGTTTAGTTTTCTTTAGCATCATCTTCAGAGGGGCCTTATATCTCTCTCTTCTTCTTTTTGCTCTTTTGGTGGGATTTTTTAATTAAAAACTAAAGAAACTTGGAGAGTGATTGAAAACCATATAGATGAATCATAAGCTCTTGAAGTCCCACATGGAATTATTCTTCATGAACACATATATAAGGGTGTATAAATGAAATTATGGCCATCATTTTTTATCCTCAGCATTCAAACTCAAAACATACATTCAGTTGAATGCATCTCTTAAGATAATTTTATTGTTCTTAACGGGGAAAATTAAAAAAAAATTATGCACCCATTGAAAGAAAACCAAGAAGAAAATAGAAGAACCATAAACTCATATAGTTTCATGTCTAAGTCCTATCATCACCCCCTGAATTATTCTCTTCCACTCTTGATGAGGAATAAATGGTATCACATTTTCTCTCATAGTGAAATATTGCTTTAGGGCCAAATTTTGGTTAGCATAATACACAACCTTTGACTTGCATGCCCAATCAAAAAAACATCTTCACGTACATGTTTGAATTGACATATAAATGTAGGTATGGAAATTTTTGACCCTCCATCAGCTTCTGGACTTAAAACTTACATTCTGATGAATGCATCCCTTAAGAGATTCTTATCATTTTTAAGGGAAAAAATAGATTAAACTTTGCAAAATTGTTGTACCAAACCATGACAGGTAGAGATGAACCATCAGATACTATAGTTGCATAGAATATTTATCTAATAACCCCCTATATGATACTTTTCTAATAAATTATGACATGTTTTCACTAGCAACAAAATCTTATTTTAGGGAACAAAAATTGGTTAGTATAAAATGTAACTTTTGACTCATATACCCAAATTGGTGAACCATTTATGCAGACACATCTAAATTGGTGTATAAAAATAGGTATTGGATATTTCCACCTTCTATCATCTCTATTATTCAAAATTTTCTTTCACTCAAATGCATACCTTAAAAGAGTCTTCTTGTTCTTAAGGGGAGAAACATAATGAAATTTTTACACTTAGTATAGGCAAATTGTGAGGGGTAGAGATGAACCATATACTCCAAGAGATATATAATATTGTACTATGAGAATCCCTAATATTATTCTCTTCCACTTGATAATCAATAAATGGTGAAAATTTTTATATCACATCTAAACCTTGTTTTATGAATCAAAAGTCAGTTAGAATAACACAGAACATTTTACCCATGCATCCAATTGACAAAACCTTAATCATTAAAATATTTTTATGGGTGTATAAATTTATGTATGGCCTTTTTCCATCATACATAAACCATATGACTAAAAACTTACATTTTTTTGGATGCATCCCTTAAGACAGTATTATCATTCTTAAAGGAAAAAAATTGAACGAAATTTGTGTAGCTATTACAAGTAAACTTTTAGGTGTGGAGATGAATCATCATCACTTATAGTTGCATGGGTAAGTCTTATAAACAACCCATATAGGATTGTATTCCTTTCTCAAAGAGGAATAAATGGTGTAATGCTTTCTCTCACAATGAAATCTTTCTTTAGGGATAAAATTTTGGTTAATATAATGCATAACTTTTAACTTGCATGTTCAATCAAAAGACCATATTTATGGATAGTCTATATGGGAATATAAATGATATAATTTAACTATTATACACCCTCTCATCCCTAGTACTCAAAACTTACATTCAATCAAAAAACCTCTTAATAGAGTCTTGTCATTCTTAAGGAGAAAAATATAATGAACTTTACATAGCCATTATAGTGGGACTGTGAGGAGTAGCAATAATTTGCCAACTCCTAGAGTTGAAAAAGAGAGTCTTATAAGGACCCCCTAAAGTATTATCTTTCAATATCAATGAATACTAAATGACAACATGTTTTATCTCATAATGAAATTTTAATTCAGAGACCAAAAGTTACTTAGTATTTAGTGTAACTTTTGACTCACGTGCCTAAATGATGAACCATCTTCAAGGAAACAAATAGATGGGCATATAAACATAGGTATGGATTTATTCCATTTTATATTATCCCAAATATTCAAAACTTGCATTCATCTAAAATCATACCTTAAGAGAATCTTTTCATTTTTAAACAAAAAAATAAAACAAAATTTACACAGTCATTGCAGGTGAATAATGAGGGGTATATATAGACCGTCAGAGCCTAAAGTTTCATGTGAGATTCCTATAATAAACCCTATGAGTATTCTCTCCCAATCATAATGAGAAAGAAACAACATAATGTTTTCTCTTATCATAAAATCTTGCTTTAGAGACTAAATGTTAGTCAAGGTAACGTACAACTTTTGACTCATGAGCCCAATCAAAAAATATACTCACGGACATGTCTAAATATGAATATAAATTAAATAATATCCTTTGTTCACCCTTCATCATCCCTTGGATTCAAAACTTACAGGAAGTTGGATGCATACTTGAAGAAAATATTTTCATTCCTAAAGATAAAATGGAATGAACTTTATGCTGGCAATGTTGGAAAATTATGAGGGGTAGAGACAAACTATCAACTCCTACAACTTCATAGGGGAGTTTTATGATTAAACCTATGATTATTATTTTCCACACATTGTGAGGGAGAAACTATGGAATATTTTCTCTCATGACCAAATATTTATTTAAAGACTAAAAGTTGGTAAGTATAGCATGCAACTTTTGACTCACAATCCCAATAGACAAACTATATTCACAAACACATTCAGATAGGAATATAAATCCAATATTATCATTAATTTATGTTGCATCATCCCCTAGAGTCAAAATATATAGATAGTCTGATGTGTCCTTAAGATAAATTTACAGTTCATAAAGGGAAAAAATGGAAGGAACTTTGGGTAGGCATTGTAGGCAAACCATGAGGGGTAGAGACAAATCATCATTTCATACAATTACACAATGGATTATTTTAATAACCTCACTAATTATTATCTCAATCTCATTATGAGGAATAAATGACAACATATTTTCTCTCAAAATAAAATGTTGCTTTAGGGACCAAAACTTGGTTAGTACAATGCACTAATTTTAACTCGTGAGCCTAATTAATGAACCTTCTTAGAGGACAGACCTAGATGGGAACATAAATGTAAGAAGGGGATTTTTTTACCCTTGGTCATCCATTAAAGTTGAAACTTACATTCAATTAGATTTATCCTTGAAGAAAATATTATCATTATTTAAGGGGAAAATGAAATTAACTTTAGGTAAACATTCTAGGAAAATTGTGAGGGTAAAAAATAAATTGTTATCTCCTAAATTTGCATTATGGAGTATTTTTATCACCCCCATAGGATTATCTCCCACTAAATATGAGTGAGAAATAATGAAACATTTTATCTTATGAGAAAATATTGATTTAGGGAGAAAACATTAGTACTATAATGCTAACTTTTGACTCATGGACCCAATCGATGAACCATATTCATGGACACATATAAATGGGTGTATAAACACAATAATGGCCTTCCCCCGCTCCATCTACTCTCAAATTTGGAAATTTCAAGTGTCTAGACATATCTCTTAAGATAAACTTCACATTATTAAATTAAAAAACCACCCATTTATGTTTATTTCACTTATGATCAAGTCCCTCATATGCCAAAAGCCACACAATAACATGATATCCACTTGTGACCAGGATAAATGTAGATTATTTGTGGCACATATCTATGTGATCACCCAAATTCACTTTGAAATCAATCTAAAGTGGTATGATTTGAAAAATGTGAGTCACGTTATTGACCCAAACGTATCCACACCAATTTATATTGTTTTTACTTGAGATTATGGGGATTATAGACCAAAAGTAGCACAACAACACTATATCCATTTGTGACCAAGTATAATGTGGATAATTTGGGACATATTCATGTATGATCACCCCAATTTACTTGTAATTCATGTTAAAGTAGTATGATTATGGAAAATTAATTCACATTGATGACTAGGGCACCCCTAACCAACCCTTTTTTACTTATTTTCTTATAATTCCATTATAGGCCAAAAGCAACAAACCAATATTGTATCCACTTACAACCAGGCCAAATATAGATAATTTTGGGCATGTTTATGTATTATTAACTCAACTCACTTTAAATTAGGATAAATTAATGTGATTGGGGTAGTGGAAGTCATATCAATGACCCAAGCACACTCAACCACATCTTTATGCCAATTTCACTCATGATTTACTCCATTTTATGCCAAAACCATGTCAAGAACATTATATTCACACATGATAATGAAAAATGAGAATAATTTTGGGCACATTTATTCATAATCGCCATAATTTACTTTGAATTTTGTCCAAAGTGGTTTGATTTGTATAATGTATGCCACATCAAGGTGACTCACACACACAATAATTAAACCTACATTACTCCTTTCACACCAACTTGACCTAAATTCAAAGTGAATTAAGGTGATCATGCATGAATGTGTCACAAATTTCCCCCATTTTATCATTATATATAGTGTTGTTTTTTATTTTTTGGCCTATAAGGGACCTAATAAGAATTAAAATCAACATAAAGGGGTGGTTTCATGTACAAAGCCTATCTTTCCCCAGTTACACCACTTTGGCCTGGATTCAAAGTGATTTGGGGTGATCATGTAAAAATGTGCCCAAAATTATTTTTATTTTCCTTAAACATATGGATATGTATTGTTATGTTACTATTATTTTATAGGGGACCTAATCATAAGTAAAATCAACATAAATGAGTATTTGGATATGTGTCAATTACCAATGGGACCTAATTTTTGCAAATCACACAAATCTAGCCTCAATTTGAAGTGAATTAAGTTTCTCATGCATGAATGTGTCCTAAATTATCTATATTTTCCCTCATCACAAGTGGATATGGCGTTGATGTTTTAATTTTGACCTATAAACTATCCAATTTAAAGTGAAAATGGCATAAAGTTATGGTTTGGGGTGTGTGGGTCATCAATGTGACCTATGTTTCCCCTAATCACACAATTTTAGCTTGAGTAAAATGTGAATCATGGTGATCATGCATACATGCACCTAAAATTATTGACTATAATTTTGACCCATCAGGGACTTAATCACAAATAAATGTGGCATAAAGGGGTGGTTGGGTGTGTGTAAGTCACAAATGTGACATATGTTTCCAATGCACACCACTTTGGCATGAATTCAAACTGCATTGAGGTGACCATATGAATGTCCCACAAATTATTCCCATTTAACTTAGTCATAAATGACTATGGTGTTTTTGTGTCACTTTTGTCCTATAAGGGACCTAATCATAATTAAAATTGACATAAAGGAGGGTTGGGTGTGCATTGGTTTATAAAGTTTAATTTTGACAAACCAAAAACTAATAAAAATGCCAACAAGCTATCCAGAAGGCCCCAAACCTATTAAATAACTATATTTTACCCAAAATGGATACTAGTTTCAAAAGTTACACCCTAAAATCCTTAAGTTCAATATTGATATCCTAAAAATGACTAAGTACTGACTAGATTGGATTTTAAAAAACTATCTTTCAAATTGTAACTTGTGGATCTATGAGACCAACTCTAGAAGATGTAGAGAAACCCTAATTTCTTTAATTTACCAAAATAATTTATAAGTATAATATTCCTTATACTTAACATTTATTTTAGTAAACAACATGTTGACGGATACATACCCCCATTCTTGAAAAATGAGGACCTTTGTGTTAAAATTATGCAAATTTATATTTTAAAATTGAAAATCCATTTTATCAAAACATCAATACCTGGTTTGTACATTATTAGTATTTGAAGATCATCCATACCATGTTCTAGTTGGTCTACTTGTTCATGACTATGGTTTAACCTTGTCTAAAGTTTGCTAACTTTGGATCTTCTTGTTTTAGGTTACAGATCTAACAGATGTACATTGGAGGTAGATAATGTCCAATTTTCATAATTTAAATGATTTTATCTTAATCTAACCTTTTACTAGCCTTTTGTCTATTAAATTTTAAATTTAATCCATGTTTAATCTTCCTAAAATCCTCATTTAGAAACCCTAGCTTAGACCCCTCATTTGAAATCAAATTAAAACATGGTAAAGGTATCCAATAGCATTCAAATCTTGGGATCAAGATTAATGAGCCTCATTTATCCATGCAAAAATATCTAATGGTGCAAAATAAAAGGCATATTTTAAATGACAATGGTCATGCTTTCAAACATTAATGAGTAATCTATTATAAAAAGTGCCATGTAGATGCCACAACAATTCCACATGGGTAGAAAGTGATAAAAATAGAGATTTTGTGGGCTCAAAAAAGATAAAGTATAAATTCCAAGGTTGAAATCAAATCTAAGGCACAAAATCACTCAAGTGAAAAAGTCCATTCAAGACTTGAAAAAAATCCCTAGCATCTCTCAAAGCCCTAATTGAATCCTAAAGTGACCAAAGTTGAGCTTGAGAGAGCCAATTTACCATTTAAGCAAGTGTAAACTGGTCCAGAGGTGAAATATAGATCACTAGTGAGTAATTTGAATAAACTCATAGTCTTGGTAGCTTTAAAGCAACACAGGGAAGACACAAAACTCTACCTGACCATGGATTCAGAAGGGAGAGTCTTCAAAGATATTGAATTTGATGTTGTAGCCTTGAACATAGGAGATAACAATTGGTCCAAGATTTTTTCTAACATTGAGGAGCTACCAGGCATTACAAGAGAGGATGAAAAGATTACATCATTCAACTAGAGATACAATGACTTGCTTGCCATTCAAATGATAAGTCTTCACTATGCAGTAGCAAAGCTAGAGATACTACATTTCATCAATGTTATTTCTCCTATTTTTAAGCATTGTAAAATTGATCAAGACATGATATTACATGAGCATAATTTTAGAAAAATTGTTTATATCTCCCTTATTGCCTTCAAGATTTATTACAAGTTACCCAAGCCTCAAGTGGATTTATCCATAATCAAAGAACTATCCAATAAGAATTACCTAAAACCATCCTTAACCCATGGTTATATTTAGGAACCCAAGTAGTCTCTATCCTTAGTAGAAGGATCTCAATCACCGAATTTAGGGTTGGTATTAGGATGATTATGACATTACTAAACAAATTGTCTAGAAGCCCCTCTATCACCTATGTCAAGAAAATTTGGGTCCCTTTTGTATATTTTATGGTTGAGAAAGGAATTACTCCCCCTCTTGGAGAGATGATCAATATTTGATTGAAATAATAATTCTTTGCAATAAAGAAGAAAACTAGCAAAAATTTCTATATGATGTCTTATCTTTTGGATGCCTTGCTAACCTATGCCAAAATCTCTAACATAAAATAATGGTCACTTAATGGGAGACAAATAGTCTCCCAGTATTGTTCCAAATCACATATATTCAAGTATAAAGACCATATTCAATTCATATGTAACTTCATATACCCAGTCTTAGTTGAAGCCATTACAAGGATCCCTATGATGAGGGTCAGTCCTTCGATCAAGAAATATGTTGAACTTATTGGGGACATTTGGCTATATCTAGATTGCACTATAATCTAGATATAAGGAACTATGAGCCAACCCCTTAAGTTACTAGTCCATGTACCAACAAAGTTGGTAGAGTAGGAGGTAGCATACCAATTATTCCATGACATAGATAGCATGTGTAAAAGCAAAAGGAAAGGACTGCTCCATTTCTTTCCTTTAACTATTAGTAAGACTATGTTCCAAATTTAGGACCATGTAAGGGTCGAGGGGTGTAGTCGGTTGGTCAGGTACTTCCATTACGGCTCTGCCCATCAGTGTTCAAGTCCCCCACTAGCCCCATGGTACCAGTATTAGTCGTGTCTAGCCAGCGGCGCCGGTCACGTTAAAAAGTTTACCCGGCTTTCAATAAAGTGAAAAAAAAAATTAGGACCATCTAGAGACTATCTCTATGCACATGTATTATTTCAATCTATAGATTGATGAAATGAGACAATGAGACCCCTATGAAAGGATTATAAAACATTTAAAGGCTAAGCAAATTAGCATGTCTTATGAACATCACCTTGGTGTCTATGATTTAATGTACATTTGAGATTCATCATTCATAGAAGTCTTAGTAAGATTAAAAGATCATAACATCAAGCTCGAAGCTAGACTACTAAGAGAGCAAAATCCAAGTGAGGATATATGGCAGATGGATCCTAAGTAGTATCATTTGTTATTAGGACCATCTTCTAGACCTTCTCCTATGCAGCCATAGGTAGAGACATAATAGCCTAATGCACAAGTTACACAAGGAAAAGAAGAAAATAGACCTCAAGAAAGGAGACCTGGTGAAGTAGCATCCTCTTCAACACTACCTAAATAACTAGAGTCACAAGTTGAATAAATTGACATAATTGCATTGGACCCTACAAAGACAATAGAAGATGCCCTGAAGGCACTGTTTATTGCCTACCAATCAGATGAAGAAGAAGTGTAAATAGAATAACCTTAATCCCAAACTAAGGAGGAAGTAGAGGAAGAAAAGGGAAATGAAGTAGCTTTGGACTTATTTCCTATTACAATCCAACCCAAAAGTAAAGTTGAGCTAGCTCCAGTTCAAGTAGGAGGAAAGAAGTCAAAGTTTACTCTCACTCAAACTTGGAGTGAAATCAACTTTTTAGTGATGATAATCCAATTTATGTCCCCTCCATTCAAGAACATTTCATATATTTCAAGTCGCAAAAGGTTCCAACCATGTACCACCATTAGGTTATTACAAAGTATGTTAACATCCATGTGCATGATGAACTCAAGCCCTAGATTGTGGAATTACAATAATAGGAAAAATAAAGACACATGGCTACCCTTAGAGATTCAAGTGGAACATATATGGAATCTCCTAGAACTTCAGTGGAGCACAAGTTGATATCCTTACTCTTCAAGTGATCAAATCATCAGTGGGAGTTTAGATCAACCCAGAGATGGCTAGAATGGAAACATTAACTGAGAAGAAAGCCATGGTTGAAGGTGAATAGTTCAAATTTTAGAAGATTGAACCTCTTTTTGGTCTAACTCCAGTGGCAGGGCAAAAGCCAGGATAAGACAAGATGTTTGAGGAGAAGATCCTTGAAGTGGTACATGCTCAAAATGAATAATTACAAATAATGATTAAGGCCATATTTTAAGAACACAAGAATTTTGAATATTTATTTGTCTTATCAATTCATGATGATAGATTCAATAAGTTTAAGGACACCATAGATGACCTATTTATCTCTTTAAAGGCAATTAGGACCAGATAAAGAGAAATAAAGAGGTAAATCTCTAAAGTAATAGGCCAAATTGGCTAATGGCAAGTTGCAAGTCTTCCAGTGAAAGACCTGATTTAGGCCTTATCCAAGACTCTAGTCCCAAATTTTAGAACTATCAGCAAGGCACATTTGAATACGGCCATGGTCACATTGGTTGACAAGATTGAGGCCCTAGACAACTAGTCCAAAAGAATGGAAACCTTGCCAAAGACTTCAAGCATCTAGAAGATGGAACATTTCATATCTTAGACATCTTGATAAAGGATCCCACAATCCTCAACTCCCTAGGTCTCATAACTTATGAAGAGTTAAATACATAGGACCTTTTAGTTCATGCAAGAAGTAAGAAACCAAGGGCAAAACCAGATAGCAGATGACAATAGGAAAGTCATGGGCTTACTCCTATCATCTAAGGAGAAAATAAGAGATGCCAGAAGCATCAAATGACATATAGAAAAGATTTAAAAGAACCTTAAAGACCTAGAGGATCATGGAAAAGGAGATTTCCCTAAATATAATGGTAGATATTTAATTTATCAATGAGCAACATTACATATTGAAGATCTTTTAGTAGAAACAAGAGGCAACATCAACATAGGGTATACAAAGTTAGTTAGGAATATTATTTTTTAAAACTTTGTAATATTTTAGAAAATAAAATATTCCTTTGTAAAGGCACGTGCAATTTGTAAAAATGCATTGCCTATAGGTCAGGTCATTTGGAAAAGTCTAGTGTATTCTAGAAACTTTGTAGAAAGGACAACTGTCCTTACACTTGTACACTTGTAATTTGATATGACTAACAATTATACTACCTTAGCATTATATAAATTGAAATATTACCATTTGTAAAAGGAGAAGGTAGTTTTTTGAGCTTAAAAACTAGTGTAAACTTTGAGCAACTAATGCAAGTAGAGAATTCTGAAAAGATTATCTCACTTTGTTTGTGTGAATTGTTATATGGCTTCTCTCTCACTTGTTTATTTTGAATTCTAGATTTGAATAGTTCTTGTAGACTCTTATTGTGTACCTTTAGATGTAGAATTTTTAACTTATGCTTATGCGAGGATAATTGAAGGTTATCTAGTTTTCTTCATTTTTTTTTCTCTGCATTTGTAGATGTGCATCAATTATCTGCTTATAGGGGCAAATCTTTAAAGTAAGATTGGTTCTTATTTGAATTATTCTTCACTCTCCTTAGATGTTTGCCTAATATATGGTAATATTTGAGATTAAGCTATTTCATATCATATATTGGTTTTAAGTACATGCCTGGATAATATTTGAACTTTGTCATGATGTTTGGAATAAAGATTAGCAGCAACATATTTCCTCTCTGCCCTACCCTTCCTTTTACTTTTTTTTAGCTAATTCACTTTAGATTAAATCTTCATTTTATATTTCCATCTTAGTTTATATTTAGATTTAGAATTGAGCATAATTCACTTTAATTAGAATAGATCATCTTATTATTTGCAAAGATTTAGAGGCCATGGTGGCTCTCAACCACCAACTAATATAAATATTATGAAATAGTCATTTATTCTACCTCTATTCCACCATAGATAATAGGATTATCAAAAATTAAAACTCATGCTCTGAATTCTTTGAATTCTAAAGTGATAAGTGTTTATTGAACACTCTGACCACCTTTTGATACATATTTAGGCATCAATAGGGTAGGCTTCGCTGATGCTAGAAGGAGGGCTAAATTATTTGTAGATTTGTATTATCTTTGTTGGTTTTTATGAATTATGTTTAAAAATCACTTCATTGTTTTCATATTTATGTTTATTTTAGCATAATAGTGTAAATTTCGGTGATCTTCATGGTTTCAAACCAATTTTTGTGCTCATTTAGACAAAGATTAACATTTTTTGAAAACATATGCTAGATTGTGGTAAAGATAGCTTTAGAATTGTAAACCCAAAATATTTGAGGTTAGTAATAGTTATATTGATTAAAAATTCTTATATCCTTTGATCAATTGAGTTGGATTGAGCTTAAAACATGTAAAGGTCAATCTCAATTATGTATTTGGATACATCTTTTGAGCCAAATTGATTAAATATTACTATCTTTTTATCATCCTTTATATTAATCTTTGAAAAAATTTCTTAATGTGTATTTCTATTCAGTGTTCTCTATAAATATAGGACTGATGCATCATATTTCAAATAGGATTCAAAATTCTCAAGCTAAAATTACCAAGAATCAGAACAAGGTCATGTTCAGAGACTAGGGAACCCTTGCTTGAATTAGAAGTCCATAAAATAGATAGGTGGGACAAAGGTAAGTGAAGTATTTCAAAGTATTTACCAACTTCACCAATTTAGGGTGATCATGTATTTAACCTCAATCAAGTTATGGCTAGGATAGGTGGTTCTTTGATCAATATGCTAGGCATGGTACATGATCTTCCTTACAACCCTAAGAAATATTTGCTAGTATTTAGTCTTAGTAGCATTGTAACTACATAGGAAACTATTAAGTCATTAAAAGTTGTATTAAGGTTGATAAATGTAGTCGATGAGGATTTAGCATGTAGACTATTTATTTTCACTTTTAAAGATGCCACATATGAATGGTTTTTTAATCTCCTGAAAAATTACATTAACAGTTGGGACTGCTTTAACAATGTCTTCATTAACTAGTTTGGAAAAATTATTAGTCCTTGTGTCTTGTACTATCAATTCACCACAATCAAGAGGGATACAAATGAACCTATAAGAGAATTTAATGCTAGGTTCCAAAATATGTATAACCAAACCATAGATCCTAATAAACTTGATGATGCTTTGGCCTTGGAGATCTATAAAGATGCCTTAGATCTTATGACCTTTGTATTTATAAAGAGAGTTGTTGGACCCATGAACACCTTAGATTTAGCTTATGCTGAGGCTATGATTATTAATGACCAGGTGTAGCACCAAAATTAGATGGATTACTCTATTCCCAATGTCAAACCACATTTACCTACCTTGAATGTCTTCCCAAATAATAGTTAGAACATACCTGATTTGAACCAAATCCCAAATTTGAACCAATTACCCTTAATTCATGCCCATCATACCCAAAATTAGGGATTCTTAAACACTGATACCAATGGGTTTAACCCTAATGACCAAAATGCCTTGGTACCAACCACTAGTACTAATAAAAATCATGTTCATCATTCTGAGGCACCCAAAAATGAAAATGACTCTATCTTAAATATGGTCCAAAAGTTAAGCATTGATTTTATTTAGTTTCAAAAGTAATTTGGTAATACAAGAGAAAGCTTGGGTATTAAATTTTCTTTCCAAAGGTTTAATAGGCCCAATAACAAATTCCATAATGATAATTACAACAATAATAGGAATAATGAGTCTTTTACTGATAATAAAATAATGGATATAAATCTTATTGATATTTATTTACCTAATTATTGTGTTAGAGGTACAATCACTGAGAAGGGGGGTGAATCAATGAGCCCAAATAATCCAAATTCAATTTTGATCTTTACAAATACTCAATCAGCTAACAAAAGCATTCATGAAGCATAAACTACATTCATATAAATGAGCAAGAGAGACAATGCAAGATCAATCACAAGACACATAACATATGTGGGAAACCCACTTGGGGAATAAAATGCACTAGAAAAAGCTTTGGACTAATGTCCTATAAAAAAAGATCTAATTTAGACCAGTTACAACTAATCAAGGAATTACAATCCCTATTTAGTGAGACACCAATCCCATAAGGTGCAACCACACCTGTCTAGCTAAGTTACAATAACAACCATACTTTTTAGCAAGTTTTACCTTGCAAGGAAGATACAACCACCTTATATGTTGAGCTACCATAGCAACACGTGAAACAACTTCCACCTCTGAACTGATGTCAAAAACACCTGATGATAAATCTCAGTTTATCTCACTTCACCTTTGCTCACACTCAAATAGTAAGCTCTCTATTGTGCCAACAAATATATGACCAACAAGTCATCCCAACAATCCTAAATCTATTATAATTTTTATCTCATCCTCAAGGCACTCTACCCTTCCTTCTCTCCCCAACACACACAAGTCTCTCTCAATTCACTCCTTAGTCTCTCATACCCTAGTCTACAACCCATCATCTTTGGTTCTAATATTTATAGAGCAATCTTGATCAACACCATATCAGTCAGCCATTAGGCATGTCTTAACCCTTAATAAATATATCATATGAAGATAAGTCTCATTAAAATCTACATAGGTTGGTCATAGCATCTATGGGTCACCCTTAAGCAACTACACCTTTTAAACAAGGCACTTGTAGCTCTTATAGGTCTTAAAGAGACTTATTCCCCCATATAGCTCACCCTTGAGCAAAAAATCAACACATGACCATTTTTAAATACATAGGTCCAATTTTTATGTCCCCTTAAACATCCTAAAATGATCACAATCAACTTATCTCACCTATGTGTATGCTCAAACAACTCACACATATACCTTATACACACAGTCACCATGGATGAACACACAATCAACTTATTAAGCTTTGTTCATATTCAAGATAGATTGATCATACTTAAAAAAACCATACATATCATCCTCATGGATTTTTCATCATGTTCCAATAGATAATTCATCATGAAACATCGATACAACATCAAAACAAGCTCAAACATCTTTCTCAGATCAATCATAAATAGTCAACTTTGGAGCACCATAACTATGTCTGTATTCAATTTCAGATCTTCAAGTCTATATCTCCAAGTTCATCTTGAATTAATCTACCACTTTTCTTTTTACTACATGAGAAAATTCCTCTTTTATCGAAATCTATGGTCCAAAAACCATACGCTATTCTTTCATTCATAAATTCAAATATTCAAATGGTAACAGTCACATTTAAACTTCAAAAAATTTGCTCACATCTGATGTCATCTTAGCATTAGATCAAATATTCTCCATTAATATTGATCAATATTTAACACATAGGATACAAGGCTCAATCATTAAACCTCTATCACTTTGACCTCATCTCATACAATCTAGGAACTTTGACCCAACGTGCTCCATCAATTTCCATAGATCAATCAAGTCCTTATCAAGCAGCATGCATCATTAGATCAATCTATACGAACACCTACTCATTATTTGATCCTTATCTTATACCTTTACTCAAAATTTAAACATCATGCACCTATCCTTATCTTGCTCAACATGAACCATTGATCTTTGATCAGTACGATCACCCATGCACCATTGAATCTTCATTAGGTCTTGAACTTTAACTCTACTAAATAGCTATCACATTGACCCATTTAACTCTATAAGCATCATTTAATCTATAATTATGAACTCTGATGAACCATTGGATCTCCACTAGGTCTATACATTTAACATTAACGAAATTGACTATGTATGGGGACCAACTACAATATGCATGAGTAGCCATTTTTGCACCTCAAAAACTTCTTTTATTTTTAACTACAAGATATCAAATTTGGACTAGATGATCTCCTTCCACATGAGAATCCAACCATGTGACCCAGTGTACCTAAAACTATCACATTTATGAGATATAACACCATTAACATTCTTTCTCATTAACTTCTATCACAGAGCCAATATGTCCAAATCTGCCTGAGAGGCCAACTTTGATCATCCATATCTTTTGTCATGCCTTAGCACATGATCCCAAACTTAGCACAAATGATCTCTATTAAAAACTCAACAAACCCATATGATTAGATTATATTTACACCTTTACATGTAAAATATATAACACCTTTAAAATTCTCACTCATCTCTTTCTGCCATACTACAAAATTGACTATGGAAAAACATAGTCAATCTGCTTGGGAGCCCAACTTTGAAAAAGCATATTTTCTGATGCACTACATCGCATGATCTAAAAATTAGTGAAAATAAACTAGGTTAAAAACTCAACAACCCATATGATTACCTTTACCTAAAACATCTACATGTGTGAATGCTGACCTCGTCAAAATTATTACTTGGCTCTTTCTGACCACTTTGCAAATTTGGCTAAGTATGGGAAAATAATGAAATCTATCTTAGAAGCCAACTTTGCACCCTCATATATTTGATCACACTTCAATGCATGACTTAAGGTCTAGCACATTATAATTAGGGACTATATTGATCACAACCATATGACCATCTCCCCTTGACTCTTTCCCATGTGGTAATGGTGATGTCATCAAACTGCCTACTCATCTTTTCTGCCGCTGGACCCAAAGTGTCTAGATGAAAATTATGATCAACCAGATGAATTATACTTGTGCACACAAGCTCTCAAAGTATGGATCATATCTTATAAGATCCCTTTCACATGTTCAAACCTCCATACTCATCCCTAATCCTCTCAAATTATGTCAACACTAAATATTAGCCAACCATACATAAAGTCATACAAGAACAAATACATTGCACACTTTGTCATACAAGAATAAACACATTGCACACTTTCTCATTATCACATAGACTATCAAGGCACTTCATCCACTCACCAGGGAACCTCCATGACACCACTATGACATCATCATGATAAATCTCCAACAATCTACCCCTCTCTCATTGATGTCAACACCCATCAATATAGCAATATGTGGCTCATCTTCTCTCTCTTCAAAGCACTCTTACAAAAGGAACTTTCTCCCCAATAGGAACTTTCTCCCCTTTTGACACAATGATAAAGTGAGCATAATCTTATCTTGAGGACCTAAAAATATTATCAAAATAGGAAAGGACCACCTTAAAAATATGATACAAACTCCCCCTTACCTTGAGCCAACCTCTTCTTGTCTTGACAACTTCCTCTTACTCTATGCCAATACTTTTCTTCAATCAAGCACTACAACTAATGAAGAAAGAACACACAAAATAATTGAAATATGATATATCTTACCAAGAAATATATAAGATGTACTCCTAATATTTTTGAGAAATTTCACCTTCTGAACATCTTCAGATCTCCACACACCATGAATAAACACCATGCAGACTTACTAGCCTTCTATCTTAAGCAACCACAAAGACCATCAACAAAACTTCATTCCACTCAAAAAATAGGAAACATACTCTCAACCATTTTTAGAACTTAAATTAAAACACACATACCTTTCTCTTTTGGATAAACTAAGCAAATAACACTCTTATTCAAATTAGGCATGTCTAGCCTCCTTGTAGCCCTAACTAAAAATTGTAGATCCCACAATTTTTATTAGATAAATCTTCAGGACCTGAAACTCCATATATGTATCACTATCATATTCCCCCTCAATCACACCAATTTTCATTACCAAGCTCATCATCTGCAACATACTTCCTTCATAAACCTACTAGCTAATTAACCCTACATAATGACAAAAACTTAAATAATTTGAGAAAAACAAACCTTTAAAACTCTATGAATCTTTATTTGACCACCCATTTGGCCTATTAAAAAATTGAGAATCCTCAAACCTCAACTCATAAGGCAGGCCTCTTTTTTTAGCATAGCCCAAAACCCTAGAATCTCAAAACAAGCAAGGTCAACAAACCTACTTCTAGTCAATGCATACCTCAAACTTATTTCACACCTGGAGGCACCCATCAAACACTTTTGGACCAAAAATTGAGCCTTCATACCTTTGGGAACCTTGACTTCCTATAACCCATTTTAGAACCTGCAAGCTCTTAAGCACAAACTAGGAAACCCAAGAGCTAACAAAAACTTTCAATTATCACAAACATATCTTCAGACCTCATACCAAAAATAAATTCATATACCTTTCTAAGCACCAAAAATTTATTTTCATTTGCATCAATCTTATTGAGCCACTTGGAACCACCCATTCTGACTCTGTACTACAGCTCCTTCACAAACCTCTAAAATAAGCTCATGAACTAGTTCCCCTTAACAAAAAACCTTATCTGATTGGCATAAACATCTTGAACATCTTCAATCTGACCCTACAAACTATTCCAACTAAAAAACACTTACATCAACACTTGCTTCTCCATTTTAAAGGAGTCTCTTAAGAAGCATAAATAGAGACACCTTTTATACCTCAATGCTCCTAAAAAAAAAACAAATCCTCATATTCCATCTCCTCATTTCTCATCCAATATTTTTAGTTCTTCTTCTTCTTCTTTGGCCTAGGAGAAACAACTTCCTCAACCACTACAACATTCTCCTTTTTTTCTAGAATTGGATTGATAATAAATGGAGACAACACATTTTCATTACATACCTTTTCATCTAAAGGATCCACCTTGTAGTTTGGAACCTCATTACTAGGCACGGACAACTAATGTTATTTGCAAGATACATGATCAATAATAGAATGATGTTCACTTGGATCCATACATATCTCAAGACTGGCCTTAATCAATAGCTTGGTCTTCTCTTTGAGCTTGATTTCTTCATTCTCAACATGAGCAGATAATGAGACCTCTTGGGACTCTTCAATTTCAGAAGCATTCTCCACCATAGCAAATAAATTACTTAGATCTGTATTCTCATCATGACTCACAATTTTCACTTTTGGCTTTCATGTATTAACTTGCCTTCTTTTTAAACTCTAGGAGCCTGATTAAATCTACTTTGTCTTCTAGGCCTTTGCTTGCAGAACCTAGCAATGTGACCTCTTTGTTCACAATTGTAGCACACCATTTATTTTAAAATAAATGTATCTTACCTTACCGTATTTGTAAAAAAACTTGTAGAGTGTCTAATGTCATGATAAATAAAACAACCTCCCATTTTTGAAGAAGACTCACCTTGTCTAATCTTATGTGGACAAAGGTTTATAAATTATTCCACATCAAGATAATTAAATCACTTGATACTATTCATATATTTTGACTAATGATCCCTATTATAGTCCCAGAAAAATTCATTTCTAATAGGTCTTTTGCAGTCTCTAGCCCTATGACCAAAGTGATCACATGTATAACATTAACCATTGAATCTTGCATACCTCTTGGCATTTGGCTATCTGATTTGATTTGTCTTTACTCTACTATCACCTTCATTACTTGTCTAATGATTTGTCTTCAAAGTATGATTGAATTGGTTCACATTAGCCTTCATCTTGTCTTGAGTTATAGTCTTTTATTCTTCTTCATATACAAGACTAGTTATATCACTAGCATGATTTTGACCATTTAAAATATTATCTAGTTCACATGTGATCTTTTTAAATATCATAAATTTCTTCACCTTAATAGATTTCTTTTCTAGCTCATATTTCAAAGATTCATTTTTAGAAACATACTTTGAACATTCATCTTCTTTAGATTTTAGTCTTGTAGATAGAACCTCAAATTGAAAATTGAGACATTTGACCATATTTTCATGATCCTTGGCATCTTCATCCATTCTTGCCTCAAACACATTGAATTGCTCCTCAAATTCCTTGAGTTTAGATTTCATTTTCTTATTGATCTTCTTCTCAATCTTCAATTCTTCATAAGCATTATTCAATGCAGTCTCATAGTCCACCTTGTTGTACCCAAAAAATGTCACTCATTTTTAGGACAACATATAAGCTATTTTGGTCTTGCAAGACCAAAATATCTCTTCCCATTTCAAAAAATTATTCTAAGCTTTCAAAATTGGGATTTTTCAAGCTTTTTCAATCAAAGGACTAATGGTTCAACAGGTTCAAAGGCTTCTACAAGCAAGTTCAATCAAAAGAACAAGTTTCTAACACTTAGTCATTTTCAGGACTAGTTCGACACATTGGTTCAACCAAAAGAATCTATCAGCAAGATTCTATGTAATGTTTGAACCATTAAACCTTGAACCATTTTTTCAAAGGTTCAATGGGTTCAAAAGGTCAACATGCTCAAACGGGTTCAAAAGGTTCAACGGTGGTTGGTTCAACAAGGCTTATTTCAAATAACACAGTTCAAGCGGTCAATAGAAACAAGGGAATGAACCATTGAACCAAAGTTGGTTCAATCGGTTGGTTCAAGTGATAGGTTCAAAGGAGTGCCCTAAGAGTCAAAGATACAAGTGCCCTTGTGAAAGAAATTTTGTGGCAAAAAGTGACTAAGGCAACAAAAGCCCAAAGACAAAAGCCCGACAGAACCTAGCAGATGCTACCAAGTGTCATCTTTTGAGCCTCATTTCACTTTGTTTCTAAGAGCCACAGAAGCTACCACATGTCCTTTATAAGTTAAGCAAAACTCACCAAGTGGCATCATCTGCTTGAATCTAAAATGAGTCTCAAGTGTTTCTATAGTATTTTTAAAAGCTTAGCGAAAGCTACCACGTGTCATCTTCTGTAGAACACTCAAAAGGCATTCCAAGCTTCTACAAGTTCAATGAATGTTGCCATGTGTCCTCACCTATTTCACAGTGGATACTTCCACATGTCACCTGTTGAGATTTGCATAAAACTTGACTAAGGCAAAACCAAAGGACAAATAGCCCTTTCGGTGCGCACTCAGAAGCTAAAGTGGACTGTTGAAAAAAACCCAAAAGGTCACTTTGGAGCTCAAATAGCCCTTGTGGAGGGCAAGTAGGGAACAAATGGACCAATTCAAAGGCCAAAAGAGCAAATGGAGTTCCTTCAAAAAAGTTCTTGAGGCAAAGTTGCATAGAGACAATTCCTTTGGACAAATTATCCGAAAGAATTTCTTCAAACTTTTTCTCTGAAAGAAAAGTCTAAAGAAATAGAAAACCTGCAAAACTGCCACGTGTCTGTCCTTCATCAAATTCATAGTGGAATCTGCCACGTGTCATCTATTGAGACAAAGTTTCAAAGCAAAAAAACATGCCACGTGTCATCTATTGAGACACAATTTCAAAGTAGCAGAACATGCCATGTGTCATCTTCCACAAGAAATAAATATAAAGTCTCAAAGACCTTTCAAAGGCAGTTAAAGCTTAGTGGAAGCCACCACATGTTGATGTCCATAGTTTCTTCCTTTGAACCTCTTTGTTAAAGATTGTGGTGAGCCCCCAGTAAGCTAAAGAAGTAAGCAGAGCATGCCAAGTGTCATCCTCTGTAGGATTCTCAAAGGACAAATGAAAGATGCCACATGTTCCATTGTAACTTTGTAGAGAGTGACAAGTGTCTACACCTACATTTTGAGATTCTTACAGGTTTCAAAGCCTCTTTCAATAAGCATCTCTCAGAATCCCATGGAAGCTACCACGTGTCCTAACCTATTTTTGCAGCAGAATGAGCCGCGCGTCAATTGGTAAGACTAGCAGAAGGTGACCAAAGAACAAAGCATCAAATTGAACCAAAGACCCAATTCAAATAACTAGAAAAGGAGGAATGATGAAGAAGGACCAAAAACATTCACATCAGATATGTTTCTAGAAGTAGACCGCCAAATGGACATTGGAGGATACAAACATTCAATGGCATAACCCATTTTCCCTACATTGAGAAAAGCAAATGGGTAAACGCACCCAAATTCTAGCATGTATTCTTAACAAAATTCAATGCAACATGATGTTTTACTATTCCCAAGTCCTTCTTGAAGAGGCTATATAAGGGACTCTCTTTTATTGTTTTAAGGATATCTCTCTCTGATTATCAAAAACAAAACTCTGCCCAAATTGAAAGGCATTACTGAGACTTTGAATTCAGATTGTTGATCATATTTTGTTATTGGAATAAGCAAGTGACTTTTCAGACTTTATGCTGTAATAACTTTGTTGTTAGGGAAACTGTTCTTATGTCTTTTTCCTTAATATATTTTCTATTCTTTTAATTTAATAAGCAAAATTAGTGAAAGTAGTCAGGAAGGTGTCTTGAAGCCAACTATGGAGAGACTTTGTGCCCCCACAACTGCCTTCAGTGTGTTTTCTTTTTGTTTCTAAGGACCTTGGGATGACTTTATGCCCGCATTATCTTTCATATTTCACTCTTGGGAAATTGAGCTGGAGACTTTGTGCTACATCTCAATCTGCTGGTTACTACATCCTTGGTTACATTTTGCAATTACTACTAGGAAGATTCTTTTGGTTTGATTAATGGTACTTCTAAAAGAAGAGGAGTGCTTTCTATCATTACCCCTAAGATTTCTCTTTTGATTTGCATGCATCATCTCTAAAAAAATATAGATGGATGGTTTATCCTACCCTTGAGTATTATTTTCTATATATATATATATATATATATATATATATAAGGAACCTCCCCTTGATGAGAGGAGAGATTAGTCCCCTTTTGATGTGGTAAACCTACACATTTGGATGACCAATATTCCTACTTTGGATGATCAGACCTATTTTGTTTATCAGTACATTGATTGACAAAATATTGACCCAATAATTTTTGGCGACTCTGTTAGGGATATAGTTATGTGCATTCTAAAAAATCAAGTTTTAGATTGAACCATTCTCTACCATTATCCATTATAGACTCCATTCCATTTATGTGTCTTATCCATTATCATTATAACTTACCATTCACCTCCACCAACTGGGAAAGAATGCGTAGTTTAAAGCGTCAAACTTCAAACCAAAGCAAAGTCAATTCTTTTTCATTTTAGTTTCATAATCTGGCAGATTCAAGGTATACACGAAGCCAAAGAGCTAAAGGTATTGTTGACCCTGTATTCAAGTTGGTACAGGAAAGTAATTTTGATCCGTTTCCTTCACCATCTCACTTCCAACGAACCAAGAGCTTTCCTCCTACTAAAGTCAGGTCTCCATTACCAATTAAGTATCCACTTCTGCTATCGATAAATCTTTGCCAATAATTACCCCTTTGAGGTTTGTTATTTCTCCTTTTCATAGTCATATAATGGCAGATCAAGGCCCCTGGGGTAATTCTTTTGGTCCTCTTAATCTTACTCCACCTCTACATGAACTCCCACATTGTTCAAGGAAGAATTTCCCCAAATTCTATGGTGATGGGAAAGTTCATCCTGATGAACACATTGTAGCCTTCAGCATAGCCTGTGCCATAATTAGAATAGAATTTAAAGATGTAGCAGTCAGAATATTTATAGAAACATTACAAGGTGCTACTTTAGATTGGTTTTATCATCTACAGGCTCGGTCAGTAAGTGATTGAAATACCTTCAAAGCTAAGTTTGAAGCCAGATTCAAACCTATAGAAGATGCACATGCCCTTTTGGCTCAACTCACACAGATGAAGAAAGAGCCTCATGAACCAATAAGGGACTTCATAGCCAAGTTTGACAAATTGAGGAATAAGATCTCTATAATTGCTCGACCTAAAACTACGAATTTCAAATGCTTCTTCATTAATTCTCAGTTACCTAAAGCAAGTTTTCTTTTGAGATGTGCTGGTCAAATAGACCTTGCTGTAGCTCAATATTTGGTCACTGAGGTAGAAGATTATCTCATCTTAGTAGGGAAGATAAGAAGATATCTAAATATAAATAAACCCTCATCATATTCTAAATATACATTTACAATCACCACTGATCCAATGGTGTAGAAGTTGGTAAATAAGTTACTTGCTCTCAAAAAGCAAATGGCACAAGGAATGTCTTCTACTCCTTCATATAAAGATATGCCAAGAAGGACATTTCCAAATCAATCATATCAAGGAAATGCTGCAAGAAATCAAGAGTAACTAAACTGTATTCCTCTTCCACAAGGGAAACTTTCTATTGAAGCACCCCCAACCAATTTAGCAATGGGATATATTGAAGCAGAATCAGATTTCTCTTTTCAACCTAAATTGAATCAAGAAAATAATGTTGATCTCCTTGTAGAAAACCAAGAAGAATCAGTTGGCGACTTCAACATTGGTTTTCTGAACTACCAGGATGAACCCAAAAGTAAAGGAGAAGCTTTTGATGGATCATATGCAGTGTTTACCAAGTCCAAGAACCAATCAGTCTAGCAAGCTGATAAAGGGAAGACATAGGAGCAACCTCAACCAACAATTTCAATTGCTAAATGTGGAACCTCTCTACCTTTCCAGCCAAAAGATCTAGTGATCACCAAAAAGGTAAGTACATCAATTTCACCTTCACCTTTAACTTCAATTTTGCAAATCATCCCTCCTCCCATCCCTCCTAAAACCCAAAAAGTTAAAATACCTTTCTCTATGCCTAATCCAATTCAGCTATTTGACATAATTGATCATGTAAAAAAGAACAAAATTCAAATGTCTGAATTTGAATTCCTACAGTGTAATCCTAATCAATTAGATAAGTTGGTCCAATATGTCAAGAACCAAACTATCCCTGCAAGACAAGAGGCTAAAAAAGTAACTCTTGATTCCTCAAAGAACATGCCCATTCTAAATAATCTTGTCATTACTCCTCCAGCTGCCCCTGGGAAAATAGAACCTTTCTATGTTTCTTTATTAATAAATGGTCACAAGCTAAGTAATTACATTATAGACTCAGGTGCATCTGACAATGTCATGCCTGCTAAAGTAGCTAAATATCTTGATCTTACACTAACCAAGACATTTGAGAGATGTTTTTCCATGGAGAACAAGTAAGTGCCATTGCTGGGACAAATCAAGGATGCCCAATTTGTATTTGCAGCCTTTTCAGATAAAAGAATCAAGATGATAGTTCTGGTGGCTGATGTTCTAGCATCTTATGGTATCCTACTTAGGAAATTTTTTTGCAAAGATGTTGGTGGAGAATTGAGCATGGACCTATCTGAAGCAAGAATCCCTTTCAAAGGCACCATGCAGAGGCTGCTTCCTGAAAAGGAATCAAAATATATTGTCACTCAAACATCAGCCCCTGAAGCTCAAATTATGTTTGAATCCTTAAGTATGGGTAACTACTTTCTATTTATAGATGAAGTTCATGAAGCATCTGATAAAGTTATTGAAAGTGTCAACCCAAAAATTAGTTTAACTGGAAAATTTGAAGAACTAGTAGTTTGCAATACAAATGAAGAAGGATCTTCCCTCTCTAATGAAGGAAAATTTAAAGATAAATCAGTGTCTGATGAGGTATGGACTCTAGAATTTGATGGAAGCTGATCCTCTACCAGTTCAGGAGCTGAGATTGTGTTGATATTTCCTCAAGGAGATATTTTTCTTTCATCTTACAAATTACAATTTAGCAACACTAACAATACAATTGAATATGAATCTCTGTTGCTTGGATTGAAGGCTGCTCAAGACAAAGGCATCAAGATTTTTCATGCCAAAGGGGATGCTAAATTAGTGGTTTTTCAAGTGAGAAACCTATACCAAACCAAGAATAAAAGATTGTGCCACTACCACAACCTAGTCTAGGACCAAATTGAAAGCTTTTATGCTTTCAACATCTTTGCCATACCCAGAGAATTTAATGACAAAGTTGATGCACTTGTTATTTCAAGAACTCTCTTAGTTCTTCACTCAAATTTCAAAGAAGA
Organism: Torreya grandis; assembly: GCA_037957365.1. NCBI lineage: Eukaryota > Viridiplantae > Streptophyta > Pinopsida > Cupressales > Taxaceae > Torreya > Torreya grandis. The sequence continues at coordinate 991,164 of JARHVA010003771.1, read as the reverse complement.
AAGGTATACTATTGAGTTAGTCTTTAGACCAAGTGTTCCTGACAATGCTGATCATTGGCAAGTATTCAATGATGATCACCAAATCATTGCCTTCCTAGAATGAAAAGATAATTTTGAACAACTACATTTTGAAGGTAGTGAACCTCAGAAGTATGAAAGAGCCTCTAAATCTAGTTCAGATATAAATAAAGAATTCTTACAACTGAAAGGAAATAAAATTCTCAAAGGCCATGTTTCTCTTGAGAAACTGTTTGACAAGCATGATAGATTTATCAAATAACAACAAATAGATTCAAGCTTCTCTCAGGGATTCGATCAAATAAATTTGAATACTAAAGAAAATCCCAAGATGGTTAACATTGGTAAGTGTTGCACCCCTGAAGAAAGATTCAAGTTCACCACTTTACTCTGTCAATACATGGACATCTTATCATATTCTTATGATGACCTAAAGTCTCTCAGACTTGATAAAATCTGCCATGACATTCCTCTTAAGGCTGACTCAATGCCTTATAAGCAAAAATCTAGATAGTATAATTTGAAGATATCAGATACTATTCTATCTAAAATACAAAAAATATTAAATGCTAGAATCATCTTCCCAATCCATCATTCCACATGGATTGCAAAAATTGTGCCTGTAAAGAAGAAGAATGGCAAAATTTGCATTTGTGTGGATTTCAAAAATTTAAATTAGTCATCTTTGAAAGATAATTATCCATTACCAATCATGGATCAAGTGCTTCAAACAGTGACAAGTTCAGAGATGTTATCAATGCTAGATGGCTTCTCAGGATATAATCAAGTTGAAGTTGGTGAAGTAGACCAACACAAGACTGCATTCACCACACCTTGGGGTATATTTGCATATAGAAGAATGCATTTTGGCTTGATAAATGATGGTGCCACCTTTTAGATAGAAATAGACCTGGCTTTCAAAGATGAGATAGGTAAGTTCATTATGGTATACCTTGATGACTTGACCATCTTTTCAAAGCACTGTTCTGATTATGTACTCCACTTGCAACAAGTGCTAGAGTGTTACTGCCAGAATGGTATTTCCTTGAACCCTAAGAAATTTATTTTTAGAGTAACAAAGGGGAAACTCCTCAGACACATTATGTCTAAAGAAGGCATAAATATTGACTTAGACAGAGTCAAGTCTATTCAAGAGCTTAATTTACCTACAAGTAAAAATGATGTTCACTCTTTCTTCAAAAAAGTAAATTTCTTATGGAGGTTCATCCCTAAATTTACTGAGAAGACTCGACACATTGTAAACATGATGAAAGGGAAGACCACCTTCAACTAGACTAAAGAAGACAAGTCAACATTTTAGGATATCTAGACTGCGATTACCTATGCCCCTACCTTGGTTTGTCCAGATTACAACAAAGATTTCATCATATATAGATATGCTTCTGAACACATGATTTTAGTAATTCTAGTTCAACAAGATAAGGAAGGTATGGAATCTCCTAATTTTTTCATGATTTTCCCTCTCAAAACTTATGCACTAAAATATTTGAACATGGAAAAGCATGCTTATGCAGTGGTGAAAGCAGTCAAACATTTTTGCTTCTATATCTTGAATTTAGACACTACTGCCTTAGTTCCTGACACTACAATCAAGTCCATATTAACTGAGCAGAGTTTTAGAATAAAAAGAGACAATTGGATTACAAAGATCTAAGAGTTTGATTTAGACATCAAACCAACAAATCTAGTAAGGGGAAAAGGCCTATGCCAATTAATTACTAATAACAAGATAGAAGATACAGATCATCAAGAAGCAGAAGTGGAAGACACACCAATAGTCTTTTTTGTCTCCACTACCAATGAGTGGTATTCAAGTATTACTCATTTCCTTACTTATGGTGAATGTCTTACTCATTTATTTTACAAATAAAAGAGGACTATCAAGTTGAAATCTACCAATTTTGTCCTTTAAGACAACAGCCTGTATAAGAAAAGCCTAGATGGAGTATTCTTTCACTGTGTAGACAAAGAAAAACAAAGCTAAATTTTAAAATCTTTTCACAATCTAGCTTGTGGAGGACATTTTTCTACCCCTGTGACTCCTCACAAGATTCTGCGAGCTAGGTATTACTGGCCAACTCTTTTCCAAGATGCATATAAATGGGTAAGAAAATGTGAACTCTACCAGCAATTTGTTGGAAGACCCAAGTTAGCTGCCCTACCTCTCAAGCCAATGATCATAGAATAACCATTCCAGCAATGGGGAATTGATTTTATTGAGATTATAAACCCATCTTCAAGTGCTGGACATGATTATGTCTTTACAGCAATTGACTATTTTACCAAGTGGGTAGAAGCAATCCCAACCAAGCATGCTACTTCAGAAGTTGTATGCAATTTCCTCAAAAAAAATATTATTTCCAGGTTTGGAGTCCCAACCAAGATTTTTACTGACAATGTAGCTTGTTTCACTTCCTAGGAGATTACACAATTTTGTTTTCATTATAGGATTACACTCTCCTATTCTTTTGATTATTTTCCACAAGGGAATGGGCAAGCTAAATCAAGTAATAAGAACCTGGTAACTATGATCAAGATGCTGGCAGATGACAATCAAAGGACATGGCATATAGCATTTGTTGATACTCTATAGGCAGATAGAATCACACCAAAGAGGGTAATTGGTATGTCTCATTTCCAACTTCTTTATGGTATCAATGCTGAGATACCAATCACCTTAAAATTGCCAGCCTTGAAATTGGCTAAAGAAATTGAAGATCAGATATATGAAAGCCCTCTTGATAAGAGAATCATGTGCCTAACTGAGCTAGATGAATAGAAAACTATGGTGGTGGACCGAATTACTGCTCATCAAAGTCTGGTAAAGAAACTCTTTGACCAGAAGGCAAAAAATCATGATTTCTAGATTGGGGATAAAGTCCTGTTGTGGGACAAAAGGAGAGAACTAAAAGGGATGCATGGAAAGTTTGACTCCCTTTAGAGAGGCCCATTTATAATTCATCAACACAATGGTGAAAATAGCTTTCTGTTAAAGTATCAAGATGGCACATTCTTTTATCTACCTCATAGTGGGCAGCATCTAAAACACTTTAACTCTTAAAGTATCAAATCATTTCATCTGTACATATGTATATTTGTATAGTTTTTATTTATGTTTCATTTTGTTTATTTTCATTTTTGATGCCTTTCATTTCTGGGTAACATGACTCCATAACCCAATGGTACACATGAAGACACTGGAGATTCTGGATTTTACTCCCTTCAATTCTTTTTACAATTGATAGAAGTTCCCCAACTGGAGCCAACTATTGTACCCAAAAAATGTCACTCATTTTTAGGACAACATATAAGTTATTTTGGTCTTGCAAGACCAAAATATCTCTTCCTATTTCAAAAAACTATAATAATCTTTCAAAATTGGGATTTTTCAAGATTTTTCAGTCAAAAGACTAATGGTTCAATAGGTTCAAAGGCTTCTACAGACAAGTTTGATCAAAAGAACAGGTTTTTGACACTTAGTCATTTTCAAGACTAGTTTGACACATTGGTTCAATCAAAAGAATCTATCAGCAAGCTTCTATGCAATGTTTGAACCATTGAACCTTGAACCATTTTTTCAAAGGTTCAATGGGTTCAAAAGGTTCAACGTGCTCAAATGGATTTAAAATCTTCAACGACAGTTGGTTCAACAAGGCTTATTTCAAAGAACACGGTTTAAGCGGTCAATAGAGACAAGGGAATGAACCATTGAACTGTTGAACCAAAGTTGGTTCAATCAGTCAATTCAAGTGACAAGTTCAAAAGAGTGCCCCAAGAGTCAAAGATACAAGTGCCCTTGTGAAAGAAATTTTGTGGCAAAAAGTGACTAAGACAAACAAAATCCCAAAAGCAAAAGCCTGACAGAACCTAGCAGATGTTACCAAGTGTCATCTTCTGAGCCTCATTTCACTTTGTTTCTAAGAGCCGTAGAAGCTGCCACATATCCTTTATAAGTTAAGCAGAATGTGCTAAGTGGCATCATATGCATGAATCTAAAATGAGTCTCAAGTGTTTCTATATTATTTCTAAAAGCTCAGCAGAAGCCACCACGTGTCATCTTCCACAGAACACTCAAAAGGCATTCAAAGCTTTTACAAGTTCAACATATGCTGCCACATGTCCTCACCTATTTCATAGTGGATACTACCATGTGTCACCTGTTGAGATTCACATAAAATCAACTAAGGTAAAACCAAAGGACAAACAGCCCTTTCGAAGAGCACTCAAAAGCTAAAGTGGACCATTGCAAAAAACCTGAAAGATCACTTTAGAGCTCAAATAGCCCTTATGGAGGGAAAGTAGGGAACAAATGGACCAGTTCAAAGGCTGTACGAGCAAAGGGAGTTCCTTCAAAAAGTTCCTATAGCAAATTTGCATAGAGACAATTCCTTTGAACAAATTGTCTGAAAGAATTTCTTCAAACTTTTTCTCTGAAAGAAAAGTCTGAAGAAATAGAAAACCCACAAAACCAACACGTGTCCTTCATCAAAGTCACAACGGAAGCCACCATGTGTCATCTATTGAGACACAATTTTAAAGTAGTAGAACATGCCACATGTCATTTATTGAGACACAATTTTAAAGTAGCAGAACATGCCATGTGTCATCTTCCACAGGAAACTAATATAAAGTCTCGAAGACCTTTCAAAGGTAGCTAAATCTCAATGGAAGCTGCCACGTGTTGACATATATAGTTTCTTCCTTTGAACCTCTTTGTTAAAGATTGTGGCGAGCCCCCGGTAAGCTAAGAAGTAAGCAGAGCATGCCAAGTGTCATCCTCCACAAAATTCTCAAAAGACAAATGGAAGATGCCACATGTTCCATTATAACTCTGTGGAGCGTGACAAGTGTCTACACCTACATCTTGAGTTTCTTCCAGGTTTTAAATCCTCTTTCAATAAGTGTCTCTCAGAATCCCATGGAAGTTATCACATGTCCTTGCCTATTTTTGCAGTAGAATGTGCCACGCATCAATTGGTAAGATTAGTAGAAGGCGACCAAAGAATAGAGCATCGAATTAAACTAAAGCCCTGATTCAAATAACTAGAAAAGGAGGAACGATGAAGAAGGACCAAAAACATTCACACATCAGATATGTTTCTAGAAGCAGACTGCCAAGTGGACATTTGAGGATACAAACATTCAATGGCATAACCCATTTTCTCTGCATTAAGAAAATCAAATGGGTAAATGCGCCCAAATTCCAGCATGTATTCTTAACAAAATTCAATGCAACATGATGTGTTACTATTCCCAAGTCCTTCTTGAAGAGGTTATATAAGGTACTCTCTTTTATTGTTTTAAGAATATCTCTCTCTTTAATTATTAGAAACAAAACTATGCCCAAATTGAAAGGCATTACTGAGACTTTGAGCTCAGATTGTTGATCATATTTTGTTATTGGAATAAAAAAGCAAGTGACTTTTCAGACTTTGTGATGTAATAACTTTGTTATTGGGGAAACTATTCTTATGTCTTTTTCTTTAATATATTTTTTGTTCCTTTAATTCAATAAGTAGAATTAGTGAAAGTAGTCAGGAAGGTGTCCTTAAGCCAACTGTGGAGAGACTTTGTGCCCCCACAACTACCTTTAGTGTGTTTTCTTTTTGTTTTTGTGTAAAGGACATTGGGATGACTTTGTGCCCTCATTGTCCTTCATATTTCACTCTTGGGAAATTGAGCTGGAGACTTTGTGCTACATCTCAATCTGCTGGTTACTACGTCCTTGGTTACATTTTGCAATTACTACTAGGAAGATTCTTGTGGTTTGCTGAATGGTACTTCTAAAAGAAGAGGAGTGATTTTTGTCATTACCCCAAAGATTTTTCCTTTGATTTACATCCATCATCTCTAAAAAAAGAGAGATAGATGGATTATCTTACCCTTGAGTATTATTTTCTATTTATATACATATATATATATAACATATCTATAGGGAACCTCTCCTTGATGAGAGGAGAGATTAGTCCCCTTTTGATGTGGTAAACCTACAAATTTGGGTGACCAATCTTCCTAATTTGGATGATCAGACCTATTTTATTTATTAATACGTTGATTGAAAAAATATTCACCCAACAATTTTTGGCGACTCTACTAGGGATATAGTTAGTGCATTATGAAACCTCAAGTTTCAAATTGAACCAGTCTCTACCATTATCCATTATAGACTCCATTCCATTTATGTGTCTTACCCATTATCATTATAACCTTACCATTCACCTCCACCAACTGGGAAAAAATGCACAGTTTAAAGTCTCAAGCTTCAAACTGAATCAAAGTCAATTATTTTCATTTTTGTTTCACAATCTGGCAGATTCAAGGTATACACGAAGTTAAAGGGCTAAAGGTATTACTAACCCTGTATTTAAGTTGGTATAGCAAAGTAATTTTGATTCGTTTCCTTCACCATCTCACCTCTAACGAACCAAGAGCTTTCCTCTTACTAAAGTTAGGTCTCCATTACCAAATGAAGTATCTGCTTCTACTGTCGATAAAGCTTTGCCAATAGTTACCCCTTTGAGGTTTGTTATTCCTCCTTTTCTTAGTCATATAATGGCAGCTCAAGGCCCCTGAAGTAATTCTTTTGGTCCTCTTAATCTTACTCCACCTCTACATGAACTCAAACATAGTTCAAAGAAGAATTTCTCCAAATTCTATGGTGATGGGAAAGTTCATCTTGATGAACACATTGCAGCCTTCAGCATAGTCTGTGGCATAATTAGAGTAAAATTTGAAGATATAGTAGTCAGGCTATTTATAAAAACATTACAAGGTGCTACTATAGATTGGTTTTATCATTTACAAGCTCAGTCAGTAACTGATTAGAATACCCTCAAAGCTAAGTTTGAAGTCAGATTCAAACCTACATAAGATGTACATGCCCTTCTGGATCAACTCACACAGATGAAGAAAGAGCCTCATGAACCAATGAGGGACTTCATAACCAAGTTTGACAAATTGAGGAATAGGATCCCTATAATTTCTTGACCTACAACTGAGAATCTTAAATGCTTCTTCATTAATTCTTAGTTACTTGAAGTAAGTTTTTTTTTGAGACGTGCTAGTCAAATAGACCTTGTTATAGCTCAAGATTTGGCCACTAAAGTAGAAGATGATCTCATCTTAGCAAGAAAAATAAAAGAGATCCAAATAGAGATAGACCCTCATCATCTTTTGAATATACATCTACAAGCACCACTGATCGAATGGTGCAGAAGTTGGCAAATGAGTTGCTCTCAAAAAGCAAATGGTGCAAGGATTGTCTTCTGCTCCTTCATATAGAGATATGCCAAGAAGGACATTTCCAAATCAATCATATCAGGGCAATGGTACTAGAAAACAAGGGAAACTAAATCATCTTCCTCCCCTATAAGGTAAACTTGCCATTGAAGCACCCCCAACCAATTCAGTAATGGGATATCTTAAAGCAAAATCAGATTTCTCTTTTCAGCTTGAATTGAATCAAGAAAATAATGCTAATCTCCTTATAAAAAACCAAGAAGAATCAGTTGGTGACTCTAACATTAGTTTTCTAAACTACCAAGATGAACCCAAAAGCAAAAGAGAAGCTTTTGATGGATCATATGTAGTGTTTACTAGGTCTAAGAATCAATCAGTCTAGCAAGCTGATAAAAAGAAGACAGAGGAGCAACCTCAACCAACAATTTCAATTGCTAAACGTGGAACCTCTCTACCTTTCCAGCCAAATTCAATTTCACAAATCAGCCCTCCTCCCATCCCTCCTAAAACCCAAAAGGTTGAAATACTTTTCTTTGTGTCTAATCCAATTCATCCATTCAACATAACTGATCATGTAAAAAAGACTAAAATTCAGATGTCTGAATTTGAATTCCTGCAATCCAATCCTGATAAATTAGATAAGTTGGTCCAATATGTCAAGAACCAAACTATCCCTACAAGATAAGAGGCTAAAAAAGTAACTCTTGATTCACCAAAAAATATGCCCATTCCAGATAATCTTGTCATTACTCTTCCAACTACCCCTGAGAAAATAGAACATTTCTATGTTTCCCTGTTAATAAATGGTCACAAGCTAAGTAATTGCATTATAGACTCAGGTGAATCTGACAATGTTATGCCTACTAAAGTAGCTAAATCTCTTGATCTTACACTAACCAAGACATTTGAAAGATGTTTCTCCATGGAGAAAAAGTAAGTGCCATTACTGGGACAAATCAAAGATGCCCAATTTGCATTTGCTGCCTTTCTAGACAAAAGAATCAAGATGACAATTCTAGTGGCTGATATTCCAGCATCTTATGGTATCCTAGTTGGACAAAATTTATGTAAGGATGTTGGTGGAGAATTGAGCATGGACCTATCTGAAGCAAGAATCCCTCTCAAAGGCACCATGCAGAGGCTACTTCCTAAAAAAGAATTAAAATATATTGTCACTCAAACATCAGCCCCTGAAGCTCTAATTATGTTTGAATCCTCAGGCATGGGTAACTACTTTCTATCTACAGACAAAGTTCATGAATCATCTGATAAAGTTCTTGAAAGTGTCAACCCAGAAATTAGTTTAAATGGAATAGCAGAAGAACTAGTAGGTTGAAATATAAATGAAGAAGGATCTTCCATCTCTAATGAAGGAAAATCTAAAAAAAAATTAGTGTCTGATGAGGTATGGACTCTAGAATTTAATGGTAGTTGCTCCTCTACTAGTTCAGGAGTTAGGATTCTATTGATATTTCTTTAAAAAGATATTTTTCCTTCATCTTACAAATTACAATTTAGCAACACTAACAATACAGCTGAATATGAATCTATGTTGCTTGGATTGAAGGCTGCTCAAGATAAAGGCATCAAGCTTCTTCATGCCAAAATGGATGCTGAATTAGTGGTTTGTTAGGTAAAAAACCTATACCAAACCAAAAATGAAAGATTGTGCCACTATTGCAACCTAGTCTGGGACCAAATTGAAAGCTTTGAGCTTTCAACATCTTTGCCATACCTAGAGAATCTAATGACAGAGCTAATGCACTTGCTATTTTAAGAACTCTCTTATTTCCTCACTCAGATTTCAAAGAAGATAGATATACTATTGAGTTAGTCTTGATACCAAGTGTTCTTGACAATGCTGATCATTAGCAAGTATTCAATGATGATCACCAAATTATTGCCTTCCTAGAATGAAAAGACAATTTCAAACAAGTACATTTTGAAGGTAGTGAACCTCAGAAGTATGAATCAGCCTCTGAATCTAGTTTAGATATAAATAAAAAATTCTTACAACTGAAAGGAAATAAAATTCTTAAAGGCCTAGTTTCTCTTTAGAAACTGTTTGACAAGCATGATAGATTCATCAAACAACAACAAATAGATTCAAGCTTCTCTCAAGGATTTGATCAAATAAATCTGACTACTAAAGAAAATCCCAAGATAATTAACATTGGTAAGTGTTGTACCCCTGAAGAAAGATTCAAGTTCACCACTTTACTCCATCAATACATGGACGTCTTAACATATTCTTATGATGACCTGAAGTCTCTCAGACCTGATGAAATCTGCCATGACATTCCTCTTAAGGCTGACTCAATGCCTTATAAGCAAAAATATAGATAGTATAATTTGAAGATATCAGGTACTATTATGTCTAAAATGTAAAAAATGTTAAATGCTAGAATCATCTTCTTAATCCATCATTTTATATGGATTTCAAACATAGTGCCTATAAGGAAGAAGAGTGGTAAAATTTGCATTTATGTGGATTTCAAGAATTTAAATCAATCATCTTTGAAAGATAATTATCCTTTGACAATCATGGATCAAGTGCTTCAAACAGTGACAGGTTCATAGATGTTATCAATTGTAGATGGCTTCTTAGGATATAATCAATTTGAAGTTGGTGAAGCAGACCAATGCAAGACTACATTCACCACACCTTGGGGTACATTTGCATATAGAAGAATGCCTTTTGGCTTGATAAATGATGGTGCCACCTTTCAGAGAGCAATGGACCTGGATTTCAAAGATGAGATAGGTAAGTTCATTGTGGTATACCTTGATGACTTGACCATCTTTTCAAAGCATCGTTTTGATCATATATGCCACTTGCAATAAGTGCTGGAGCACTGCCACTAGAATGGTATTTCCTTAAACCCTAAGAAATCTATTTTTAGAGTAACAGAGGGGAAACTCCTCGAATACATTATGTCTGAAGAAGGCATAAAGATTGACTTAGACAGAGTCAAGTCTATTCAAGAGCTTAATTTGCCTACAAGTAAAAATGTTGTTCACTCTTTCTTTGAAAAGGTGAAATTTTTACAGAGATTCATCTCCAAATTTGTTGAGAAGACTCGACACATTGTAAACATGATGAAAGGGAAGATCACCTTCAGCTGGACTAAAGATGTAAGTCAGCATTTTAGGATATCAAGACTACCATTGTCCACACCCCTACCTTAGTTTGTCCAGATTACAAAAAAGATTTCATCATATACAGCTATGCTTCTGAACACATGATTTCAGTAATTCTAATTCAACAAGATAAGGAAGGTATGGAATCTCCTATTTCTTTCATGAGTTTCTGTCTCAAAACTCATGAGCTAAAGTATTCAAACATGGAAAATCATGCTTATGCAGTGGTGAAATCAGTCAAACATTTCCACTTCTATATCTTGAATTCACATACTACTACCTTGGTTCCTAACACTACAGTCAAGTCCATATTAACTCAGCAGGAGTTTGGAATAAAAAGAGGCAATTAGATTACAAAGATTTAGGAGTTTGATCTAGAAATCAAACCAAGAAAGCTGGTAAGGGGAAAAGGCTTATGCCAATTAATTGCTAACAACAAGGTAGAAGATACAGATCATCAAGAAGCAGAAGTGGAAGACACACCAACAGTCTTTTTGTCTCCACTACCAATGAGTGGTATTTAGGTTTTACTCATTTCCTTACTTATGGTGAATGTCCTACTCATTTATCTTACAAATAAAGGAGGACTATCAAGTTGAAATCTATCAATTTTGTCCTTTGGGACAATGTCCTATACAAGAGAAGCCTAGATGGAGTATTCCTTCACTGTGTAAACAAAGAGCAACAAAGCCAACTTTTAAAATATTTCCACAATCTAGCCTGTGGAGGACATTTTTTTGCCCCTGTGACTGATCACAAGATTCTATGAGCCAGGTATTACTGGCCAACTCTATTTCAAGATGCATATAAATGGGTAAGAAAATGTGAACTCTGCCAGCAATTTGTTGGAAGACTCAAGTTAGTTGCCCTACCTCTCAAGCCAGTGATCATAGAAAAACCATTCCAATAATAGAGAATTGATTTTATTAGGACTATAAACCTATATTCAAGTGTTGGACATGATTATGTCCTTATAGTAACTGACTATTTCACCAAGTGGGTAGAAGCAATCCCAACCAAGCATGTTACTTCAAAAGTTGTATGCAATTTTTTCAAGGAGGATATCATTTCCAGGTTTGGAGTCTCAACCAAGATTGTTACTGACAATGTAGCTTGTTTCACTTCCCAAGAGATTACACAATTCTATTTTCATTATGGGATTACACTCTCCCATTCTTCTGATTATTTTCCACAAGGGAATGGACAAGCCGAATCAAGCAATAAGAACTTGGTAACTATCATCAAAAAGTTGGCAGATGACAATCAAAGGACATGGCATAAAGAATTGGTTGATGCTCTATGGGCAAATAGAATCACATCAAAGAGGGAAATTGGTATGTCTCCTTTCCATCTTCTTTATGGTATCAATGTTAAGATATCAAACACCTTAGAATTACCAGCCTTGAAATTGGCTAAGGCAATTGAAGATCAAACATATGAAAGCCCTCTTGATAAGAGAATCATGTGCCTAACTGAGCTAGATGAACATAGAACTATGGTGGTAGACCGAATTGCTGCTCATCAATGTCTAGTAAAGAAACTCTTTGACTAAAAGGCAAAATATCATGATTTCCAGATTGGAGATCAAGTCTTGCTATGGGACAAAATGAGAGAACCAAAAGGGATGCATGGAAAGTTTGACTCCCTTTGGAGAGGCCCATTTATATTTCATCAACACAATGGTGAAAATAGCTTTCTGCTGAGGTATCAAGATGGCATACTCTTTTCTCTGCCTCACAGTGGGCAGCATCTAAAACACTTCAACTCTTGAAGTATCAGATCATTTTATCTGTACGTATGTATATTTGTATAGTTTTTATTTCTATTTCATTTTATTTATTTTCATTTTTGATGCCTTTCATTTCTGGGTAACATGACTCCGTAACCCAATGGTACATATGAAGACGCTAGAGATTCTAGATTCTACTCCCTTCAATTATTTTTATAGTTTATAGAAGTTTCCCAACTGGAGCCAACTATTGTACCCAAAAAATGTCACTCATTTTTAAGACAACATATAAGCTATTTTGGTCTTGTAAGACCAAAATATCTCCTCATTTCAAAAAATTGTTCTAAGTTTTCAAAATTGGGATTTTTCAAGCTTTTTTAGTCAAAGGACTAATCGTTCAATAGGTTCAAAGGCTTCTATAGGCAAGTTCAACCAAAAGAACAAGTTTCTGACACTTAGTCATTTTTAGGACTAGTTCGACACATTGGTTCAACCAAAAGAATCTATCAGCAAGATCCTATGCAATGTTTGAACCATTGAACCTTGAACCATTTTTTCAAAGGTTCAATGGGTTCAAAAGGTTCAACGTGCTCAAACAGGTTCAAAAGGTTCAACGACAGTTGGTTCAACAAAGCTTATTTCAAAGAACATGGTTCAAGTGGTCAATAGAAACAAGGGAATGAACCGTTGAACCGTTGAACCAAAGTTGGTTCAATTGGTCGATTCAAGCGACACGTTCAAAGGAGTGCCCCAAGAGTCAAAGATACAAGTGCCCTTGCAAAATAAATTTTATGGCAAAAAGAGACTAAAGCAAACAAAAGACTGACGAAACCCAGTGGATGCTGCCAAGTGTCATCTTCCAAGCCTCATTTCACTTTATTTCTAAGAGCCACATAATCCACCACATGTCCTTTATAAGTTAAGAAAAATGTGCTAAGTGGCATCATCTGCATGAATCTAAAATGAGTCACAAGTGTTTCTATAGTATTTCTAAAAGCTCAGTAGAAGTTGCCACGTGTCATCTTCCATAGAACACTCAAAAGGCGTTCAAAGCTTCTACAAGTTCAATGGATCTAAATTGAGTCTCAAGTGTTTCTATAGTATTTCTAAAAGCTCAGCAGAAGCTGCCATGTGTCATCTTCCATAGAACACTCAAAAGGTGTTCAAGGCTTCTACAAGTTCAATGGATGCTACCACGTGTCCTCACCTATTTCACAGCAGATATTGCCACATGTCACCTATTGAGATTTGCATAAAATCGACTAAGGCAAAACCAAAGGATAAACAACCCTTTCAAAGGGCACTCAGAAGCTAAAGTGGACCATTGCAAAAAACCTGAAAGGTCACTTTGGAGCTCAAATAGCCCTTACAAAGGGCATGTAGGGAACAAATGAACCAATTTAAAGGCCAAAAGAGCAAAGGGAGTTCCTTCAAAAAAGTCCCTGCGGCAAAGTTGCATAGAGACAATTCCTTCAGACAAATTGTCTGAAAGAATTTCTTTAGACTTTTGCTTCAAAAGAAAAGTCTAAAGAAATAGAAAACCTACAAAGTCAACATGTGTCCTTCATTAAAGTCACAGTAGAAGCTGCCACGTGTCATCTATTGAGACATAGTTTCAAAGCAATGGAACATGCCACATGTCATCTATTGAGACATAGTTTCAAAGAAGTGGAACATGCCACGTGTCATCTTCCACATGAAACTAATATAAAGTATTGACGACCTTTCAAAGGTAATTAAAGCTTAGTGAAAGCCACCACATGTTGATGTCCACATTTTCTTCCTTTGAACCTCTTTGTTAAAGATTGTGGTGAACCCCCAGTAAGCTAATGAAGTAAGCAGAGCATGCCAAGTGTCATCCTCTGCAAGATTCTCAAAAGACAAATGAAATATGCCACATGTTCCATTGTAACTCCATGGAGTGCAACAAGTGTCTACACCTACATCTTGAGTTTCTTACAGGTTTCAAAGCCTCTTTTAATAAGCATCTCTCAGAATCCCATGGAAGTTGCCATGTGTTTTGGCCTATTTTTGTAGCAAAATGTGTCACGCGTTAATTGGTAAGACTAGCAGAAGGCGACCAAAGAATAGAGCATCAAATTGAACCAAAGTCCTGATTCAAATAACCAAAAAAAGAAGAATGATGAAGAAGGACCAAAAACATTCACACATCAGATACGTTTCTAGAAGCAGACTGCCAGGTGGACATTGGAGGATACAAACATTGAATGGCATAACCCATTTTCCCTGCATTGAGAAAAGCAAATGGGTAAATGCACCCAAATTCTAGCATGTCTTCTTAACAAAATTCAATGCAACATGATGTGTTAATATTCCCAAGTACTTCTTGAAGAGGCTATATAAGGGACTCTCTTTTATTGTTTTAAGGATATCTCTCTCTCTGATTATCAGAAACAAAACTCTGCCCAAATTGAAAGGCATTACTGAGACTTTGAGCTCAGATTGTTGATCATATTTTGTTATTGGAATAAGAAAGCAAGTGACTTTTTAGACTTTGTGTTGTAATAACTTTATTGTTGGGGAAATTGTTCTTATGTCCTTTTCCTTAATATATTTTTTGTTCCTTTAATTCAATAAGCAAAATTAGTGAAAGTAGTCAGGAAGGTGTCCTGAAGCCAACTGTGGAGAGACTTTGTGCCCCCATAACTACCTTTAGTGTGTTTTCTTTTTGTTTCTATGTAAAAACCCTTGGGATGACTTTGTGCTCTCATTTTCCTTCGTATTTCACTCTTGGGAAATTGAGCTGGAGACTTTGTGTTACATCTCAATCTGTTGGTTACTATGTCCTTGGTTACATTTTGAAATTCCTACTAGGAAGACTCTTGTGGTTAGTTCATCATCATCAATGTTAGATATGTCATCCTTTTTGTATTTCTTACCTTGGAACTTCTTCTTAGGCTTCATCTCTTTCTTGAATACAGCTTCCTTCTTTGGCGGTATGTCATTATTCTTCCTCATCTCATAGGCAGTAAGAGTTCCATTTAATTGATCCATCTTCAATAGAGCAGGGTCATGACTCTCTTCTATAGTAGATAATTTTAGATCAAACTTGGAGGATAGATACCTTCATACCTTTTAAACAATAATAGTCTCTTCAAGATTTTCTCCAAGACCTCTGATGATATTCACAATCTCATCAACTCTCTGTAGAAAGGATGCCACTATATCTTCTTCATTCATCTTGAGACTTTCAAATTACCTTCTGTGAGTCTACAACTTATTAAGCTTAACCTTTGAATCTCATTCAAAAATAGTCTTCAATTTATCCCATATTTCCTTGGCAGATGTGCAATGAATTACTTTTGTGAACTTAGTTTCTGTAAGACCATAAGTGATGGCATTCATTGCCTTAGAGTTGTTATCAAACAACTTATTTTATGCAACACTAAATGGAAGAATAACATGAGAAGTATAACCATATAGAATATATTACCATACATAAAACCCTAGGGACATAATGTAGGTATTCATCCTAGCACTCTGAAATGCATAATTGGATCCATTGAACATTGGTGCTTGCTTAGTAGAGAAACCACCTTGCACATTATAACTGGCCATTGTACCTTAGATCACCTTTAAGCTATTAAGATTTTACCAAAGGACCTCAATCTGATACCAAATGTTAGAGGTACAATCACTAAGAGGGGGGTCAATCGGTGAGCCCAAATAATCCAACTTTAATTCTAATATTTACAAATACTTAATCAACTAACATAAGCATTCATGAATCATAAACTACATTCATAGAAATGAGTAAGAGAGGCAATGGAAGATCAATCATAAGACACATAACATACATGGGAAACCCTCTTAGGGAATAAAACCCACTAGAATAAGCTCTGGACTATTGTCCTATAAAACAAGATCTAATTTAGATCAGTTGTAACTGATCAAGGAACTATAATCCCTATTTAGTCAAATGCCAATCCCATAAGGTACAACCACACCTGTCAAGATGAGCTACAATAATAACCAAACCTTTTATCAAGTTTTACCTTGAAACAAGGCTATAACCACCTTAGATGTTGAGCTACCAAAATAACACCTGAAATAACTTCCACCTCTGAACTAATGTCAAAAACACCTGATGATAAACCTTAGCTTATCTCACTTCACCTTTTCTCACACTCAAATAATAATATCTCTATTATTCCAATAGAATTATGACCAATATGTCATCCCAATAGTACTCAATGTGTTCTAATTTTTATCTCATCCTCAGGGCACTCTACCCTTCCTTCACTCCCTAACACACACAAGTCTCACTCAATTCACTCCTTAGTCTCTCATACCCTAGTCTATAACCTATCATCTTTGGTTCTACTATTAATAAAACAAGCTTGATCAACACCATCTTGGTCATCCATTAGGCATGTATTAACCCTTAAGACATATATCATATAAATATAAGGCTGATTAAAATCTACATAGGTCAGACATAGCATTTATGGGTCAACCTTAAGAAATTACACCTTTTAAACAAGGCACTTGTAGCTCTTATAGGTCTCATGAAGACTTATTCAACCATATAGCTCACCCTCAAGTAAAACATGAACATACGACCACTTTCACATACATATTTCCACTCCTTATGTCCCCTTAAACATCCTTGAATGATCATAGTCAATTTAACTCACCTTTGTGTATGTTTATACAAGTCACACACAGACCTTATGCACACAGTCACCATAGATGAACACACAGTCAACTTATTAAGAGTTCTTCATACTCAAGATAGATTTATCATACTCCCAAAAACCATATAGATAAACCTCATGGAGTCTAAATCATTATCTAATATCTAAATCATTATCCAATGTCTAAATCATCATGATACATCGATATAACATCAAAACAAACTCAAACATCCTTCTTGGATAACTCATAGAACACAGTCAAACAAATAGTCAACTTTGGAGAACCATAATTATGTTTATATTCATTTTCAGATCTTCAATTTCATATTTATAGATGTACCTTGAATTCATCTTCCACTTTTGTTTTTACTTCATGAGAAAATTTGTCTTCTATCAAAATCTATGGTCTAAAAATTGACACTAGTATTTCCTTCATAAATTCAAATATTCAAATGGCAATGGTCACAGTTAAACTTTAGAAACGTTCCTCGCATCTCATGTCATCTCAACATTAGATAAAATACACTCCATAAATATTGATTGATCTTTAACACATAGGTTCCAAGGCTCAATCATTAAACCTCTGTCACTTTGACCTCATCTTGTGCAATCTAGGAACTTTGACTCAATGTACTCTATCGATCTTCATGGATTAATCAAGTCCTTATCAAGCATCACATATCATTAGATCAATTTGTATGAACACCTAGTAACCATTAGATCCTTTTATGTATCTTTTATTAGATTTTAAATATCATGCACATGTCCTCATCTTGATTAACATGCACCATTGATCTTCGATTGGTATAATCACCTGTGCACCATTGGATCTTCATTAGGTCTTGAACTTTAACTTTGTTAAATAACTATCACATTAACCCATTTGACTCTATGCACACCATTTGGTCTGAATGTATGAAATCTCATGAACCATTAGATATCCACTAGGCCTATATCTTTAACATTAATAAAATTGACTATGGGGACCAACTACAATATGTATGAGTGGCCATTTTTGTACCTCAATAACTTCTTTTGTGCTTACCTACAAGATCTCAAATTGGAACATTTGATCTCCTTCCATAATAAAATCCAACCATGTGACCCACTGCACCTAAAACTCTCACACATGTGATATATAATTCCATTAACATGCCTTATCATCAAATTCTATCATAGAGCCAACAATGTCCAAATCTACCTAAGAGGCCAACTTTGATCATCCATATCTTTTGTCATGCTTCAGCACATGATCTCAAACTTAGCACAAATGATCTCTATTAAATACTCAAAAAACCCATATGATCATATTATATTGACACCTTCACATGTGCAAGATATAATTCCTATAAAATTCTCACTCAACTCTTTAGATCATATTGCAAAATTAACTATGGAAAAACATAGTCAATCGACTTGGGAGCCCAACTTTGCAAAATCATATCTCTAATGTGATACATCGTATGATATAAAAATTAGCAAAAATAAACTAGGTTAAAAACTTAAAAAAACCATATGATCATCTTCACCTTAAACATCCAAATGTGTAAACACTAACCTTATCAACATGCTTACTCATCTCTTTTTGACCACTTTGATAATTTGGCTAAGTATGGGAAAATAGTGAAATATATCTTAGAAGCTAACTTTGCACCTTCATATCTTTGATCGTGCTTCAATACATGAATTTAGATCTATCACATAAAAACTAGGGAATAAAATTATCACAACCATATGACTAGTTCCCCTTGACTCATTCCTACATGGTAATGGTTGTGTCATCAAACTGCCTACTCATCCTTTTTGCCACTAGACCCAAAGTGTCTAGATGAAAGCTATGATCAACCAGATGAATTATAATTATGAACATAAGATCTAAAATCATGGATCATATCTTATAGGATCCATTAAACATGTTTTAACATCCATAATCATCCTTGATCCTCTCAAGTTATGTCAATACTAAAGATTAGCTAACCATACATAAAGTCATACAAGAACAAATACATTGCACACTTTGTCATACAAGAATAAACACATTTCACACTTTTTCATTATCATATAGACTATCAAGGAACTTCATCCACTCACCAGGAAACCTCTATGACACCACTATGATATCATCATGATAACTTTCCAACATATTGTAGAGTACATTGCACTTCTAGACATGATGAGATAGATTACATTGAATTATGTAAAGATTTTGACACCTTTCAAGAAGAGTTAGATATGTTTGAAGTGGTTCCTAACAAAGATAATGGTGTAGGTACATCAAGATCTAAATATAATAACTAAGCTTTCATGGTGGAGATGTTTGACATGTTAAGTTGTGGAGCTAAAAGCTTCATTGTTATGCAAATGTGGAGGTTACTGGGTTACACAGTAACTGACATCGATCAGACCCTGCCGACATCAGTCAGGGGTAGAACGGAAGTAATTGACATCAATTATGCATCAGCCAATGTCGGTAATCTCTAGATAGATAGAGACTGATATCGATCGTCTGTGCATTCTAGAACTATTCTAATTTTAGACAAACAGTTAGTTTGCATGTAAAGACTAATTTTAGTCTTGAGTCTGCATTTCTAATTATTGTTTGGTTTGGGATCTATTTAAGAGATCCATGGGGCTATATTATAATTAAAGGGAATAAAAACTTGGTTATTAAGTTGATTGTAATTTATTGAGAGAGAAATACTGTACACCCAAGAGGTGTGGGAAGAGTGAGATTTCTTCATTGTATTCTGGAAGAGTTTAATGCAAGATTGGTTGTTTCTTATATCTCCTATTATTTGCTATTTCTGATTTCTAGTTACTTATTACTTCTGGTTCAATTCCATGTTTAGTTGCCTATACAAAAGTAATCAATTGTACTCCAAGTTCTTAACAAGTGGTATCAGAGCGAGGTTAGTGTTTTGTTGATTACAGGATTCACTCACAGGGGTTTCGGATTGAGTGGGAGCAAAGCAATGGCAGAAGAAAGAAAACTAAGAATGGAGAAATTCAATGGCAAGAATTATCAACTATGGAGGATGCAGATAGAAGATTATGTATATCAGAAAGATCTATATTTACCGTTGGGTGGGGTTTCATGTAAGCCCACAGATATGCAAGATGAAGAATAGAATGTTCTTGATAGAAAGGCTCTTGGATCTATAAGGTTGAGTCTGGCATCTTCTGTGATTTCTAACTTATCATAGGTAAAGACAATGGTAGAGTTAATAGATACTTTGGCAAATTTATATGAAAAACCCTCAGCTTCGAATAAGGTATATCTTATGAAGTAATTATTTAGTTTGCAAATGTAGGAAGGTGGATCTGTATATAGTCATCTTAATGATTTCCATGTAATTGTAAATCAATTAAATTCAGTCAAAATAGTTTTTGATGATGAAATTAAGGCTCTCTTAATCTTATACTCTTTACCTAAAAGTTGGCACAGCTTGGTAATGGCAGTTAGCAATACTGCATCTGCTTCAAATGTCTTGAAAGTTGATGATGTTGTTAGTGTAATCTTGAATGAAGAAATTCGCAAGAAAATCACAAGGGAAATATCAGGTAATGCTTTAAGTATTGAAAGTAGAGGAAGGCAAAGAGAGAAAGGCAAGCAAGGGAAATCAAGGTCAAAGATGTGAAGGAGATCCAAATCCAAAAATGGAAAAATAATTTTTTATAATTGTGGAAAGAAAGGGCATGCAAAGAAAGATTTTTGGTTGAAGGATGACAAAGAAAATCAGCATGAAGTTAATAAAGAAGCAAATGTTGTAGGTATTGTTGCATGGGATGCTCTTATATTTTCTTTGGATAGTCAAGTAGAATCATGGGTTTTAGATTCTAGTGTTTCTTTCCATGCAACCCCAAATAAAGAATTTTTCAATGATTATGTCCATGGAGATTTTGGAAAAGTTTATTTAGGGGATGGTGAGCCTTGTCAAATTGTTGGCAAAGAAAAAGTGCAGCTGAAATTGTAGAATGGCAACACATGGGTGTTGAAAGATGTCATGCATGTACCCATCTTGAAGAGGAATCTGATTTCTATAGGAAAGTTGGGTGATGAGGGTTGCACAGTAACTCTCACAGCTAAATCTTAGAAAGTTTCCAAGGGTGCACTTGTATTAGCAAGAGGTAAGAGAGTAGGTACACTTTATCTATCTACTTGTGTTACTGATTATTCTCCTTTTATTTTATCTACTTCAGATGTAGATGCAAAGATGTGGCACTATAGGCTTGGTCACATGAGTGAGAAGGGAATGAATGTTCTTAAGTCAAAAGGTAATCTTTCAGATTTGAAAAGCATAGATCTAGATTTCTGTGAGCACTATATTTTTGGGAAATAGGTGAAAGTGAGGTTTCTCACAACTGGGTCAACAAGAAGAAGCATAAGTTGGAGCTCGTTCACACAGACATGTGGGGACTAGCTCAGGTAGCTTCTATTGGAGGATCACAGTATTATGTTTCTTTCATTGATGATGCTACAAAAGAGGTATGGGTTTATTGCATAAAAAGGAAATCTAATGTTTTTGACACATTTAAGAAATAGAAAGCTTTGGTTGAGAATGAAACAGGTTTGAGATTGAAGTGCCTTAGATCTAACAATGGTGGTGAGTACTATAGCAATAAATTCAATAGTTACTATTCTATGAGTGGAATACGTAGGGAAAGGATGGTTCCAAAGACACCTCAGCAAAATGGAGTTGCTAAAAGGATGAATAGAACAATAATGGAGTGTGTAAGGAGTATGAGGTTGCATGCTGGTTTGCCCTTAAATTTTTGGGTAAAAGTTATAGATATTGCGGTTTACCTGATTAACAGAGGACCTTCTACTGCTCTAGATGGTGGAATTATAGAAGAGGCTTGGACAAATAAAAATGTAGATCTTTCATTTCTCAGAGTTTTTGGTTCTGAAGCTTGTGTGCACATTGATAAAGAAAATAGAAAGAAGCTGGATGCTAAATCTATGCGGTGCACTTTCATTGGTTATGGCTTTGGAGATTTCATATTTTGGTTGTGGAATTTAGAAACTAACAAAATTATTAGAAGTTGTCATGTAGTTTTCAATGAGAAGGTGATGTACAGTGATCATCTCAAGAGGCTAAATAATTCTGAGCAGGGCAATCTTGATTTGGATGAGGTTATGATCCAAAATGAGCTCATGGGTAAAAATCATCACTCACAAGGAAACATAGATACCGACATTAGTCAGGCAGAGACCAACATTGGTCAAACACGAACTGACGTCAGTCAGATAGAGACTAACATTGGTTAGGTAGAACTAACATCGATCGAGTATAGACTGAGAGATGACTGGGATCGATTAATATCAAAAATGAAATTTGGGCAAACAATAAGTTGTGAATGAGTCTCAAACACCTATAAGGAGGACTGTAAGAGTAAGTAAACCTCCAATTCATTATTCCCCTTCTTTATACTATGTGTTGCTCACTGATGGTGGAGAACCAAAAAGTTTTGATGAGGCAATACAGGTAGAATCTAGGAAATAGTGGGAACATGGCATGAATGAGGAAATTGATTCCTTAGAAGAGAACCAAATGTGGGATTTTGTTGAGTTGCCAGTTCGAAAGAAAGCACTGAAAAACAAATGGGTATATAGGTTAAAGGAAGGAGAGAATGGACAAATGAGACATAAGGCCAGGTTGGTAGTAAATGGATTTGTACAGAAACCAGGTATTGATTTTGGTGAAATTTTTTCTCCTGTAGTAAAGATGACTTCTATTTGGATTGTATTGTCTTTAGTTGCTATTGAGGATTTGCATCTTGAGCAGCTTGATGTTAAGACAGTGTTTCTTCATGGAGATTTGGATGAAGAGATATATATGGATCAACAAGAAGGTTTTGAGGTCAAAGGTAAGGAGAAACTTGTGTGCAGGTTGAAGAAAAGCTTATATGGTCTTAAGCAAGCTCCAAGACAATGGTATTTGAGGTTTACAGGTTTATGATAGAGCATGGCTTTAGTAAATGTCAATCTGACCATTGTGTTTATTTTACCAGATTGGATAATGGTAATTATATTATCCTGTTACTGTATGTAGATGATATGCTTGTTGCAAGTTCACACATGCAAGAAATTACTGAGCTAAAGGTAAAATTAGCTCACACATTTACCATGAAGGATTTAGGAGCAACAAAGAAAATCCTTGGCATGAGTATTAAGAGAGATAGGAAAAATCACAGGCTGATTTTGTCTCAAGAGAATTATGTGAATAAGGTGTTGGAGAGGTTCTATATGCAGGATGTAAAATCAGTAAGCACACCTATGGCTGGACACTTCAAGATGAGCAAAGAACAGTGTCCTAAATCACATGATGAGGTTGAGTACATTAGTAGAGTTCCATATGCTTCAGCAGTTGGGAGCTTGATATATGCAATGGTATGTACTAGACCTGATATTGCCCAAGTAGTGGGAGTTGTCAGCAAGTTTATGGCCAATCCAGGAAAGGAGCATTGAAAAGCAGTTCAGTGGATTTTTAGATATCTAAGAGGGACCATCAGTAGGCATTTATGCTATGGAGGGTCAAACACTTCTCTACATGGGTATGTAGATTCAGATATGGCAAGTGACTTGGATGGCAGGAGAAGCACCACATTTTATGTGTTCACTGTTGGTGGAATGGCGGTTAGCTAGATTTCAAAGTTGTAAAAGGTTGTTGCCCTATCTACTATAGAGGCAAAATACATTGCAGTCACAGAGGCTAGCAAGGAAATGATATGGATGACCCAGTTCATGGAAGAGTTGGGAAAAGAGCAAGAGAGTTTCAGACTGTACAGTGATAGTCAAAGTGCAATTCATTTGGCAAAGAATTCAGCCTTTCATTCAAGAACCAAACATATATAGCTTAGGTACCACTTCATTAGACAGGTATTGGAGGATGGAAAGTTGAAGCTGGAAAAGATCCATACAGATAAGAACCCTACTGATATGTTGACAAAGCTGGTAACAAAGGAGAAGTTGAATCTTCATTCAACTTTTGTTGGTCTTCAAGATTGAACTTGAAGATAGAAATACAAGCCAAAAACAAATTAGATGATGTTTTTGTATAGGTATAGGTACAGGTGTAGCTATTTATCTCCAAGTGGGAGATTGTTAAGTTGTGGAGCTAAAAGCTTCACTGTTATGCAAATGTGGAGGTTGTTGGGTTACACAGTAATCGACGTCGATCAGACCCTGCCGACATCAGTTAGGGGTAGACCAGAAGTAACTAACATCGATTATGCATCAGCTGACATCAGTCATCTCCAGACAAATAGAGACTGACATCGGTCATTTGTGCATTCCAGAACTATTCTAATTTTAGACGAACAATTAGTTTGCATGTAAAGACTAATTTTAGTCTTGAGTCTGCGTTTCTAATTATTGTTTGGTTTGGGATCTATTTAAGAGACCCATGGGGCTATATTGTAATTAAAGGGAATAAAAACTCGGTTATTGAGTTGATTGTAATTGATTGAGAGAGAGAGAGAACTCTTGAGAGAGAAATACTGTATACCCAAGAGGTGTGGGAAGAGTGAGAGTTTTTCATTGTATTTTGGAAGAGTTTAATGCAAGATTGGTTATTTCTTGTATCTCTTATTATTTGCTATTTTTGATTTCTAGTTACTTATTACTTCTGGTTCAATTCCATGTTTATTTTCTTATACAAAAGTAATCAATTATACTCCAAGTTCCTAACATGACATCCCTTTCCAAGGAGACAATAAACCTGATAACATTCTTGAAGAAGTCCATGCCTTTTAGTAATTCCTAAAGAAGACTTACCCTCTAAGGAATAGAGAGCAGAAGCAACCCCTGACTACTTCAACATCTCTAAAGAACATTGGCACTCGTCCAAATACTACCTCAGATAATAACCTAGAACCTCCAAAGGGAAGTACTTCTAAACATAGTACTGATGCATTTAATTCTTCCAATAAAACTAGGTATAAAATTGTGGAAAACATGAAGAAAATTAAGGCTAACATTACATTGCATGAATTGACATAGGTCACTGAAAAAAGAGACCTTTTACTGGAGGCCTTGTCTAAAAATATAGGTAGGCCACCCAAAACTAACAATTCCAATGTTGCTATGTATAAAACTAAAATAAAATCCCCACCTTTCCTACTTACTATCAAAATGTTTGGTAAGAATTTACATAACTGTTTATCATATTCTAGTACATTCACAAATATTATGCTAGCAAGTATTTGTAAATAACTTGGCTTGCCTCCTATGAAATTTGATAGAGTTGTTACTCAATTATATAAATCTAGAGTCAAAGTAATTGGGGAATTATCAAATGTTCATATGCAACTTGCCTTGAGCCAAGGTTCCAAAAATTTATTGACATCCAAGTGGTGGGCATACCTGATGCTTATGGGCTACTATTAAGTAGAGGGTGTACAAAGGCCCTAAATGGATATATGTCTACTGACTACTCGCATTTGTGGCTACCATGAAAAGGAGTCCCAAATCAGATCAGAGTGGAAATAGAGCCTCAGATGAAGCACATGATCATAGAATATAATATTGTGAATGAAAAATTTAACATGTTGGACTTTGATGAGATTAATATGATGGATTCTAAATTAGGAGTGTATACTCTCAAGACTTCTAAGGTACATAGTCTTAAGACTTCTCATGCATTGCCTAGAATTTAGAAATTACATTTTGATGGTGTTAGGTGTAAGTCTAGATCTGGAGCAGGAATTGTTCTAACCAATCCTATTGGAAAAGAACTAAGATTTGATTATAGACTCCAATTTCCTTACACAAATATTCTTGTAGAATATGAAGTCTTGATTTTAGGATTACAATTTTCTATTATTCATAAGGTTAAATAACTCTTGGTTCATAGTAACTCAGAACTTGTAGTCAATTAGGTGAGGAGTAAATACCAATGTAAATTATCATATCTCAAGAGATATAAGTTCAGAGTATGGGATTTGATAGAATCTTTTGATGATTTTAACATTTTTTCCATCCCTAGGGAGGAGAACAAGGTTTCTGATGAGCTTCCCTCAACTGTAGCCAATCTTATGCCAAACCATGACTCTCATAACTTTAGCATTAAACTATTTCCATGCCCTTCAATCCCAGATAATGTAAACCATCTAAAAAAATTTAATGATGACCAATAAATCTTGAATTTCATGACCAACTCAGGAGCATTTGAGGCCCAAGTCATAGATGAGGCCAATGAGAATACTCTTGAAGAGGATGGTAGATTTGAGAACAAATTCATTTACCTGAATGATAATAAAACTCAAAAAGGCATGATTGCCTTAGAGAGGTTATTTGATAAGGATAAACTAGCTGATAATACTAAGATTCCCATAGTGAGTGGGAAGGATTACAAGGTAGTTGATATTGGACCTCAAGATCAACCTCAGCTAATTAACATTGGGACATCACGTATGAGCATTGAAAATTAAAAGGCCAAAGACTTGATGATAAATTATAAGGACATAATAACATGGTCCTATGATGACTTGAATATTTTTGATCCAAGAGTCATTACCCATACTATACCCTTGAAGGAAAATTACAAATATTTCAAACAAAAGTAGAGGCCTATCAACCCTATTTTAGAGCCTATGATTTTCAAAGAGGTTAAAAAGTTTGTAGATGCCAAGATTGTATTTCCCATTAGGCACTCTACTTGGGTCACCAATTTGGTGCAAGTTAGGAAAGAAATGGTGAAATAAGACTATGCATTGATTTTAAGAATCTAAATAAATCATCTAAAAAGGATAACTATCCTCTGCCTTCTCTAGACTAAGTTATACAAAGTGTTTCTGGTTCTACTATGATGTCTTTTCTTGATGGATTTTTAGGGTATATCTAGGTGTTGGTAAATCAAGAAGACATGATAAAGACTACTTTCACTACCAAGTGGGGTACATTTGATTACAAAAGAATGCCATTTAGGATGATAAACATAGGGTAAATGTTCCAAAGAGCCATGGATCATGATTTCCAAGGTTTGGTAGGTAAATCCATTATTATATATATGGATGACCTGATTATTTTTTCTAAGAATAAGGAGGACCACATTATGCATTTACAATAGGTCTTTGAAAGGTGAAAAAGGTATGGGATTTCTCTCAACCCAAAGAAAAGTATTTTTTATGTTACTGAGGGAAAGTTGTAGGTCATGTCATCACTAAGGAGGGAATATCTATAGATATTAAAAGAGTAGAAGCTATATCAAAAATAAAGCCTCCTAATAGTAGTAAAGAACTAAAATAATTCTTTGGCAAAATTAACTTTTTAAGAAAGTTTATTTTTGGTTTTGCAGAAATTGTCAAACCATTGAATGATATGCTGAAAAAAGATGCCAAAATCTAATGGAATGAGTAATCCAAGAAGGCCTTCAAGGACATCAAGGAGATAATTGGAAAATCTCCATTCTTGATAAGCCCAAACTTCTCCAAATATTTTTACCTTTACTCCTTTGCTTCTGATCATACTATTGTTGTAGTATTAACTCAAAAATTTGATGGATGTGACCATCCAATTTCTTTCATGAGAAAAAACTTTAAAAATGCTAAATTAAATTATTCTTTAATTGATAAACAATCATGTGCATTGGTTAAGGTAGTGAATAAATTCAAGCACTACTATCTTAGGAATAAGGTGCATGTTATCCTACCAGACCCTACATCAAGCTCATGCTAAGTTAGAATGAGCTAGGAGAAAAGAGAGGTAAGTGGATATTTGTGCTATAGGAATATGACATTGAACTAAAGATTGAAAAATTGGTAAGGTTCCAAGGTTTGATTTAATTTATCACCAATACTAACCTCAAGTTAAATGTCATGCAGGTTGAACAAGAAATTTTTTAGTCCAATGATTGGTATGATCCAATTGCCCATCTAATAATCAATGGTACTTATGCTACAGGGTTAACTAGGGAACAAAGATGAGCCCTAATACTTAAGGCATCCCATTACCTAATTAAAGATGGAGTGTTGTACAGAAAAACTTTAAAGGCATTTACTTGATGTGTGTATCCAAAAAAGTAGTTGAAATCATGAGCACTTTTCATGAAAAGCTTGGTAATGGACACATGTTTGGAAGGACAATGACTCATAAAATCCTTAGATTTGGTTACTATTGGCCCAAAATAATCAAGTATACCCATAAACATGTAAGGCAATGTCATTCATGTCAAGTCTTCAACACAAAATAGCCTAAGGCAACCATGCCACTGTAGTCAATTATGGTAGATAAACCTTTTACTTAGTGGGGACTAGATTTTAGGGGGGTAATCAACCCAAATTCATCAGAAGGTCACAAATACATTAAAACTTCTACTGACTATTGCACTAGATGGACTAAGGCAATGACCACTAAATAGTGTATAATCAAAGAAGTGATCACCTTTCTAGAAGAAAACATACATATCAGGTTTGGAACATCAATCTCTCTAGTATGTGATAATAGATCAGATTTTATATCCATTGAAATGACTGAATGGGCATATTATAGTAGTATCATTCTCAAGTTCTCATACAATCATTATCCTCAAGGTAATAGAGTATCTGAGTTGACTAATAATAACTTGATGAAGGAAATAAATAAATCTACAATAGACAAGCCTAGAACTTGGCACAAGCTTCTCAAATACACCCTTTGGGTAGATAGGATAAGAATCAATCAAGCTCTTAAGGCATAACCATTATTGTTAGTGTATGGACAAGAACCCATCTTCCCCATCACCTTTAAGTTACCAACATACAATTTTGTATAGTAATATATGGAGGATGATCAGGAATTGGCAAACTTAAGATTGTTAGACATTGTTCAGATAGAAGATGCCAGAGAAGAGGCTTTTGCCAACTTTAGTAGGTACCAAACCATAGTGAAAAGGTGGTTTGATAAGTGATCAAAGATAAAGGTGTTAGGTAAGGATACTTAGTTCTTATTTGGGACAAGGCATATGAGCCTAAGGGTAACATGGGAAATTCACTCCTTTATGGATAGGTCTTTATCAGATTACTGAGACACTTGAAAACAACACCTTCAATCTAAAAGACCTACAAGGAGCAGATTTCACACTACCCACCAATGGGCAGTACCTCAATCATTACTTTTTTGTTACTCCCATTGGGGTCTACATGGATTAAATTGTAAGACTAGTTAGAGTTAGTGTAGGTAGGCTAGATTAGTTTCTTTTTGTTCTTTCCTTCCTACCCCTTGTTTATACATAAGTTTGTGTCTATTTATTTGATTTTCCTTTGCTTTCTTATTTCTTTGATTTCCATTCTATGTGTTTTCTTGCTTTGATTCATTCCTTGCTTCTAATAAGTCCTTTTTGATAGCCCTCAACTCAGAGTTTATTCTAATTGCTCAAAAATTCCACATTTCAGGAATACATGTATGAATCTTTAAAAAATGTTGATCATGAATCGAAAATATAAGCTTAATGATATACTTTAGAGAAACTAGAAAGGACCAATAAATAAGTTAACTATTCCATAAGAACATAAGCATTGTTTTGATTTGAAATTAGTTTTAAGGAGAATTTTACATATGTGATGAAAGCTTAAATTATTGGAGCACAATCATGTTTACACTTAACAAACATCCTTCCCTGGGATAAAGGTTGTAACCATAGGCCATTGTCTGAAAATCAAACATTTGACCAAATCCTTAATCTTGGCTAAAGTTGGTTCCCAACCTTTTCTAGAAAGCCAAAATAGTCTAAAAAATACAAAAATAAGAGCTTATTGCAAAATCAAAAGATTTCCAAGCAAAGATGATTCTGGTAATCTCCATCGTCGCTATGGATGCCTGACTGGTAGTGGACCAAATCCTTGAGTGGAGCCAAACATATCTCTATCAGGGCTATGGACATTTAGATGCCAGTAGAGCAATGCCCAAGCCTTCCTTAACTAAAACCTGATTCTTAATGGATATATAAATGTACTACAAGTCAATGTTGATGGTTAAAGACATGAACCTTGGAATTTGCTCCCTAAATCCCATGGCAAATAGTAAGTGGAATCAAAGCACACACACACACACAACATGCCTATATTTTGATGTTTTATCCTAATTTTATAGGTGTAAGGCTTGTTTTAACCATAAATTGATCTTGATAAGGCTATTGATCAAGTGAAATAGATAATTTAATTTTTGGTCTGAACTAGAGTCTCTAAATTCTAACATATTATTATGTTCCACTGAAAGTTATCATTTTTTTAGGGAAACATACCCCCATTCTTGAAAAATGAGGACCCTCATGTTAAAATTGTGCAAATTTATACTTTAAAATTAAAAATCTATTTGATCAGAGTATCATTACCATGTTTGTGCATTATTTGTATTTGAATATCATCCACACCATGTTCTAGTTGGTCTGCCTGTTCATGGCTATGGTTTAACCTTGTCTAAAGTTTGCTAACTTTAGATCTTTTTATTTCAATTAATAGGTCTAATAGATGTCCATTGGAGGAAGACAACATCTAGGTTTCATAATTTTAATGATTTTATCTTAATCTGACATTTTCATAGCCTTTGGTCTGTTAAAACTCAAATTTGATCCATGTTCAAGCTTCTTAAAACCCTCATTTGGAAACCCTAGCTAAGACCCCTAATTCGAATTCAAATTTGGTAAGAATAAAATTATGCAGGAACTTTTTAAAATGCTATGGACTTGGATAAATTTTTATACTAAGGCTTAGTCATGTTTTTCACCACAACCAAACCTTAGTCTAAAAATTATATATTAGGTCTCTTTTATATCCCAAGCCCTTTATCCCCTTTTATTTTAATATGGTCTAACCTTTTATGCATAGGGTCCTTTTGGTATGTTATTAACTTAGATTAATGTCTTATTCCTAAGGCCCCATTCATGTTTATTAACACAAATAAGACCTTGGTATTAAGACTTTATCCGAAGTCTTATATTTCTTCAAGCCCTGATTAAATCATGTGTTTTTTTGCAAGATCAATGGCCCATGTTTAGTCAGGCAAAGTTGATCGAATAGAGAGAGATAAGCCTGATATGCCTAAGACTTTAACCCATATGACTAATCTTACTTGGCTCCACAAATCGAGATCGATGATCCACGTTCACACGGATGCTAAAGATCCAATGGAGCGAGATCATCATGGATCAAAATGGGTCCCTTTTTTATTATAACATAGACTTAGAGTAAGTTTTACCCTAAGGTTTTTATTGTATTTATCAATAAAATAAAATATTAGGATAAAACTTATGTTATGACTTTAATTATTTGAAGGGTCTTCATTTTATTATGTTTTAAGGACCTATGTTAAAGACTTATGTTATATTTTGGTGTAAATTTTAAATAATCCTAAGCTCACTTAATCCCTTTATGACCGTATGATCTAATGACATCTAACTACCTAGATCATAATCGACGACCTACGTTTACTCAGGTAAGATCAATCAAATGATGTATATCGATTCAAAGTTCCTATGGGACCTATTGTTCATAAGACTTAAATTTGATGTTCTCATAACCATCATTTGACACCCATGAGGCCATCATTGATGTCTATGAGACCATAAAATTTTAGTCCCTATGACTAATTATACAGGCTTAAAATTAACATTCTCATGACTATTACTTGACATCCATAAGGCCATCATTGATATCCACAAGGCCATCAAATTTTAGCCCTTATGGTTAATTATGTGAGCTTAAATTTGACATTCTCATGACCATTAATTGATGTCCATGAGGCCATCAATGACATCTATGAGACCATCAGAATTCAATATCATGAACCAATCTCACATAGATGAATGAACATGTTTGTCTTCGTGTTGCAGGATCAATGAAATCTGATTTGGAAAATAAACATGTTTAGGTTTTTGTACCTCAATAGAAAAATTGATATTTCATCAACCTTTGACATATTATAGACTAAGTAAAATTTCATGGGCATAATTATAAACAAAATAGATTTAGATTAAATGTTATCTTAAGTTTGAGTAGAGTTTTTAAACATTTGACCAAACCTTAGTCTAAAATCTTATGCTTGGTCCCTATATATCCCATGATATTTTGGTCTATTTCATTGGCTCGATATAACTAATGCAGGGTCCTATTATTATAAAATTTATCCTAAATTTTTATCATGTTTATTAATATGATAAAACCTTAGGTTAAGAACCTTGCATTAAGTCCCTTTTATTATTCAGGGTCCCCTTTTTACTATGATCCAAACGTAGCTTAAATATTTTAGCCTAAGGTTCATTTCATGTCTATTAACATAAAATAAAACCATAGTCTAAATTATTTAGGTTAAGTTCTTTATATGTCTCGACAATAACTTAAACACTATGCATATTTACAAGATCTACAACTCACATTCACGTGGATGAGATTGATCGAATGGAGTGAGGCTAAGTCAAGGTTTCAACAAAACCTCCAAGATGGGGAGAAGATGACAAGTGTCATGATCATGAGCAAATAATAACAATCATCCAATGGCAACCCCTCCCAAAGATTATAATTGATGGCTTGCATCTAATCAGATAAAGTTAATCATATGGAGCAAGATGAGGATAGGCTTTTCAACAAAGATTAGGAGACCCACAGTCATGACACTTGTCATAATCATAAAAAAACATATAAAAGGTATCCAATAAAATTAAAATCTTGGGATCAAGATCAATGAGCCTCACTAATCCATGCAATAAGATCAATCAGTGCAAAATAAAAAGAATATTTTAAATGACAATGGTCATGTTTTCAAACATTAATGAATAATATATCATAAAAAGTGCCATGTAGATGCCACAGTGATGACACATGGGCAAAAAGAGCTAACTAGAGATTTTATGGGCTTATAAAAGTAAAGGTATAAATTCCAAGGTCTAAATAAAATCTAAGGCATAAACTCACTCAAGTGCAAAATGTTGTCATAATTAAATTTTGGAAAAGACTTGTATAAAAGCCCTAGCATCTCCAAAATCCCTAATTCAATCCTAAAGTGACCAAAGTCAAGCCTGAGAGAGTCAAATTTCCATCTGAGCAAGTGCAAACTAATCTAGAGGTGAACTTTAGACCACTAGTGAGTAATTTGAATAAACTCATAGTCATGACAGCCTAAAATCTACACAAGGAAACATAATTCTACTTGACCATAGATTCAGAAGGGAGAGTCTTCAAAAATACTAAATTTAATTTTGTAGCCTTAAACACAGGACATAACAACTGGTCCAAGATTTTTTAGACCATTGAGGAGTTACTAGCCATTACAAGAGAGGATGAAAATATTGCATCAGTCAGCCAAAGATACGATGACCTGCTCACCATGTAAATAATAAGTCTTCACGATGTGGTAGCAAAGCTAGAGGTACTACATTACATCGATGTTATTGTTCCTATTTTTAAGGATTATAAAATTGATCAAGACATGATAGTACATGAGCATAGTTTAATAATAATTTCTTACATCTCCCCTATTGCCTTCAAAAATTACTATAAACTACCCAATACGCAGGTGGATTTACCTAAAATTAGAGAATGGTCCAATAAGAATGACTTGTAAACCATCCTTACCCCATGGTTAAATTTAGAAACCTAAGTAGTCTCTGACCTTAGTGGGAGGATCCCAATCACCCAATTTAGGGCTGGTATTAACATGATTATGACATTATTGAACAGATTGTCTAAAATCCCCTCCACCACCTATGTCAATAAAATTTGGATCCCTTTTGTATATTTCATAGTTGATAAATGACTTACTCCCCCTCTTGGAGAGATGATCAATATTTTCTTGAAATAATATTTTTTTGTAATATTGAAGAAAACTAACAACCATTTCTATATGATGTCTTATCTTTTGGATGCCTTGCTATCCACTACCAAAATCCATAGCATAAAAGAATGGTCACCTGATGGGAGATAAATAGTCTCCCAATATTATTTGAAATTGCATATATTCAAGTACAGGGACCATATTTAGTTCATATGTGATTGTGTATACCCAATCTTAGTTGAAGCCATTACAGGGATCCCTATGATGAGTGTCAGCCATTTGATCAAGAAATATGTTGAGCTCATTGCGTACATTTGGATATATCCATATTTCACTATAATATAGATAGAAGGAACTATGAGATAACCCCTTGGGTTATCAGTCCATGTACCCAAAAAGTTGGTAGAGTATGATGTAGCATACCAATTATTCCATGTCATAGAAAACATGTGTAAAATCAAAAGGAAAGGACTACTCCATTCCTTTCCTTTAACTATTACTATGATTGTGTTTCAAAGTAGGGACCATGTAGAGACTATCTCCAGGCACATGTCCTCCTTTAATTTGTAGATTGATGAAATGAGATAATGGAGATCCTATGAA
Source organism: Torreya grandis (assembly GCA_037957365.1). NCBI lineage: Eukaryota > Viridiplantae > Streptophyta > Pinopsida > Cupressales > Taxaceae > Torreya > Torreya grandis. Next base: position 957,011 of record JARHVA010003771.1, on the reverse strand, counting down.
AGGGTTGTAAAACATTTGAAGGCCAATTAGATTAGCATGAATTATGAATATCACCTTGGTGTCTAGTATTTAATGTACATCTGAGCTTCCTCATTCATAGAAGTCTTAGCAAGATTAAAAAAGCATAACATCAAGCTCAAAAATAGATTGCTAAGAGAGCAAAATCTAAGTGAGGATATATGGTAGATGGGGCCTAAGTAGTATCATTTATTACCCAAACCATCTTATAGACCTCCTCCCATGAAGCCATAGGCAGAGACACAACAACCTAAAGCATAAGTTGCATAAGGGCTAGATGAAAAGAGACCTGAGGAAAGGAGACCCGATGAAGTAACATCATCTTCAACACTACCTGAAGAACCAGAGTCATAAATTGAATAAATTGACATAATTATATTGGACCTTAGGGAGAAAGTATAAGATGCCCTGAAGGCATTGGATAGTGCTTACCAGTCAGATGAAGAAAACATATAAATGGAAGAACCTTAGTCCCAAATTAAGGAGTAAGAAGAGGAATAAAATGGAAAGGAAGTAGCTTTGGACTTAGTTATTATTGCAATCCAACACAAAAATAAAGTTGAGCTAGCTCTGGTTCAAGTAAGAGGTAAGAAGCCAAAGTTGACTCTCACTCAAAATTGGAGTAGAATCAAAATTTTCAGCATGATAATCCAATTCATGGCTCCTCCATTCTAGAACATTTCATATATGGAAAGTTGGAAAAGGTTCCAACCATGCACCACCATTTGGTTGTGATAAGTATGTTAACATCCATGTGCATGATGAACTCTAGCCTTGAATTATGACATTGTAACAACAAGGAAAAAAAACATGCATGGATACCCTTAGAGAGTCAATTAGAACATAGATGGATGCTTCTAGAAATTCAAGTGGAGCACAAGTTGAGATCCCTACTCCTCAAGTGACCAAATAATTAGTGGGAGTTCAATTAAACCTAGAGATGGTAAGCATTAAAAGAGTAATTGAAAATAAAGCCATGGTTGAAGGTGAGCAGTTCACCTTTCAGAAGATTGAACCTTTTTTTGGCCTAACTCCAGTGGTAGGGCTAAAGCCAGGACAAGACAAGATGTTTGAGGAGAAGATCTTTGAAGTGGCCAAGATCAAAATGATCAATTTCAAACAATGATCAAGGGCATATTGCAAAAAAACAAGAATTTGAAAGAGTATGTTGTCTTATCAATTCATGAGGATAGATTCAAGAATTTTGAGGATACCATGGCTGACCTATTGAGATCTTTAAAGGAGTTTAGGACTAGACAAAGAGAAATAGAGAATTAAATCTTGAAAGCAACAAGCCAAGTTGGCCAACGGTAAGTTGCATGTCTTTAGGTGAAATAATTGATTAAGACCTTGTCTAAGAATCTAGTCCCAATTTTTAGAACTATCAGCAAGGCACATTTGAATATGGCCATGACCATATTGGTTGACAAGATTGAGGCCCTGGACAACTGGTCCAAAAGAATGGAAACCCTTGCCAAAGACTTCAAGTATATGGAAGATGGAACATCTCATATCTTAGACATCTTGATAAAGGAACCCAAAACCCTCATCTCACTAGGTCTCATAACTAATGAAGAGTTCAAATATAGGACCTTTCAGTTCATGCAAGAAGTAATAAACCAAGGGGAAAAGTAGACAATAGATGGTAACATGAAATTCATGGGCTTACTCCTATCATCTAAGGAGAAAATGGGAGATTGTTAGCGGCATCAAATGAAATATAGAGAAGGATTTAAAAGAAACTTAAAAACCTAGAGGATCATGGAAAGGAGTTTTCCCTAAAGCTAGTGGTAGATCTTCATTTTATCAATGAGCCAACATTATAGATTGAACATCCTTCAATAGAAACAAGAGGTAGCATCAACACATTGTTTGAAAAGTTAGTTAGGGAATATCCTTTTGTAGAAATTTGTAATATTTTGGAAAATTGAATATTCCTTTGTAAAGGAGTGTGTAATTTGCAAAAATGCATTGCCTATAGGTCAGCTCATTTGGAAAAGTCTAGTGTATTCTAGAAACTTTGTAGAAAGTTTAGTTGTCCTTACACTTAGACACTTGGAATTTGATATGACTGATTGGTATACTACCTTATCATTCTATAAAATGAATTATTACTATTTGTAAAAGGAAGAGGGAGTTTTTTTGAGCTAAAAAACTAGTGTAAACTTTGGGCAACTAATGCAAGTAGAGAATTCTGAAAATATTGCCTCACTTTATTTGTGTGAATTATTATATGGCTTCTCTCTCACTTGTCTATTCTGAATTCTAGATTTGAATAGTTATTGTGGAATTTAAATGTGTAACTTTAGATGAAGAATTTTTAACTTGTGCTTATGCTAAGATAACTGAAGGTTCTCTAGTTTACTTGATTTTATTTGCCCTACATTTGTAGATGTGCATCATCTTTCTGCTTATAGGGTTAAATATTTAAAGTAATCTTCATTTTTATTTGCATTATTCTTCACTTTCCTTAGGATTTTGCCTGATATGTGGTAAGATTTAAGCTTAATCTATTTTATATCATATATTGGTTTTAAGTACATGCCTATATAATATTTGAACTTTGTCATGATGTCTATAATGACGATTAGAAACAACATATTTCCTCTCTACCCTACCCTTCCTTTTACTTCTTTCTTAGCTAATTCACTTTAGATTAAATCTTCATTGTATATGTCCATATTAGTTTATATTTAGATTTAGAATTGAGCATAACTCACTTTAATTATCATAGATCATCTTCTTATTTTCAAATATTTATAAGCCATGGTGGTTCCTAACCACCAACTAAATAAATATTGTGAAACAATCATTTGGTATGCCTCTATTCCACCATAGATAATAGGATTATCACAAACTACAATTCATGTTCTGAATTCTAAAATGAGAAGTGTTTCTTAAACACTTTTAGCACCTTATGATACTTATTTAGGAATCAACAGGGCAAGCTTCATTGGTGCTAGAAGGATGGCTAAATTCTTCATATATTAGTAGTATCTTTGTTGGTTTTCATGAATTTTGTTTAAAGATCATTTCACTCTTTGCATATTTATGTTTATTTTAGCATAATCATGTAAAGGTTGGTGATCTTCATGGTTTCATACTAGTCTTTATGCTCATTTAGATAAATATTAACATTCTTCAAAAACATATGCTAGATTGTGGTAAAGATAGCTTTAGAATTGTGAACCCAATAGATTTGAGGTTAGTAATAGCTATTTTGATCAAAGATTCTCAGATCCTTTGCTTCATTGAGTTCACTTAATCTTAAAACATGTAAATGTCAATCTTAATTATGTATTTGGATACATATTTTGAGCTGAATTGATTAAATATTGTCATCCTTTATATGAATCTTTGAAAAATTTGCTTAGTGTACATTTCTATTCAGTGTTCTCTATAAAGATAAGACTGATGCATCGTATTTTAAATAGGATTCAAAATTATCAAGTTAGAATTACCAAGAATTAGAACAAGGTCACATTCAAAGACTAGGGAATGCCTGCTTGAATTAGAAGTCCATAAAAGAGCTAGGTAGGACAAAGTAAGTGTAGGATTTCAATGTCTTTTTCAACTTCACCAATTTAGGATGCTCACATATTCAACCCCAATCAAGGTATGGCTTGGCTAGGTGGTTCTTCAATTAATCTGCTAGTTGTGGTATATGATCTTCATTACAAACCTAAGAAATATTTGCCAGGTATTTAGTCCCTAGTAGCATTGTAACTATAGAAGAACATATTAATTCATTCAAAGTTGCATTAAGGTTGCTAAATGTAGTCTATGAGGATGTAACATGTAGACTATTTCCTTTCTCTTTTAAATATGCTATGTATGAATGGTTGTTAAATCTCTCTAAAAATTACATTAACAGTTGGGACTGCTTTTAACAATGTCTTCATTGACTAGTTTGGCAAAATTATCAATCCTTTGTGTATTTGTACCAGTAATTCATCATAATAAAAAGGGATACAAATGAACCTATAAGAGAATTTAATTCCAAGTTCCAAAATATGTATATCCTAACCATATATCCTTACAATCTTGATGATACTTTGGCCTTGGAGATATATAAATATGCCTTAGATCCTATGAGCTTTGTATTTATAAAGAGAGTTGTTGGACCCATGAACACCTTAGCTTTAGCTTATGTTGAGGCTATGAATTATTAATGGCTAGATGCAGCCCCAAGGTTAGATGGCTTAATATATTCCCAATTTCAACCCACATTTTCCTACCTTGGATGTATAGACACTAAAAAACTACCCCATTTTTGATGTTGAAACACCCTTGAACCCTTACCCCACATTGGAGCTAGTTAACCACCTAGTTAACCTAGCCCACTTTTTAGATTGTAAACTTAACCTTTTTAACCCACTTCTTTTTAACCAATTTTCACCCATTTTCCTCTCAAACCTTTGACCATTGATGGTTAGGGTAACCACTGATGGATAGTCTAAACATCAATGGTTAAGCCTAACTATCGATGGTTAGGTTCCCCAACCTGTGTCAAAGTAATTTCCAACTGAGTTGTGAAATCAGCTTTGCACCCAACTTAGTAACCTTTCATTTGCTGATAAAAATAAGCTTTATGGCACCTAAATTAGCATCTTTATCCACCTATCTAATTATCAAACTTCCTCTTGAACATTTAGCAACTTATTCCACTTATAATTGGCAACTTCTTCCTACAAAAGGAGAGATGCAGGAAGCAGAATGGATCCAAAAATCCATAAGTATATGCTACCAAAATATTCTTGTAGGATTAAACATTTACCAAAACTCTATCTGAATCACATCTAAATTCCCAAAGCACCATCATGATGGAAAAATTTCTTCAACCTCTACCATTCTTCATCAATTGGATAACAGGTATTTTCCATTTATCATTTATTTCTGTTATTTATTTTCTAAAGTTTAATAACTTGATCAAATTCTATTTGTATTTTATTATTATTATCTTAGATCCATAATAGATCTCGACCAGACCTAAATTCATATGCAAACCTCTTTCTGACCATTTACCCAACCTATAACCCTTGTTTTTTTGCATTCCTAAAATTTTGACAGGCAACCACCAATGGTTAGCCCAACCACTGATGGTTACCTTAACTGCCACAGATTACCTATCTTCACCCAAACCAACCAAATCAACAACCATACCTCAACCAAAATTCTATTTTCTGTGGCCCTATCACCTGACAGACCCAAAACATAATCAGACCCCCAACTACCTTAGCATAAGCATTGACCAACTTTTTTTCTACAACTAGTTGTTTTCTTTAAACAAGAAATTTAATTTCTTGTATTCAATAACATTTATCTTTATGTTATTTACTATAAGTATCATCCCTTTTTATCCAACCTTTTATCAGAAAGGGGATTGACAGCCATCCTAGTGAGTTGTTGCTTTCTTGAATCTAGCATATGCTAGGCAATCCCCCCATATTATTGTCTAACCAACAAATTCTATTTAGTGCTTTCTTACTACAAGTCTTTTCTCCCTAGTCAAATAATATCTCTCACTTCATCTACATATCAATGCATGTACACTTTCAACTGGTTACCCATACACACCCCTTTCTTGGAGTTTTACTTCCACTTTCATAAACTAAGAAATAAGGAGAAAAATTGAGTAAAACATTCTAGCACACCTGGTGGGACCCACCACCTTTCTTTTCTTAGTTAGCATTTATTCTCTCTCTCTCTCTCTCTCTCTCTCTCTCTCTCTCTCTCTCTCTCTCTCTCTCTCTCTCTCTCTCTCTCTCTCTCTCTCTCTCTCATCTCTCTCTCTCTCTCTCTCTCTCTCTCTCTCTCTCTCTCATCTCTCTCTCTCTCTCTCTCTCTCTCTCTCTCTCTCTCTATTTTTTGTTCATCCAAACAAATCTAAAACTTATTTTGAGCTTAAAATGAACCCTACATCCATTTATTACTTCCTTGATTATCTTCTAGCTCACATAACTTGATTAAAAAGTATTATAATTGAATCATACTTCACTTATGTTACATAACCAAACCACTTTCATAACCAGCACATCAAAATGTATCTAAAACAAGGCCCAACTAGGATTTCACCACCCAGTGAATAACCTTACCCTACCTAGTAATCCCAACATGGATTTCATCACTAAGGGGAGACCCCACACCATTCTCTATTAGAGTATAATCCCTAGATAGATAGTATATATTGGCTAAGCGAACAGGCCCAGCTTTGGAATCATGAAGTGAGGGGAGCAAGCCCCCCAATACTAGACCACATTCCTAGTCTAGTATAGATTATCTTGAGTGCCTAAACATTACATAAAACCATTCTTATCTTTCCTATCTAGTAGCCAATTGGAAAACCAAACTACCCTCACACATTTTAAACTAAGGCATAAGCCAACACGGGATAAAAGTTATCCTAGGAGCTAATGCACTTAGTTTATGCATTTTTTGTTGGACTTTTTTATTATTTTCTCTTTTTTTGAGTTGTGAGTAATCAACCTTTATACCATCAACCTTCCATCATTTTTACCTCATTTACCCTCATCTCCATTACCTTATTCGAATGGAGAGCCCTTTTATAACCTTTTCTAAAGATCCTAGCTTTGATAGAATCTCAGACCACAACCCTCTTGTATCTAAGCATTACCTAGAATCTCAAGTTAGCTATGTTCCTTGCCTTACTTACCATCAACCCAACTCTACCCATCATCCATCAAACTTCAACCATAATCAATCCCCAAACTATCAACTACCACCTAAACTAGTTACAATGTTAATAGACCGGATAAGCAAAGTAGAGTTATCTATTTTTGGTACCCATGACCAATCAACTCTTACCTGCAACCAATCAAATTTCAAATTCAACCAACTAAAAACCTATCAATGACCCTTTAACCATTACCTTACTCAACTAATAACCTATCAACATCTACCACATCCATCACCCCAACCTTGTCAAAACTTGGGCCATTTACCCCTTCCATTATGTCAATTACCTCAACCCACTTTATCAACCCAACCAACTTTATCAACCTTAACCAAAAAAATTAATCAACAAACCTATTGACCTATCAATATATCAACCTACCTTATCAACATTACCCAACCAAATAATCTTATCAACCTCACCTAACCCATCAAATCCACCTATTCAACCAACCTTACCAAATCAAACCGTTAACTACTAATCAAATTTTTTGAACCAACCAATTTTATCAAATCAACCCAAAAAATATCAACCAAACCCTTATCTACCAATCCTACCCAATTATCAACCAAACTTACCCGATCAATCTTGCCTATTCAACTTACCCACCTTATCAACCTTATCAAAACCAACCAAAAACTACCCACCAAACCTACCTAACCTATCTAACCTATGAAATCCATAAAATAAGCAAACCTCATCAAATGTACCATTTAGCTTGAAAACTCAAGATCCATTGGTGTACCCTCTTCCTCAGTAGTACACCCCCACTGGGAGAATTATATGCCTCAATCCTTGATAAATTCTTGGAGGCTTCTATCATTAACCTTCTTCCAATCAAACCCATCAATAATTCTCTTCCAAAACCAATTTGGTTTATAGAAGATTAATTTTGTGCCTATCATCACACATACGGACATGGGATAGACATATGTGGCTCTTTTAAGATGCTCATCCAAAACCTTATCGATCATAAGGAGGTTTCAAAGGAAATTCTTTGTGTTCCTTCTAACTTAGCCTTAAATATCATCAGACAATCAATCATCAAACCTCTTCCTTTGCTCATTATTGAGGAAACCATGGTCAAACCCTCAACTGAACCACTTGTCAACCAAGTGGACTCTTTTCAACTTTTCTTTGAACAACACATTCAAGGAACCAACCAACCAACCTATTCTACTCACCTTTGTGGATTCAACTTATCAACCTATTCCACTCACCTTTGTGAAACCAACCAACCAAACTATTCCACTTACCTTTGTGAAACCAACCAATCAAAATTTTCCACTCACCCATGTGGAATAAACCAACCACCCTTTTCCACTTAACCATGTGGAACCAACCAACCTACTTTTTTCACTTACCACTTATGTGGAACCTATCAATCCAACCTTAATGACTATCAACTAAACCAAAAAAACCATTAGCCTAACCAAACTTACCATTAACTTAACCTTACCTATAACCATCTACCCAACTTTACCACACCAACCAAACCAATCACACCAACAAACCAACTCAACTATTTAACTTACCTCTCTCAACTAGTCAAACCAACCTCTACCCCAACTAAATCAACCATAATCAACATACATTTTTGCTCAACCATAACCAACCTACCTAACCACCCAAGCCAAAATCAAACCAATAAACCTATCAAACCTACCCTACCCTACCTAAACCCAACCCAATTGTCTTTTCCTAATCTTGGTGCACTTGAAGAAATCTCACTAGAACCACCACCTATGAACTTGACCTATTAACCACTAAAGACTAACAACTAAAAACCCTTGGGGAGGTGGGTGAAGTCATCTTCACCCCTCCTAATACCTTCTTACTAACCATCACCTCACCTTGGGATCATTTTCCCCTCTTCTAACCATCCATGGAAAAAGCAAACTGAGGGAACTTCCCCTCCATAAGGGTTTGACCATTTATCAACCCAACCCACCTTATCAACTCTACCCAAGCAATCAAACCCACTTAACCCAAACCAACATAATAAACCTATCAACCAACCAACCTTGAACTCTTGGGGATTACCTTTCTCCTTCACCCAATAAAAATTATTGGAGAATCACCTTCTCTCCCCAACCAAACCTATTTGGAGATTACCCTTCTCCACCAACCTATCCATTGGAGATTACCCTTCTCCACCCACCAACCAACTAGCTAAATATATTTAACCTTAGCCATTCTTTACTACCTTTTACACGTTTGTTTTTTTTAACTATCTTCCTCCATTAAAATGTCACCTAACCAACCTCACATTTTTGTCAACCCATACCTTTTCCCCATCTATCGAAGAGTCACAAAGTAACTAGGGGACATCTACTCTTCTAATTGACATTACCCATCCATGCATTTGGGGCATATCAAGCTTGAACCTCTTAAATGTTGGGCATTCATGTATGTTCCTTGGTTAAACCAAGTGTCTTGTCATTTTGTGTCCAACTTAAGCTCATCCCTTGTTTTCAATCATCTTCATCTCCTTATCTTTAAGGGCAATCAATTAAAAATAATATCATGTGATTATCCATCACAAACTTTGCCTAATCCCAAGCATGGATACCATGGCTCTACCCATGGCATGATCCTCATATATACTTTTTGTCTCTAATAAGATGGAATCACATGGTCATTGTCACTTAAAATGACCACTTCCACCCATCATCAGCCTTCTTGTGCCATGGCTTTGCCTCCATAAATGAAAATATTAGGCCTATATAGATGGTTCATGTGTAAACAAGCATATAAAAATTTAGGATAACACAATATCATTTGGGTCAACATCTTTAGTATTCAGACTACTCCCTTGAAGGATAGTTGCTTGAAATAATCAAAAGTGCTTAAACTTAAAAGAGACTACTCCCTTGAAGGACAGCTATCAAATATGAACAAACCCAAACTTAGACCACTCCCTCAAAGGATGGTTAAGTTAACTTTGTCTAAAGAAATCATTTGAAGCTTCCCACATCGATTAGCTTCACCAATATATCAAAACAAGAAATATAAGACCCTATATCAAAAAAAACAAGCTATCCACAAAAAACTACAATCAATTTTCATCAATAGACTTCCTACATCGATCAGTCTACACCTAGCATATGGAATAGACTTGTCTAGCATGGTTTTGAGGTCATCTACAATAGAGGAAAGCCCTCACCATAAGAAGGTTTCCATACCTATCACCCACTACCTACCAGCCATTTCCCCTTTTGTCCTTTACAAATCAAGGGATATTGAGCTTACTTGACACCATGTGATCAAGTTACCTTTTTTAACCATAAAACTAACAATAAAACAAAAGCATGACAAGGGCTTTATGTTCATAAACCCACCCATCTTGCCATCATGGTATTTGCAAATTGGAGTGCTTAACCTCCCCCTTATACTTTCATGATCACTTGGGAATACATGTCTTTTCCATTTGGAGTCATTGGAACTAAATCATCACCTAATCAACGAAACAATCCAAACCAAATTCAACCCATCAAACCTATAAAATGAACCTTATTTACTTATCCAAACAAACCAATAACTACCACCCAAACCAGCAACTACCAATCACATTCACCCAACCCATCTAATCAAGTTAACATATCAAATCAACCAACCAATGAAGCAGCTTGACCTTTTACATTTGAGAGTCACCTTCTCCCTTAACCTTGCAAGTTACCTTTCTCCATAATCCTAGCAAACCAACACTAAACTTTGGAGGTTATTTTTCTCCAATCACCTCATCTACCTCTAATCAAACCAATCAAACACTAAATTGAAAGAACTACATTTGGATTGAGGTTCATGTTGGATCTACCATCCATGGGACTATGTAGGTAGCATCTTTTTGCCTAGTGCATTAGGAGTCAACTTGGTTATCCCTTACCCAATTAACTTAACCTGGGGAGACATGTCTTCCTCCTTTTTAGACATAAAAACCACCCACTTACCCTGACCATCAAACCATTGGGGATTACCTTCCCCTGTAAACCTTTAACTTGACCAAACCAACCCCACCCTTCTAGAGATTACCCTTCTCCTACCTTTGCCAACCCTTTGACCATCATCCTACACAACTAATAACCCATCAACACCAACTTAACAATTATTTTTACTAATATCAACTTCAACCTATCCAACCTCATCAACCATTGGGTTACCCACCTCCAACCACTATCCTAACCTACCTTGTCAACTTTACCCAACTAACCTTATCTACCTTATCAAACCAATAACCATCACCCCAACCTATCAATCTACCAACTCCATCCTATCAAACCTATCAACCAACAATAACAAACCAACTTTACCTACCTTACCCAACCTATACAATCAGTCCATCTTATCAACTTCACCCAACCTATCAAATCAACCTATTCAATCAACTTTACCAAATCAAACCCTTACCTACCAATCAAACTTATTAGACCTTACCTACCATGATTAAAACACCTATCTACCCAACCAACTATCAATAAACCTTATCCACTCAACCTAGCCTATTAAATCCAACTTTATTTATCTTATCAACCCTATCAACTCAAACCAAACCAAGTGGTACACCCAAGTGGGGAAACCCATTTGGACATCCACCAACCTATTTTGAAGTCACCCTCTCCCTCAAACTATGGAGCTTACCCTTCTTCATCAACATATTTTGGAGTCACCTTCTCCCTTAAATTTTGGAGATTACTCTTCTCCACCAAACTACCCAACCATTTGATCAGGTCCACTTTGACATTGGCCCATTTTGACCCAACCTATCACATAGTTTGTGATGACTTTTTCTTTGTCCTATTGACCATACAAACCAATTTTTCTATGTTGAACATTTTAATTTACACCACCTCATGCACAACTAAATCATTTATGTTTTTCTCGAGAGCACTTCCTACCCTAGATACCTAAGTAAACACTAACCCTATCTAGGAGACTTGATAAGACTAAGCCAATTAGCTATGACCAACATTAAAGATTGGTTACCTTGTTATTTATACTATAAATTTACCTTATTACTATTAACATGGAAATCTTAGTCTTTTCATTATCTTAGCTATCGCACTTAGTTACATGTTATGTGCATGTTTGCATCTCAAATGCCTAACCTCACCTTTTTATCACCCATCTCATGACTTATCATCTACTATTTATAAAACCCTGACCCAATTCCAACTTCACCTCATTAATATCTAGTTTAAGGGGGAATACCTCCTCCCATACTCGGGGCAATCAAACCTTTTGGAGATGACCTTTCTCCATAAACCTTCACCCAAACTAAACCATGTGATTCTTCAATTTGGGGGAACCCAGTGGAGTATCACTACCTTACCCTCAGAGTACACCTATTCTCTGTAACCCACCCATGAACCATTAAATAACTACATTTGGCCTAAAGTTATTTTTGGATATTATTTCCATGTAACTATGTAGGTATCATCCTCTTACCTTGTGCATCTAGAGTCAGCTCGGCCATCACCCTTCACCTTTAACCTTACCCAGCTTTTGTTTTTATTTTACAACTTATCAACCTAAATCCACATAACAAAAAGGGTCAAAATGTAAACACTTAAAAACTACCCCATTTTTTATGGTGAAACACCCTTAAAACCTTAAACCACATTGGAGCTAGTTAACCACCTAGTTAACCTAGCTCACTTTTTAGCTTGGTAACTTAACCTTTTTAACCTACTTCCTTTTAATGAATTTTCACCCATTTTTCTCTTAGACCTCAACCACTGATGATTAGGGTAACCATCGATGGTTAGTCTAACCATCAATGATTAATCCTATCCATCGATGGTTAGGTTCCCCAGCGTATATCAAAGTAATTTCTAGCTAGGTGTAAAATTAACTTTGCACCCAATTTAGAAACCTTTCATTTGGTGATACAAATTAGCTTTATGGCACCTAAATTAGAATCTTTATCCACCTATCTAATTATTAACTTCCTCTTGAACATTTATAAACTTCTTCCACTTACAATTGGCAACTTCTTCCTATAAAAGGAGAGTTGTAAGAAGGAGAACGGATCTAAAAATCCATAAGTATATGCTACCAAAATCTTCTTACATGATTAAACATTTATCAAAACTCTATCTGCATGACATCTGAATGCCCAAAACACCATCACATTGGCAAAATTTCTTCAACCTTCTACCATTCTTCAATAATTAGATAACAGGTGTTTTCCATTTGTCATTCATTTCTGTTATTTATTTTCTAAAGTTTAATAACTTGATCAAATTCTATTTGTATTATATTATTATTATCTTGGATCCATATTAGACCTCAGTCAGACCTAAATTCATATGCAAACCTCTTTCTGACCATTTACCCAACCTACAACCCTTCTTTTTTTACATTCTAAGAATTTGATAGGCAACCACCGACAATTAGCCCAACCATTGATAGTTACCTTAACCATTGATGGTTACCTTAACTTCCACTAGTTACCTATCTTCACCCAAACCAACCAAATCAACAACTAGACCTCAACCAAAAATCTATTTTTTGTGGCCTTGTCACCTGATAGACCCAAAACATAATCAGACCCCTAACTACCTTAGCATAAACATTGACTAAATTTTTTCTACAATTGTTTTCTTTAAACAAGAAATTTATTTTCTTGTATTAGATAGCATTTATCTTTATCTTATTTACTACAAGCATCATCTCTTTTTATCCAACCTTTTATCATAAAGGGGATTGATATTGATCATAGCGAGCTATTGCTTTCTTAGATCTAGCATATGCTAGGCAATCCACCCATCTTATTATCTAACCATTAAATTTAATTTAGTGATTTTTTACTTTAGGTCTTCCTCCCTAGCTAAGGAGGAGCTCTCACTTCATCTAGATATCAACGTGTGCACACATTAAACTAGGTACCTGTACATAACCCTTTCTTACAGTTTTACTTCCACTTTCATAAACTAAGAAACAATGAGAAAAATTGAGTAACAAAAGATGTCTTCCCAAATAATAATCAAAACATACCTACTTTGAACCAAATCCCTACTCTTAACTAATTACCCTTAAGTCATGCTCATCTTACCTAGTTATTATGATTCTTGAACATTGTTGCCAATGTAGTTAACCCTAATGACCAAAAGGCCTTGGTACCAACCACTGGTACTAATAAAAATTAGGTTCATCATTCTGAGGCACCCAAAAATGAAAATGACTCTATCTTAAAGATTCTCCAAAAGTTAAGCACTAATTTTCTTTAGTTGTAGAAGCAATTTGGTAATACAAAAGAAAGCTCAGGTAGGAACTTTTATTTTAAAAGGTTTAATAAGCCCAATAACAAATTCTATAATGATAGTTACAACAAAAATAAGAATAATGAGTCTTCTAATGATAAGGAAATAATGGATATAAATCTTATTGATATTGTTTTACCTAATTATTGTAGAGTACATTGCACTTCTAGACATGGTGAGATAGATTGCATTGAATTTTTTAATGCTTTTGAGGACTTTCAAGAAGAACTAGATAAATTTGAAATGGTTTCTAACAAAGATAATGGTACAAATACATTAGGATCTAAATCTACTGACTAATCCTTCATGGTGGAGATGTTTGACTTCCATTTCCAAGAAGACAATGAACCTGATGACATTCCTGAAGATGTCCATGCTTTTTATCAGTTCCTGAAGAAGACTTACCCTTTAAGGAATAAAGATAAGAAGCAACCTCGAACTACTTCAACACCTCCAAACAAATTCAACACTCCTTCAGATACTACCTTAGATAATAACCCAGAACCTCCAAAGGGAAGTACTTTTAAACATAATACTAATGCATTTAATTCTTCTAATAAAACTAGGTATAACATTGTGGATGACATGAAAGAAATTAAGGCTAAAATTACATTGCATGAATTGATGTAGATCACTGAGCAAAGAGACTTATTGTTGTATTCCTTATCTAAAAATCTAGGTAGGCCACCCAAAACTAACAACACCAATGTTGCTATGTATAAAACTAAAATAGAATCCCCACCTTTCCTACTTACTATCAGAATGTTTGGTAAGAATTTACATAACTATTTCTTAGATTCTAGTGCATCTACAAAAATTATGCCAACATGTATTTGTAAAAAACTTGGTTTGACTCTTATTAAATCTGATAGAGTTATTACTCAATTAGATAAATCTAGAGTCAAAGTAATTGAGGAATTATCAAATGTTCATATACACCTTTCCTTTGAACCAAGGTTCCAATAATTTATTGGCATCTAGGTGGTCGACATACTTGATAATTATGGGATACTATTAAGTAGAGAGTGGACAAAGGCCCTGAATGGATATATGTCCATTGACTACTCACCTTTTTGGATACCATGGAAAGGAGTCCCAAATTAGATCAAAGTGGAAAGAGAACCTCAGATGAATAACATGATCATAGAATATAATGTTGTGAATGAAAAAGTTAACATGTTAGACTTGGATGAGATTAACATGATCGATTCTAAATTAGGATTTTATACTCTTGATAATTCTAAGGTATGTAATCCTAAGACTTCTCATGCTTTGCCTAGAATTTAGAAACTACATTTTTATGGTGCTAGGTGTAAATCTATATCTGGAGTAAGGATTGTTCTAACCAATCCTATTGGGAAAGAACTAAGATCTAATTATAGACTCCAATTTCCATGCACAAATAATGTTATAGAGTATGAATCCTTGATTCTAGGATTGCAATTTTCTATTAAACATAAGGTTAAAGAACTCTTAGTCCATGGTGACTCAAAACTTGTAGTCAATTGAGGAGTAAATACCAATGTAAATTATCATATCTCAAGAGATATAAGTTTAGATTCTGGGATTTGATGGAATATTTTGATGCTTTCAAAATTCATTCCATCCCTAAGGAGGAGAATAAGGTTGTTGATGAGCTTGACTTAGCTGCATCCAATCTTCTACCAAACCATGACTCTCAAAACTTTAGCACTGAACTAGTTATATGCCATTCGGTCCTAGATAATGTAACCATCTGTAGGTTTTAAGTGATGACCAACAAATCTTGGATTTCATGACTAACTCAGGAGTATTTGAGGGCCATGTCATAGATGAGGCCAATGATAATACTCTTGAAAAAGATGGAATATTTGAGAACAAAGTCATTCAGCTAAATGATGAAAAAGTTCCAAAAGTCATGATCTCCTTGGAGTGGTTATTTGATCAGGATAAACTAGCTGAGAATACTAAGATTCCCAAAGTGAGTGGGAAGGATTACTAGGTAGTTGATGTTGGACCTCAAGATCAACCTTAGCTAGTTAATATTGGGACAACATGTATGATCATTGAAAATGAAAAGGCCAAAGACTTGTTGACAAATTATAAGGACATAATAGCATGGTCTTATGATGAATTGAAGATTTTTGATCCAAGAGTCATCACCCATACCATACCCTTGAAGGAAAACTAAAAACCTTTCAGATAAAATTAGAGGCCTATCATCTCTTTCTTAAAGCTTATTATTTTTAAAGAGGTTAAAAAGTTGTTAGATGCCAAGATTGTATTTCCCATTAAGCACTCTACCTGAGTCACCAATTTGGTGCCAGTTAGGAAAATGAATGGTGAAATAAGAATGTGCATTGATTTTAGGAATCTAAATAAATCATCTAAAAAGGAAAACTATCCTCTACCTTCTCTAGACCAAGTTATACAAAGCATTTTTGGTTCTGCTATGATGTCCTTTTTTGATGGATTTTTAGGGTATAACCAAGTGTTGGTAAATCAAGAGGATGGGATGAAGATTGATTTCACTACCAAGTAGGGTGAGTTTGATTACAAAAGAATGCCATTTAGGCTAATAATCATAGGGATAATGTTCTAAAGAGCCATGGATTATGCTTTCCAAGGTTTGGTAGGTAATTCCATTATTATATACATAGATGACTTGACTTTTTTTCTAAGAATGGGGGGAACCACATTATGCATTTGTAGTAGGTATTTAAAAGGTAAAGAAGGTATGGGATTTATCTCAACCCAAAGAAAATTATTTTATGTGTTATTGAGGGAAAGTTATTAGGCCATGGCATCACTAAGGAGGGAATATCTATAGATCCTAAAAGAGTATAAGCTATATCAAAAATAGATCCTCCTAATAGTAGGAAAGAATTGAAATCATTCTTCAGCAAAATTAACTTTGTAAGAAAGTTTATTTCTAGATTTGCAAAAATTGTCAAACCATTGAATGATATGCTAAAAAAAGATGCCAAAATATCATGGAATGAGGAATCCAAGAAGGCCTTTAGGGACATCAAGGAGGCAATTAGATAAGCTCTGGTCCTAATAAGCCCAGACTTCTCCAAATATTTTTACTTTTACTCCTTTGCTTATGATCATACTATTGTTGTAGTCTTAACTTAAAAAATTGATGGATGTAACCATCCAATTACTTTCATGAGGACAAAATTTAAAAATGTTGAGTTAAATTATTATTTAATTGATAAACAAGTATGTGCATTGGTTAAGGTAGTGGAGAAATTCAGGCACTACATTTTTAGGAATAAGGTACATGTTATCTTATTAGACCCTGCCACCAAGCTCATGTTAATTTAGAATGAGTTGGGAGAAAGGAGAGGTAAGTGGATATCTATGTTATAGGAATATGACATTGAAATAAAGACTAAATTTTTTTTAAGGTGCCAAGGTTTGATTCAATTGATTGTCAATACTAACCCCAAGCTAAATATCATGCAGGTTGAACAAGAAAACTTTCATTCTAATGATTGGTATGATCCAATTGTCCATCTATTGATCAATGGAACTTATCCTATAGGGTTAACCAGGGAATAAATAAGAGCCTAAAGACTTAAGTTATCCCACCACCTAATTAAATATGGAGTGTTTTATAGAAAAAACTTTGAAGGCATTTACTTGAGGTGTGTATCCAAAAAAGAGGCAACTGAGATCATGAACACTTTTCATAAGAAGCTGAGAAGTGGAAACCCATTTAAAAGTACAAAAACTCACAAAATACTTAGAGTTGGTTACTATTGGCCCACAATATTCAAGGATGCCCACAAACATGTAAGGCAATGCCATTCATTTCAAGTCTTCATCACAAAAGAGCCTAAGGTAGCCATGCCACTACAGCCAGTTATGATATATAAAAAATTTGCTCAGTGGGGACTAGATTTCATGGGGGTAATCAACCCTAATTCATCATAAGGTCACAAACACGTTCTAACTACTATTGAATACTACACTAGATGGACTGAGGTAGTGGCCACTAAATAGTGCAAGATCAAAGGAGTGATCACCTTTCTAGAAGAAAACATATGTTCCAGGTTTGGAACACTGGTCTTTCTAATATGTGATAATAGATCAGATTTTATATCCATTGAAATGACCAAATGGACATATGATAATAGTATCATTATCAAGCTATCATCCAATAATTATCCTCAAGGTAATGGATTATCTAAGTCAACTAATAAGAACTTGATGAAGTCAATAAATAAATCTGTAGTAGAAAAGCCTAGAACTTAGAACAAGATTCTCAAATACACCCTTTGGGCAGATAGGATAAGAATAAAGTAGGATATTAAGGCATTACCATTCTTGTTGGTGTATGGCCAAGAACCCATCTTCCCAAATCACCCTCAAGTTACCAACATATAAGTTCATTGAATAATATATGTAGTATGATCAAGAATTGGTAAACTCAAGACTATTGGACATTGTTTAGATGGAATATGGTAGAGAAGAGGATTTTGTCAACTTTAGTAGGCACCAAACCATGATGAAAATGTGGTTTGATAAATGATCAAAGATAAAGGTGTTCAATCAAGGATACTTAGTTCTTCTTTGGGACAAGACATCTGAGCCTAAGGATAAACATGGGAAATTCACTCCTTTATGGATAAGTCCTTATCAACTTGATGAAACACTTGGAAATAACACCTTCATGTTGAAAGACCTACAAGGAGCAGAGTTCACACTTCCCATCAATGGGCAGTACCTCAATCATTTATTTTCTATTGCTCCCCCTGGGGTCTTCATGGAGTAGATTGTAAGACTAGTTAGAGTTAGTGTAGGTAGGCTAGATTATTTTCTTTATGTTCTTTCCTTCATGTCCCTTGTTTATACATAATTTTATGTATATATATTTTATTTTACTTTGTTTTCTAATTTATTTGCTTTATATTCTATGTGTTTGCTTTCTTTGCTTTGTTCTTTGATTTTAATAAGTCTTTTTGTATATCTCTCATCTCAGAGTTCATTCTAATTGCTCAAAATTCCACATTTCAGGAATGTAGGTATGAATCTTAAGAAAATTTTGATCATAGATCTAAAATATGAGATTAATGATATATTTTAGAGAAACTAGTAAGGACCAATAGATAAGTTAATTGTTCCATAAGATCTTAAACATTGTTTTGATATGAACTTAGTTTTAAAGAGAATTTCACATATGGGATGAAAGCTTAAATTTTTGGAACATAGTCATGTTTGCACTTAACAAACATCCTTACATGGGATGAAGGTTGCAACCATAGGTCATTGTCTAAGGATCAAACATTTGAATAAATCCTTAAACCTAGATAAACTTGGTTCCCAACCTTTGCTAGAAAGCCAAAATGGTCAAAAAAATACAAAATAAGAGCTTATTGCAAAATCAAAAGCTTTCCAAACAAAGGTGATTTTGGTAAGCTCCACTAGGGCTATGGATGTCTGGCTAGCAATGGAGCAAGGAATTGAGCGAAGCCAAAGGTATCTCTTTCATGGATATAGATGCTTAGCTGGTAGTAGAGCAATGCCCAAGCCTTCCCAAACTAAAGTATGATTTTAATGGATATCTAAATATGCTACAAGTTAATGTTAATGATTAAAGACATGAAACTTGGAAGTTCTCCCTAAATCCCATGGAAAACAATAAGTGGATTCAAAGAACAAATACAACATGGCTATGTTTTGATGTTTTATCCTAATTATGTAGGTGTAAGGCTTGTTTTAACCATAAATTAATCTTGATTAGGCTATCAATCAAGTGGAATACATAATTTATTTGTTGGTCTAAACTAGAGTCTCTGAATTCTAACATATACAATAAAACCTTAGGATAAAAATTATGTTATGAATTTAATTATTCAAAGGGTCTTCATTTTATTATGTTTTAAGGACCTATTATAGCTATAAATTGCACCCTTGTGGGAGATTTTTTCAAGCTCTCCCACTTCCAGCTATAAGCATGGGAACAACCTTAGGATGTGGGTTTCGTATGGTGAGGTTGACTCTAGGATTTTTAAAGAGTCTATTTCCTCTCGGTGGATCACCTAAAACTAATGCTAAAATGAAACTTCATGAGGAAAAGGGTTAGAAAGAGGGAAAAGGGATCTTAAGAAGGCTAACCAGATGATGCACCAAATTTAAATGGACACTCATTTATGCTTGAACCCATACTAGATCAATGATGAGGAGACTTGGGATTGCACGATCTCAAGATCAAGCTAACACACACTGGAATAGGTTCAATTAGAACACTAATCTAGACCTATAAAACTTGAAAAAACTTCAAATAGGCAAGCAATAGGATAATGAACTAGGAATAAGCACATTCATAAATCCACTAGGCAACAAACATACTAAAGCACTAATTGAAGATAGGAAAATAAATTGAGTCTCATTACATTCAAGAGGTAGTTCTTACAATACTTTTGACAAGGTTTATCCTGGTCAAAGGAGCATGATTTTACAAATGTCTCAATGGGCATCCGTCTCCCAGCAAGATGATAAAAACTCTAAAAAACTAGGAACCATTACAAAGGTAAGTCACATGATATATATAGAGAACATGAAGAGAGAGAGAGAGAGAGAGAGCTATGTGAAAAGATAAGAAGTCACTGATGACCACTAATTTTGTCCTCATTTGCCATGAAATGCATCACCCAGGTTCACTGCACAACCTCCTTGAGCCACTCTTGCATTTAAGTCTCTTTTGGTGGAGCTAAGAGAAGCCACATTACGAGCAACTAGACATCTCTTCCTAGCATGATTGAATTTATCTTTGCATTTAAATGGCATGGTATCTTTCACTTTTGTGTGTCCTATCTAAAGAAGGAAGTGGGTCTTTATGCCTGGGAATTCAAGCTGACCCATGTAGTTCCTACGTTTGGATGGCTATTTATCAAGGGCAAACCATATTGAAGGATGAGAGCCTTCATAAATTTATAGCTACCTGTAATTTGGACTCTCACATGCTCATCGATCATCCTTGTGCCACTTATCCTTTGTTGATTGGCCCTTTTTGCTCCATCTTATGCCATGTGGTAGCCTTTCATTCACCTAATCATGAATCTCATGTTGCTGGACCAAGCTTAAGTCAAGTAATCAAAGAATCTTGATTTACTCTATACAGAGTAATTTGGGTTCTTTGATCTCTCAAACTTTGGAATTTCCCATATCCTTTACTTATCAAGATTTTTAAGTAAAGTACTTAGAGAAACCCAATTTACTCTATGCAAAGTAATTTGGGTTTTTCAAGTTTACTTACTTTAGACTTTTGAGGTCCTCTTACTTATGAAGTCTTTTAAGTAAAGCACTTAGAGAAACCTGATTTACTCTATGCAAAGTAATTTAGATTTTCCAAGCTCCTCAACTTTAGACATGTCCATCTTGATGTCTTTAGGCTTCTCTATCTCTAGGCCTTAAGACTTCAGGCTTTTCAAGGCCAGCTACTTTAGACTCTCAGCACCTTAAGTCTTCAGGCTTTTAGAGTCTTAAGTATTCAAACTTATTTCTTCTTGGCCCTTTTTCTATGGGCTTGTTTTGAACATTGTTGTTGGCCCCCCAAACATTACTATTGGCCCCCCTGAAGTAGATCCTTCTCTTTGCCCCTTTGATCCATTGCTTCATCAAAAAATGCAAGAGTTTTTTTTAATGTGGGCCAAAAATTGGCCAATAGGACCTATATTAAAGACTTATGTTATACTTTGGTCTAAATTCTAAATGGTCTTGAGCTCACTTAATCCCTTTATGACTGTAGGATCCAATGATGTCCAACTACTTAGATCATAATCGTTGACCTGCATTTACTCAGGTGAGATCAATCGAATGATGAATATCGATTAAAAGTTCTTATGGGACATAATGTTCATGGGACTTAAATTTGACATTCTTGTGCCTATCATTTGACACCCATAAGGCCGTTATTGACATCCATGAGACCATCAAATTTTAGTCCCTATGGCTAATTATGCAATTTCAAAATTGACATTCTCACGACCATCAATTGACATCTGTAAGGCCATCATTGATGTCCATGAAGCCATAAAATTTTATCCCTTATGGTAAATTATGCAAGCTTAAATTTTATTTTCTTGTGACCATCAATTTATTTCCATGAAGTCCTCATTGACGTCTGCAAGACCATAAAAATTTAAGCTCAGGTACCAATATCACCTTGATGAATGAACATGTTTGTCTTCATGTTCTAGGATCAATGAAATATCATTTGAAAAATAAACATGCCTAGGGTTTTGTACCTCAATACCGAAATTGATCTTTCATCAACCTTTGATCTATCATAGACTAAGTAAAATTATGTGGGAACAATTATAAACACCATAGACTTAGCTTAAGTTTTATCCTAAGATTGAGTCATGTTTTTAAACGTTTGACCAAACCTTAGTCTAAAATCTTATGCTTGGTCCCTATATATCCCATGATCTTTTGTTCTATTTTATTGGCTTGATATAAATAATGTAGGGTCCTATTGTTATAAGACTTAGCCTAGAGATTTTACCCTAAAGTTATATCATGTTTATTAATATGATAAAACCTTAGGTTAAGAACCTTACATTAAGTCCCTTTTATTATTTGGGGTCCCATTTTTACTATGATCCAAACCTAGCTTAAATATTTTAGGCTGAGGTTCATTTCCTGTCTATTAACATGAAATAAAACCATAGTCTAAATTATTTAGGCTAAGTTTTTTATATGTCTCGACACTAACTTAAACATTGTGCATATTTTGAAGATATGTAGCTCGCATTCATGTGGATGAGATTGATAAAATTGAAAGAGGTCGAGTCAAGGTTCAACAGAACCGCCAATATGGTAAGAAGGTGACAAGTGTCATGGTCATGACCAAAGAACAACAAGTAGATAATGGCAGTCCCTCCCACAGATCATAATCGATGGCTCACATCTAACCAGATGAAGTTAATCAAATAGAGTGAGATGAGGATAGACTTCTCAATAAATCTCAAGAGACCCAAGGTAATGACACTTGAATTAACCACAAAAAACATGGTAAAGGTAGCCAATAACATTCAAATCTTGGATTCAAGATCAATGAGCCTCATTAATCCATGCAATAAGATCTAATGGTGCAAAATAAGAAGCATATTTTAAATGATAATAGTCATGTTTTCAAACATTAATGAATAATCTACCATAAAAGGTGCTATGTAGAAGCCACAACAGTACCACATGGGTAGAAAGTGACAACTAGAGATTTTATGGGATCAAAAAAGCAAAGGTATAAATGCCAAGGTCCAAATCAAATTTAAGGCACAAACTCACTCAAGTGCAAAAGGCCATCACCATTAAAATCAAAAAAGACTTATAAAAAATCCTTATCATCTCCAAAAGCCTAATTCAATCCTAGAGTGACCAAAGTCAAGCCTAAGAGAGTCAAATTACCATTTGAGCAAGTGTAAATTGATCTAGAGGTGAACTATAGACCACTAATGAGTAATTTGAATAAACTCATAGTCATGGTGGCCCAAAATCCAAACACAAGGAGGACATAGAACTCTACTTGACCATGGATTCAGAAGGGAGAGTCTTCAAAAATACTAAATTTGATGTTGTAGCCTTGAACATAGGAGATAAAAACTAGTCCAAGCTTTTCTAGACCATTGAGGAGTTTTCAACCATTACAAGAGAGGATGAAAAGATTGCATTAGTCAGCCAAAGATACGATGACCTACTCACCATGCAAATGATAAGTCTTCACTATGAGACATCAAAGCTAGAGGTACTACATTGCATCAATGTTATTACTCCTATTTTTAAGGATTATAAAATTGATCAAGACATGATAGTACATGAGCATAGTTTTAGAATAATTTATTATATCTCCCCTATTGCCTTCAAAAATTACTATAAGCTACCTAAGCCTCAAGTGGATTTACCCACAATTAGAGAATGATCCAATAAGAATGACCTAAAAACTATCCTTACCCCATGGTTATATTTAGGAACCCAAGTAGTCTCTGACCTTAGTGGAAGGATCCTAATCACCCAATTTAGGGATAGTATTAAGATGATTATTAAAATACTAAATAGATTGTCTAGAATCCCTTTCACCACCTATGTCAACAAAATCTGGATCCCTTTTGTATATTTCATAGTTGATTAAGGACTTACTCCCCCTCTTAGAGAGATGATCAATATTTACTTGAAACAATAATTTTTTGAAATATTAAAGAAAACTAAAAACCATTTCTATATGATGTCTTATCTTTTGGATGTCTTGATATCCACTACCAAAATCCCCAACATAAAAGAATAGTCACCTAATGGAGATAAATAGTCTCCCAGTATTATTCAAAATTTCATATATTCAAGTATAGGGACCATATTCAGTTCATATGTAATTGTGTATACCTAATATTAATTGAAGCCATTACAGGGATTCTTATGATGAGGGTTAGCCCTTTGATCAATAAATATGTTAAGCTCATTGGGGACATTTGGCTATAGCTAGATTACACTATAATCTAGATAGAAGGAACTATGAGCTAACCCCTTAGGTTACTAGTCCATGTACTAAAAAAGTTGGTAGAGTACGAGGTAGCATACCAATTATTCTATAACATAGACAACATGTGTAAAATCAAAGGAAAAGACTACTCCATTCCTTTCCTTTAACTATTAGTATGACTATGTTCCAAAGTTGGGACCATGTAGAGACTATCTCCATTCCTTCAATCTGTAGATTGATGAAATGAGATAATGGGACCCCTATGAAAGGGTTTTAAAATATTTAAAGTCAAAGTAAATTAGCATGACTTATGAACATCACCTTGGTGTCTATGGTTTAATATACATCTGAGCTTCCTCATTCATAGAAGTCTTGAAAAGATTAAAAAAGTATAACATCAAGATCAAAACTAGACTGCTAAGAGAGTAAAATCCAAGTGAGGATATATGGTAGATGGGGCATAAGCAGTATCATTTTTTACTATGACCATCTTTTAGACCTCTTCCCATGAAGCCATAGGTAGAGACAAAACAACCCAAAGCACAAGTTGCACAAGGGCTAGATGAAAAGAGACCTAAGGAAAGGAGACCTGGTGAAGTAACATCATCTTTAACACTGCCTAAACAACCATAGTCACAAGTTGAATAAATTGACATAATTGTATTGGACCTTAGGGAGATAGTATAAGATGCCCTGAAGGCATTAGATAATTCTTACCAGTCAGATGAAGAAGTAAAAATGGAAACCTCAGTCCCAAATTGAGGAGGAAGCAAAGGAATAAAAGGAAAGGAAGTAGCTTTGGGCTTAGTTACTATTGTAATCCAACCCAAAAGGAAAGTTGAGCTAGCTTTGGTTCAAGAAAGAAGTAAGAAGCCAAAGTTGACTCTCACTCAAAATTGGAGTAGAATAAACTTTTTTAGAGATGATAATCCAATTCATGGCCCTTCCATTCCAGAACATTTCATATATGGAAAGTTGTAAAAGGTTCCAACAATGCACCACCATTGGGTTGTTATAAATTCTATTAACATCTATGTGCATGATGAACTCTAGCCCTGGATTGTGGCATTATAATAATATGAAAAAGAAAGATGCATGGCTACCCTTGGAGAGTCAATTGGAACATAGATGGATGCTCCTAGAACTTCATGTGGAGCACAAGTTTAGATCCCTACTCCTCAAGTGACTGTATCATTAGTGGGAGTTTAGTTCAACCTAGAGATGCCAAGCATGAAAAGAGTAATTGAGAAAAAAAACATGGTTGAAGGTGAACAGTTCACCTTTCAAAAGATTGAACCTTTTGTTGGTCTAACTCCAGTGGTAGGGAAAAAGCTAGGACAAGACAAGATGTTTGAGGAGAAGATCCTTAAAGTGGCCCAGGCTCAAAATGATCACTTGCAAACAATGATCAAGGGCATATTGCAATAAAAAAAAATTGAAAGAGTTTGTTGTCTTATAATTCATGAGGATATATTCAATAAGTTTGAGGACACCATGGGTAACCTATTTAGCTCTTTAAAGGTATTTAAGACCAGACAAAGAGAAATAGAGAAGAAAATATCTAAAGCAATAAGCCAAGTTGGCCAATGACAAGTTGTAAGTCTTCAAGTGAAAGCCCTGATTAAGGCCTTGTCCAAGAATCTAGTCCCAAATTTTAGAACTATTAGTAAAGCACATTTGAATATGGCCATGGCCATATTGGTTGACAACATTGAGGCCCTGGACAACTGGTCCAAAAGAATGGAAGACCTTGCCAAAGACTATAAGTAGCTAGAAGATGGAACATCTCATATTTTAGACAACTTGATAAAGGAGCCCACAAACCTCAGCTCACTATGTCTCATAACTGATGAAGATTTCAAACACAGGACCTTTCAGTTCAATCAAGTAAGAAATGAGGGGTGAAACTAGACAATAGATGGCAACAAGAAAGTCATGGGCTTACTCCTATCATTTAAGGATAAAATGGTAGATTCCAAGGGCATCAAACAAGATAGAGAGAAGATTGAAAATAACCTTAATGACCTAGAGTATCATGGAAAGGATCTTTCCCTAAAGCTAGTGGTAGATCTTAAATTTATTAATGAGCAACATTACAGATTGAAGATCCTTCAACAAAAATAAGAGGTAGCATCAACACATGGTCTACAAAGTTAGTTAGGAATATTCTTTTGTATAACTTTGTAATATTTTTTAAATAGAATATTCCTTTGTAAATGCATGTGCAATTTGTAAAAGTGCATTGCCTGTAGGTCAGTTCATTTGGAAAAGTCTAGTGTATTATAGAAACTTTGTAGAAAGGACAGTTGTCCTTACACTTATACACTTGTAATTTGATATAACTAACCATTATACTACCTTAGCATTCTATAAAAAAAAGTATTACTATTTATAAAATGAGGAGGGAGTTTTTTGAGCTAAAAAACTAGTGTAAACTTTGAGCAATTAATGCAAGCAGAGAATTCAAAAACAATTGTCTCACTTTGTTTGTGTGAATTATTATATGGCTTCTCTCTCACTTGTCTATTTTTAATTCTATATTTGAATAATTATTTTAGTCTCTTAGTGTGTACTTTTAGATGCAAAATTGTTAACATGTGCTTATGTTAGGATAATTGAAGGTTCTCTAGTTTACTTCATTTTATTCGATATGTATCTATAGATGTGCATTAGCTATCTGTTTATAGGGGTAAATCTTTAAAGTAAGCTTTTACATTATTCTTCACTTTCCTTTGAAGTTTGCTTGATATGTGGTAAGATTCAAGCTTAAGTTTTTTCATATCATATAGTGGTTTTAATTACATGCCTAGATATATTTGAACTTTTTCATACTGTCTGGAATGAAGATTAGTAACAACATATTTCCTCTCTACCCTACCCTTCTTTTTGATTATTTTTTATCTAATTCACTTTAGATTAAAGATTCATTGTATATGTCCATCTTAGTTTAGATTTATCTTTAGAATTGAATATAATTCACTTTAATTATCATAGATCATCTTCTTATTTGCAAATATTTACAAGCCACGATGACTCCCAACCACCAACAAATTTAAATATTGTGAAACAGTCATTTGTTCTACCTCTATTACACCATAGATAATAAGATTATCATAAAATATAAATCATACTCTGAATTCTTTGAATTCTAAAGTGAGAAGTGTTTCTTAAATAGTCTGAGCACCTTGTGATACATATTTAGGCATCAACACAACCCCCTACCTTTCAATCAATCTACTTATTTTCTTTCTAACTCTTCAACATTACATACTCTTAGTAACATGTACATGTTATACTATGTACGTATTATTTTATATAGTATTAATAGCATGTACTTTTTATATCATGTACATGTTATAACTCATACATTCTTTTAGTTTCTTAATTTAAAACATATGCCACTAGGCTCAAAAATGGATTGGACTCCATGGGATAAGTCCTAGACCTGCACACACACAGATGAATCTGGGTTTTTTTATTGAAAATAACAAAATCCAACTTATACCATCATAAACATTATCAATTTCATTTATAAAATTCCTAAAACTATTATTATGATGTTAATCATAATCTCCTCATTCCAAATATATTATTTTGTTAACTTTTTGACTATTTTAAGGTTTTTATCTATATTAATTTCTAAGTATGTATTTTTTATGCCACTATATGTCATAGCTATACATGTCTATATTTTTTGTGTATTTTATTTTGCATTCATCTAAATTCAAAAACTTATATAGTTGTAAACTAGGACTAATTATATGTACCTTAAAAAACAAATTGATATAGTTAGGGAGAGCACGATCGGTTATCAATTTTTTATCATCTCTCTCTCTCTCTCTCTCTCTCTCTATATATATATATATATATATATATATATATATATATTAAAAAATAAAAAATAAATATAAGATACAAACCAGATAATCTTATCTAACTTTCCACCAAAGGGTTTCAAATAATACTAAACAATGCTCAAAAAATGAGGAGGTGCATGGCTAGCTATCTACTATGTATTTTTTAAAAACTAAGAATTCCTCTTTGAATTTCATGTGTTTGACCTACTTATACTTGAATATTTTCATTATAAAATTATAGTTTAGAAATTAGGCTTGAAATGTTACAATTCATGTTCTTATATCATATTCAAATTTTGAGTGTAGTCATCACAAATAATTTATAAAAGTTGAGGGTTCTTATTTTTCAGCAAAAAAATATCCACATAAGACCCCCTTTTGGCCCATTATTTGCCTTCACTTACCTACATGTATCTAATCACACTTGATGTTTCTAGGTATGCCCCATATATCCAATTTGCTCCATGCAAAACCTACATGGAAACCTATAGAAATTAATGTTCACTTATGAAAAATATATAAAATAATATAGATCATTGAATTACTTAAAATTGAAAAAATCAATGATGAATATAGTCATGGGCACACGAATCAAGCTACCCTTTTAAATTATTCACATAAATCCATGGGGTAGTTATTCTCTAAGGACAATCACCATTAAAACCATTGGTTGAGAAATATAAATTATTCAACCCCCATTGGAGGAAAAGAAGAGCTAGTTGAGTGACATAGAACCTCAACTACACTACTCTAAATATCACCCTAACTCCTTTTTTGGAACCCATAAATAAGTTCGTATGTAAATTTGGTACCATGAATTAGGTTCATATGTCAACTAAAAATTTAAATCAATCATTGCATGCATATTTTAAAGTACCATCAATCCTCGTCATATGAATTAAAAAATGTATGCATAAATAACATTCATGCCCCAAAATTATGATCCATCTTTACCTCAATGTGATGTATATTGCCATAATCCTTTTGTCAATCTTTTAAATTTGACACTTATAATTTGTATCATAATTCCATATAATCTACAAACTCTTCCTCACTATCATGTAGAATGTTGCACTTGTTCCTTGTATATGCCTCAATATATCCCATCTAAATCACATACTCTAACCCAAAATTTGAATTATTTATTTTTAACGGACTAGATCTATAAGACAATCTTGTTGTATGTCCCATTCTTTAGGTGATGGATGAATCATTTGAATCCCTCATTTCAAAATAAATAGTTATTTACATTAAGTGTTATATATAAAAATGCAATCATGTATAGTATGCATGCAAACATAATTGATATGTCATCAAAAAAATATGATCATCAAAGTACATATAAAACATGTAATCCAAGGCAATGACCATACATGTGTCATGTTAAATAGATATATCAATTAAGCACATAGTAATAGACCATGTAGAAGATGAATAATATCAATAATTTCATTTCACACTAGAACAATGTGTGATAACAATCATAGAACTAAGCTCAGCACAAAATATACATGTATCCAGACCCATACACATAAGACATCATGATCATGAAGCACAAAATCACTTAAGACACAACTTAATTCTGATATGACACTGACTCGACATGGAAATATCATGGACGTGACATGGACTAGATGATCATTTAATACATAATGTGACAAAACATAATCAATGCACTATAGAACACAAAATGTGTAATTTGATAGCATCATGCACACGTACATGCCTATGCATGCACATGCACATTGACATGCACGTATGCACACGCGCATGCGCGTACGCACACACACGCACGCACGCACACACACACACACACACACACACACACACACACACACACACACACACACACACACACACACACACACACACACACACACACACACACACACACACACACACACACACACACACACACACACACACACATGCACATATCAAATAATTTTATTCCATCTAATAATGCAATATCATCATCTAACATAGCAAAGTACAAAATCCATAGATTATAGCACCCTAAATATTATACATAATTTACAAGGCATGAAAAATAGTTTAAGTAGATATTAAAAATAAATTAAATTTTATAAATAAATATAACTTGTAAAGTGTAACAAAATGCCTCTAGTGTAGAAAGGTGACAACTAGGTGTAAGGAATGTTCTACATGTGTATGTCCATGTATATTATGAAATAGTATGTCTTACATCTGACTTTATATACTATTAAAATCATATACGTATAAAATGGATATGTAATTCACCACATATTTGATAAATAACATAAATTGATCATGTAAACTGAAAAATCATGTCATGCATAGGTCAATATTGTTAATTTTTGATTTTTTTTATTTTTATTAATTTTTTACACTTTTGAATTTTAAAATTGAAGTATGTCCACTAATCAATGATCCCATTAATGGGATTCTCATATTTAGGTCCTAGATCGATTAGTATGAATGTCATGCATCATGGATGAGGAGTAACATATGTATCAGTATTTTCATCAAATAAATGATCATATTTTATAGCATATCCAAGATTGACATCATATTCATCATGATCAAACTTATTTTCTTTTGATTGAGGTGTTGTAAATGAATCTAAAAACATTTAAAGATATGCATTAAGTTGTGTGACTAAATTATCAATGAGCCTTTTTGGAGCATTGAGGAGTTGGCTAACATTGTTATCAATGAAATGTTTTATCTTGTGTCTCAAACCATAACATCAATAAATGTAATATGTCTAAAATAATAATTCCAACCAAAATATGCATTAGTATCAAATCCTATATGTTGTGCATTTGTCATTTAAACCTCCAATGGTGAAGAAAGAGATTAGATATTTTGGTACAGTAATTTGTGAAAAGTATCAATGGAGATTCTAATAATCCTATAATTTTCCTTCTCTGAGGATCCACAAGGGAAAATCTAGATTTTAAACTTGTACTAACCTCATCCTTAGTAGGGTCATTTTGTAATTTTTGTACTGTAATGATTCCTATATATTTAAACCTCTAAATATTTTGGTGTAAATCCACACAATCATTTGTTTCATGTCTAGTTATTCTATGATATCAAACATATGATTTCTATTTTATGATGTGTTTATTAGACATAGGCCGGTATCAAATGGAAGGGAAAATGATCAAATTATTTTCAAGTAATGATTATAAGATAATACTTGATTTATCTTGTACACTAGTTACTTGTATTTATGTATCATGGTGTGTAGAAGATTTTATATCCATGAATTCTACATTATTGA
Organism: Torreya grandis; assembly: GCA_037957365.1. Classification (NCBI taxonomy): domain Eukaryota; kingdom Viridiplantae; phylum Streptophyta; class Pinopsida; order Cupressales; family Taxaceae; genus Torreya; species Torreya grandis. Next base: position 925,444 of record JARHVA010003771.1, on the reverse strand, counting down.
CTAAATTTTACACAAACATTATATATTCACCTTTGATAAATATTTCAATGTGTAGTGCTTTTTATGCTCAATTCATACTTGATCTCACAAATTAACATCTCAATAAAGCACCAATTATGAGAGATTCATATTGTGGATTGAAATTTTAATAAGTGCTTACACACATATCCTCCTAATTGGTTAAAAGGGGTGCCTTATCTTTAAGTGGATTATGTTTCACATGAAGATAAACCTATAATCTATTAGTGTTGACCATCTTTGAGTCATTGTGATACTCTCCTCAACCTATAGGCATAAATTTTAGATGACATTAATAATCATATAGATTCTTCAGAATTTATTGTTCATCGTCATTGTTACTATCATCCTATATAAATATTTGATTAAGATATTTTATGTTCACCAAGAAAGGAATATATTGTATCTTCTCCTCTTTTACTTCAGAAATAATTTGTCACTCTTTTATTCCTTTTCTGCTTCAAAAATATTTTATGACTCTTTTACTATCTCTTGAGTTAGTGATATATTTATAGTAGGCTAATTTTTAATAACTTATTTCGACTCTCCAACTTCATAAGTATGTATTCATTCAACTTGTATGATTTATAATGTAGTTATTATGGAGGAATGATATTTAGTAAATTATGTCATACATCTATCAATGGGTTCTGTTACTTTGTAATAATTAAAAGGTCGATTACCGACAAGAAATTTATGTAATCATGCCTCATTCAAAAAACATTAACATTGATGTAAGGTGGATGGAAAATCATCCATAAATTTAATCCAAGGTCTACCCAATAATATGTTATAATGAAAATGATTTGGAATTACATGAAACTTTGTAGTTAACATTTTAGTACTGACTATCACATCCAAATTAATTTAACCTAGCACATGGTGAGGGATATCATCAAATCCTTTTATATTCTTATTTGAATTATGAATAGATTCATATTGATTCCAAGCATTTTTAATATATATATATATATATATATATATATATATATATATATATATATATATATATATATTAAAAATGCTTGGAATCAATATGAATCTATTCATAATTCAAATAAGAATATAAAAGGATTTGATGATATCCCTCACCATGTGCTAGGTTAAATTAATTATATATATATATATATATATATATATATATATATATATATATATATATATATATATATTTCAAATATTCAACCCTAGTCCATTATCTAATAAAACACACTTTAATTCCTTCTTTAAGATTTGCACTTGAATTAAAAATGAGAGATTATGATTTATATTATGTTGAGTAGGAAAACATTCTTTCTCTAAATAAATCAAGACTTTATTCATCTTTAATGTATTCATAATAGATGAAAAATAAATTGGATCTATAATATTTGGTAAAGTTATACTTTGTAGTGTTGTATAAATAATATCATTATAAATAGTAGATATCTTGAGCAACTCTAATATGGAGATATTAGCAGTAGTATTCTTAAGTTGATCAATGATATCATACTCTCTAGTCACATATGTTGGTACCCTAGGAGGTTAGGAGGGACATGTTGACTACTCAATTTTTTTGTACACAATGATGTACTCTACCTAGACTTCAAGTTGTAATTACATGGACCATTTAATATAATATAAGTTTAGGGAAAATAATAAGGGTTGGGTGGTGGTCATCACTACCTTGAGGTCTAGTGTGAATAGGAATGAAATGAGTCATGTATGCCCTTTTATGCCAAGTAGTAATCAAAAGCATCTCAAAATCAATATTTAAATAATAGGTGGTACTAAAGATAGCTAAAAATTCATCATTATTAACATCTTCCTTGTGTTTATAAAAAATAAATTTAACCCTTTACATTGCATGATTTTGAAGCATATGACATATTCTAGGAAAGAAATATACAATCATGATAATCATAGCTTGAATCATAAAATACACACTATCAACATCCATTATAGCTAGATGTTATGGTTTGTCTTAGATGAATAATGAGAAATCAAAAATCAGATTTAAAACCCTACCATGGGATAAATATAAAATCCTAATAAAGAAAGAAGAAACACTAAGGGGTAAAACCTATGGTTTGTCACACTCAAAATAAAGGTCGAGACCATAAATTTATAATTATTTTCTATATTTTAAGCGATCTAAATATAACAAAAATATTGAAATTTAAATTGTATAGGATAAAGCATTTACCACACAAATTTTAATTATAAAAGAGAGATTGATTGAATATATATATATATATATATATATATATATATATATATATATATATATTCAATCAAAGAGGGAAGGGAAGTAAATTCTGGTGATTTTCTAAATTTTAATGCACTCAAAATAGAAAATTGAATCTCATTATCTGCTCAAATGATGTTGGCAAAAGCTCAAAAACCTATGGAAACTAATAATGTAATATATCTTCTAGTATTATCCCTATTTATTTTTCAAATCTTTTTTTCCATGCATCATATCATCTACCTTTACATATGATTTTTGGATGTTTACTTGCCCTTGAATCTATGTAGAGATCATGATTTTTATTCTCTTTGTACATTTAAACCCTATATTCACTTTCAACACTAGATTGACTTGGAAAAATGGTTTACAAATATGGGCTAGATAGCCCTGACTAGTCCCCACTAAGTGATTGAGTGTTTCCTTCATTTTAGTACTATAAAAAGGGCTCAAATCACAAGTATTTATCCCGCTTGTGCATGTGTGTGCTCAATTATGGTCCACTAGAATGTAAGGAAATGTTGTATTTATTCAAACATGACAACATACAACTTTGACCTTGTATTAATATTTAAACATGGATTTAGGGTTACTCTTTCAATGGATTTTAGATGTGGTTGCCTTTGGGACAATGTCTTTAGGATGTGCAAATAGATTTATTAGTTTGAATACCAAATAATGACCAAGGTATCCCATATCCTAAGACCTTTAGATTGATTTATATTTATACATGACTCTTTGATATTTACCCCCATATCCTTCATCTGAAACATATTTAGGCTGACCCAAAAGATATATTTGAAATTAAAAAATAGGCATTAAAGATGTATGGGCATTCTCAGTAGAGGTGGATGTCTATGATAATTATGATAATCCTAAGTAGTCTATCATAATCTTAAGTAGTATGTCATAATCTTAAGGGACATCTATGATATTCTTAAGTAGTTTGTTAACACTATCTAGAAATGGAAATTCAAAGATCTAGAATATGGTGATAAACTACTTGAGATTAGAGAGAGTTATGGCATAGAGTACGGTGATCTTGAATATCAATGATTAAAATATTAGGTTGGTCAAGACCATAAAAGGTAATCAGATAGGGAAAAATGTTAGTGAGATTAAAATGTGTATGCACAAGTCATGCATTTGAAATATATGTCAAAACTTATATTATTGAGTGTCTAATTTATGTGTCTACATAGGTATGGATTTCACTACCTCTCCCTAGGTGGAGATACAACCAAATTTCACTTTAGCCTTATCTTAGGATAAGATGCAAGTCACTAGAGTATAAATTAATCCTTCATAGGTGTGCATAGACTTAAAATTAAATTGAATATTAAGATTTTCAATGTGATCCTTGATTACTACATATATAAGATTCTTTTGATTTGAATTAGGGACTAATTTGTTGATAAAATCTGACCAAATAAAAGAAAAATATTGATAAACATATCCAAACATAGAAAAAATGCAAAGATAGCTAGAATGGCCCCAAAAATCAGAAGAGTTATAATTATAGGTCTTACAAGTATGCCCAAGGTGAACTCATATAGCCTATGAGTCTACCCTGAGAAGAAAGAGTGATACAAGAAAGAGAAACAGGCCTATGTGCACAAGGATAAAATTATAGATAACATATTATAAATGACTGCATGATATCATAGAGAGGATAAAACACAAAAAAAATAAAATTAACCTTTAAACAAAGGTGATGACCTATATGCACAAATAAGTATTAAAAACATTATAATAACATAGATTGTACCAAATTTGGGTGCATAGAGTTTACTTGTTCCAATATATGTGGTATAACACCTATCAACTATAAAATAAACTTTCTTCTGTGTGCCATAGAATGGTCATGATATCTAGAACTTAAGGAATACATGGTGAGATTTAGGGTCCTATGTTGAGGGTTAATATAGTTTTATAGATTCCATCTAGTTATAAATCCCTGAAATGGTTTTAACCACCCAATAAAAATATCATGTCAAAAAATCAAAAAATCACATCAATATAAATAACTTTAGAGATACATAAAACCTTAGGTCTTGCACCAAAAGTGCTCAACTAGGAATACTCGCTTAAGATAATAATAATTCTCTAATGTTTTTTTGATATCTTCATGTGCTTGTGAATTCTTTATAAAGTCTTGTAAATGCTTATATTTATTATTTATATTCCTTCATTTCAAATTAACTATAATTTCTATGTATTTATAGACAACTTCATTCAAATTAGGACCCCATTGGTGCACAAACTAACATCAAATGGTTGAAAATAAAAAAAGGTCAGACAATGGGGATGCTTTCACTCTAACTAGGTTGAGACTAAAATAAATATCCATAAGCATTTTGATGTTTATGATACATATCGTAATTGTTTGTATGCTTCTAGGATAGTGCCCAAAACATAAATGAGATAAAGAGAGGAAATTTTATGCTTTAAAAATAAACATATTTCAACTAAATGTGACACAAAATTATTTAAAACACTTCATTAGGCATACCAAACAATTATAATCCCAATAATCATACCCAAAAAAAATATCTAAATAAGAATTACAAGTCTAGAAGTAGGGAATTCACATAGGATTTTCATACTTAAAATTTAATAATGCAAGATTTGTTGATATTTTTTTGAATATAATATGTAAATACACATATAATAATGATAGGAACCTTTCCTATAAATATAAAACTAATTATAAATAGAGGTGAAAAGTGTTGGGGGAGCTCTAAATTATTGATAAACAAGAAAAAATGAATTAATGACTATGTAATCTTGCTCCAAATCTCTTATTTACTATATTCGATTGGCACACTTTAACACATATGATATACAAAAAAAAAATTCTTCTCATGTCCATATAATGAAAATAATATATGAACTTAAGGAAAATAAATGGCCTTTTCGAGTCCTATGGTAAACTAGGGGAACAATAAAACTATCTTGGTATTTTTTAGTCCCCTCGATGGTGAAATGCTCTTGATAAAAGGTATGTCTAAACATTAAATTGCATAAGCAAAAACAATTTCAGAGATGTAAAATCCTAGTTCATGTGCTAAAAGTGTTCCATGTAAAATATTAACCACAACAATGATAAATGCTCTAATAATTATATGATTCACCTAGAATGTTAGTGAGTGCTAAATAGATTCTCTATGAATGATAATAACCTATAGTTAAATCTCATTATTAATGAACTATCATGTATGTGTATATTTATATAATTGAATTAAAATTAAGAACCAAGAGGTAATTATACTTTGACTTAATAAAGACCAAAAAAAGGGGGCCAGTAGCATTGGGGAAACTTTGAACAAACCTAAAATAAAAAATACAAAGGGGGAGAGAAGAGGTGAGTTTTAGTGCAGAGAAGAGAGACAATAACCATATGAGTTCAAGAATTGTGCTAATCAAAATCTAATATGAACTGATAATTGATAAATAAAAAATATCTTAAAATCATAATGACTATCAAATGATAATCACAACAATTGTGTAACAATAAGAGTTAAATAATTATGTCAATGAGATGTGGGTGAGTTGGTTAAGTGGCTTGGTTTTTTAAAGCCCCACCAAGGTTCAAATCACTATAAATCCATATGAGGTCTCTTATGGCCATGGTTTATATTTTCAAGGCCCTTAATGGTCGTTGGTTATTCTTTGGTCAGTTATGGCCATTATTGGTATATCTAGTATATGTGGTAAATGATCACTTGGGGATCTAGGCACTCAATTATGTCTTAGACCAATTCGTAGCTCCATCTAAAAGTGAATATTATAAAAAAGACTTAAATAATTATTCCAAACTCAAAATTAGGTCATTCACATAAGGTTTCGATACTCATAACATTTAATAATGTAGGATATGGTCATATTTGTATGAATATGAATGTGAAAATTCACATCAAAGAGTGATAATGACCTCACCAAAATATATGAAATATATTTATGATAGAGGTACAAATAGTTGGGGCAGTCTAGACAAATACAAAGCATTGAGTATTCTCAACATACTTAACAAATAATCCCAAAAATGAATTAACAATTATGTTCACCTAGTATAAATCTCTTATTTCCTTTATTTTATTGGAATGTTGTGAAAAAATGTAATTTCATAAAGGATTTTATTCTCATTGCCCTAAAATTGAAATAATATCTAAATTTAAAGAAAATAGTGAGAGCTTTCATGGTTCAGTGTTAACTAGGTGAATAGAAAAACTATCTTGGTATTTATGATGCCCCCAATTTATGGAAACCACTCAATAAAAAGTATTTAAAACATTAAGTTGCATAAATGATAATAATTATAGAATATATCAAACCCTAGGTCATGCACCAAAAGTGCTCTGCTAAAAATACTTGCTTCAACAATGATAAATGCTACAATCATTGTTTGATTTCTATAAAATGTTTTTGAATGCTCAAAATATTTTTTATTAATGATAATAATATCTAAAATCCCAACCCTAACCTTAACCATAGCCTCCTCTCTTATCTATAGAAGAACATAGAGAATTAGTAGGTGAATAATTACAAATAGAATAAGACAAAGCTATTATTAGCATAAATCAGTTAAATATTCACTTAATTGATAATCTTATTTAATAATAGGTTGTGGATAAGTATACACAAATTTATGACTACTCTTAAATTATAAATAAATATTACAAAAACATCTAAAAACATGAATTATAAAACACACACACACACACACATAATTGGATTTAAATTAAAATGTTGTTGATATTGATGTACAAATCAACATCCAACTACTATAAAGGCACCATGATGTTATATCATTAGCATTCACTGTCTAACATGATGGTAAATACTGCATTCTAGAAATTATATTTACCTACTTCATTTGTCAATATTTGTTTTTATATCACATAGAGTTGATAAAAATTTATCACATGAATTAATTTGTTGCTAAATTTACTATTGAATGCATTCGGTACTAGTACTCAATCTTTTCCTGCTCAAGATCATTATCCTCTAGATCCTCTCACAAGCTCTGAAACCACCCATGTTCACCAGCTAGTCTTTAAATCAAAACCTTTTATATTCTTATTTGACTTATGAATAGATTCATATCTATTCCAAGCATTTTTTTTAAAAAAATGCAAATATTCAACACTAATCCATTTTCAACTAAAACACACTTAAATTTATTATTTAAGATTTGCACTTGAATTAACAATGGGATATTGTGATTTATATTATGTTGAGTATGAAAACATTCTTTCACTAAATAAATCAAGAATTCAGTCTTATTCAATTTATTAATAATAGATGAAAACTAATTTGGATCTATAATATTTGGTAAAGTTGTACCTTGCAATGTTGTATAAAGAATATCATTATAAACAATAGATATCTTAAGCAACTCTAATATGTAGATCTTAACAGCACTATTATTAAGTTGATCAATGATATCATACTCTCTAGTCACATGTGTTGGGACCATAGGAGGTTAAGAGGAGGTTAGGAGGGACATGTTGACTACTCCATGTTTTTGTACAGGATGATGTACCATGCCCTAGACTTCAATTTATGATTGCATGGACCGTTTGATATAATATAAGTTTATGAAAAATAATAAGAGTTTGATGGTGTTCATCACTACCTTGAGGTATAGGGTGAATAGGAATGAAAGGATTAATGTATTCCCTTTCATGTTAAGTAGAAACCAAAAGCATCTTAAAATCGATATTTAAATAATAGGTGGTACTAAAGAGAGCTAAAAATTCATCATTATTAATATCTTCCTTACATTTATAGAAAATAAATTTAACCCATTGCATTGCATGATTTTGAAGTATATGACATATTCTAGGAAAGAAGCATGAAATCATGACAATCATAGCTTGAATCATAAAATACACACTATCAACATTCATTATAACTAGATGTTATGGTTTCACTTTGATGAATAATGGGAAATAATAAATTAGATTGAAAACCCTACCACAAGATAAATATAAAACCTTAAGAATAAAATAAGAAACCCTAAGGGATAAAACACATAGTTTGTCATTTTTAAAAGAAAGGTCAAGACCATAGAGTTTTAATTATTTTCTAGATTTTAGGTGATCTAAATATAATAAAAATATTGAAATTTAAATTGTATAATATAAAGTATTTACCATATAAATTTGAATTGTAAAAGAGAGATGGATTGCACTTATTGTGTGTGTGTGTGTGTGTGTGTGTGTGTGTGTGTGTGTGTGTGTGTGTGTGTGTGTGTGTGTGTGTGTGTGTGTGTGTGTGTGTGTGTGTGTGTGTGTGTGTGTGTGTGTAACTAGGAAAATAGGGAAGAGAAGTGAATTTAGATGATTTTCTAAACTTTAATGCTCACTACCTATGTCATGGCCCTCAAAATTACTCTATAATAACTATGCAACTACTCAGAATAGAAAATCTAATCTCATAATCTATCAGGATGATGTTGCCAAATGCTCAAAAAACCTTGGAAACTAATAATGTCATCTATCTTATAGTATTATCCCTATTTATTCTTACAATATTTATTTCCATACATCATAGCACCTATCTTTATATCTTTATATATAATTTTTGGATGTTTACTTTCCCTTGAATCTATGAAGAGATCATGATTTCTCTTCTTTTTGTACCTTGAAACCCTAGACTTAATTTCAACACCATATTGACTTGGGAAAATGGGTTATAAAGATGGACTAGACAACCCCAACCAGTCCCCACTAAGTGATTGATTATTTCCTACATTCTAATACTCCAAAAGGGCTCAAAATGCAATTAGTTCTCCCACTTGTGTATGTGTGTGCTCAATTATGGTCTACTAGAATCCAATGAAATGTTGTGTCTTTTGAAACATGATAACATGCAACTTTTACCTTGTATTAGCATTCAAACTTGTATTTAGGGTTACTCTTGTGATGGGTTTTAGATGTGTACACCTTTAGGACAATGTCTCAAGGATGTGCAAATAGATTTCTCAATGTGAATACCAATTACTGACCAAGTTAGCCCATATCCTAACACATTTGGATTGCTTTGTATTTATACATGACTCTTTGACATTTACCCCCATATCCTTCACGTGAAACATTTTTAGGTTGACCCAAAGGATATGTTTGTATTTAAAAAATAGGTTTTAAGAATCCATGGACCCTGTCAATAGAGATGGACATCTACGATAATTATGATTATCCTAAGTAGTTTATCATAATCCTAAGTAGTTTGTCATAACCCTAAGGGAAATGTTTGATAATCATAGGTAGTCTATTAACACTATCCATAAATGGAAATTCAAGGATCTATAATATGGTGGAAAACTACTTATGATTATAGAGAGTTATGGCATAGACTAGGGTTATCTTGAATATTAATGATAAAAAATGGGTTGGACAAAACCATATAAGGTAATCAAATAGGGGAAAATGTTTGTGAGATTCAAATGTGTATGCACAAGTCATGTATTTAAAATATATGTTAAAAAATATATTATCATGTGTCTAATATAAAATTTATGTCTACATAGGTATGGCTTCCACCTCCTCTCCCTAGGTGGAGATGAACCTAGATTTCACTTGAGCCTTATCTTACGATAAGATGCAATCATGTGATGCAAGTCAATAGAGTATAAATTAATCTTGCATATGTGTTCCTAGACTTAAAATTAAATTAAATATTAAGATTTTCAATGTGATCCTTGATTACTACCTATGAACCATTCGCATATATAAGCTTATTATGCTTTAAATTAAGGACTAATTGGCAAATAAATGCTGACCAAATAAAAGGAAAATATTGACAAATAGATCAAAACATATAAAAATGTAAACATGGCTAGAATGGCCCTAAAAATCCAAAGAGTTAGAATTTTAGGTCTTACAAGTATGCCCAAGGTGAACTCATATAGCCTATGAGACTACACCAGGAAGAAAGAAAGATAAATGAAAGAGAAACATGCCCATGGGCACAAGGAGAAAATTCTAAAATTATATAAATGACTACATGATCTCATAGAGAGGAGAAAACACACAAAATGAAAATTAACCTCTAAACAAAGGTGATGACCTATATGCACAAATAGGTATTAAAAACATTATAATAATATGAATTGTATCAAATTTGGGTTTGTAGAGTTTCCTTGCTCCAATATATGTGTTGTAACACCTATAAATTATAAAATAAACTTTCTTATTCAGCCCTAGAAAGGTCATGATATCTGAAACTTAAGGAAAAGATAATGACCTTTAGGGGCCTATGTTGAGGGTTAGTACAATATTATAGATACCATCTAATTATAAGGCCTTGAAATGGTGGAAACCACCCAAAAAAATATCATGTCAAAAAATCAAAATATTATATAAATATAAATAACTTTAGAGATACATAAAACCTTAGGTCTTACACCAAAAGTGCTCAACTAGGAATACTAGCTTAAGACAATAATAATTCTTTAATGATTGTTTGATATCTTCATGTGCTTATGATTTTTTTAGAAAGGATTGTAAATGTTTATATTTATTATTTATAATCCTTAATTTCAAATTAACTACATTATTTGTGTATTTATAGACAACTTCATTCAAATTAGGACCCCATTAGTACACAAACTAACATCAAATGGTTGAAAATATAAAAAAAAATTGGGAAAATGGGGATGTTTGCACTCTAACTAGGTGGAGACTAAAAGAAATATCCATAAGGATTTGGATGTTTATGATACATATCATAATTATTTGTATGCTTTGGAATAGTGCCCAAAACACAAAGGAGACAAAGAGAGGAAATTTTATGCTTTAAAAATAAATATATTTAAACTAAATGTGACATCAAACATTTTAAAACACTTCATTAGGCATGCCAAAAAATTATAATCCCAATAATCATACCAAAAAAAATCCAAATAAAAATTACAAATCTAGAAGCAAAGAATTCACATAGGAATTTCATACTTAACATCTAATAATGCATGATCTATTGATAGTTGTTTGAATCTAATATATAAATACATATATAATAATGATATTAGCCTTTCCTAGAAATATGAAATTTATTGGAAATAAAGGTGAAAAGTTTTGGGGGAGCTCTAAATACATACAAAGCACTCGGGGTACTCTATATTGTTGACAAACAAGAAAAAATGAATTGATGACTATGTTATCTTACTCTAAATCTCTTATTTCCTAGCTTCAATTGGCACACTCCAACACCTATGACATGAGAAGAAAAAAAACTTTCTACTAATGTCCATATAATGAAATAATATATGAACTTAAGCAAAATAAATGACCTTTTTGAGTCTTGTGGTAAATTGGGTGAACAATAAAACTATCTTGGTATTTCTGAGGCCCTCGTATGGTGAAATGTTCTTGATAAAAATTATGTATAAAACATTAAATTGCATAATCAAAAAAAATTTCAATGATATAAAATCTTAGTTCATACGTTAAAAGTGTTCCACATAAAATATTAACCACAACAATGATAAATGCTCTAATTATTATATGATTTACATAGAATATTAATGAGTGCTCAATAATTCTATATAAATGATAATAACCTATAGTTTACCTCTCATTATTAATGAACTATCATGCATATGTATTTATATATAATTGAATTAAAATTAGGACCCAAGAGACAAGTATACTCTGACTTATTCGCAACAAAAAAAAGGGGCTAGGAGCATCAGGGGCACTTTAAACAACATTCCTAAAATAAGAAACACAAGGAGGGAGAGAAGAGGTGAGTTTTGGCACAAAGAAGAGACATAATGACCACAGGAGTTTGAGAATTGTGCTAATCAAAATCTAATATGAATCGATAATTGACAAATAGAAAAATATCTTAAAATCATGATGATTATCTAATAATAATTACAATAATTGTGCAACAATAAGATTTAACTTGAATTAATCCAAACTCAAAATTAGGTCATTCACATAGGGTTTTGATACTCTTAACATTTAATAATGTAAGATCCGATCATAGTTGTATGAATATGAATGTGCAAATATGCATCCAAGAGAGATAGTGACCTCACCCAAATATATGAAACAGATTTATGATAGGCATAAAAATATTTGGAGCATTCTAGACAAGTACAAAGCATCAAGGATTCTCAAGATAATTAAAAAATAAACCCAAAAATGACTTAATAATTGTGTTCACCTAGTATAAAACTCTTATTTCCTCGATTTGATTGGCATGTTGTGAAAAAATGTAATGTGCATAAAGGAATTTATTCTCTTTGCCCTAAAATCAAAATAATATTTGAATTTAATGAAAATAGTAAAAGCTTTCATGGGTCAATGTTAACTTGGTGAATAGAAAAACCATCTTGAGATTTATCATGCCCCCAAATGATGGAAACCACTTAATAAAAAGTATTTCGAAAATATTAAGTTGCATAAATGATAATAATTATAGCATATATATCAAACCCCAGTTCACATGCCAAAAATATTCCACTAGAAATACTAAAATACCATAATAATTATTTGATTTCTCTAAAAGCCCAACCTTAACCCTAAAATCCCAACCCTAACCCTAAACTCATAATATGTAAAAACCCAACCCTAATCTTAACCATAACCTCCTCTCTTATCTATAGAAAAATATAAAAAATTAGTAAATGAATAATTACAAATAAAATAAGACAAAGTTATTATTAACAAATCAGTTAAATATTTTATTTAATTGATAATCTTCTTTAATAATAAATTGTAGATAAATATACACAAATTAATGATTACTTTTAAATTCTAAATAAATATTACAAAAACATCTTAAAACTATACAATAATACATAAATAGTTAAATATACTAATATATTATGCCCCATGTTGTTAATGAATTATAATACATACATATTTCTATATAATTAGATTTAAAATAAGACGTTGATATTGATGTACAAATAAACATCCAACGACTAGAAAGGCACCAGGATGTTATATCATTGGCATTCACTGTCAAACAAGCCAGTAAACTCATATAGATAAATTCTAATTCAAGAGAGTTATAATTTTAGGTCTTACAAGTATGCCCAAGGTGAATTCATATAGCCTATGAGACTACGTCAGGAAGAAAGAATGATAAATAAAAGAGAAACATGCCCATGGGCACAAGGACAAAATGATAAAATGATATAAATGACTACATGATCTCATAGAGAGAAGAAAACACACAAAAATGATGATTAACCTCTAAACAAAGGTGATGACCTATATGCACAAATAAGTATTAAAAAAATTATAATAACATGAATTGTATCAAAGTTGGGTGTGTAGAGTTTCTTTGTTCCAATATATGTGTTGTAACACCTATAAATTGTAAAATAAACTTTCTTCTTCAACCCTAGAATGGTCATGATATCTGAAACTTAAGGAAAATATAGTGACCTTTAGGGGCCTATGTTGAGGATTAGTACGATTTTATAGATACCATCTAATTATAAGGCCCTTAAATAGGGGAAACCGTCCAACAAAAATATCATGTCAAAAAATCAAAAGATTATATAAATATAAATAACTTTAGAGATACATAAAACCTTAGGTCTTACACCAAAAGTGCTCAACAAGGAATACTAGTTTAAGACAATAATAATTCTTTAATGATTGTTTGATATTTTTGTGTGCTTATGATTTTTTTTTTTTTTTTAGTATTGTAAATTTTTATAGTTATTGTTTATATTCCATCATTTCAAATTAACTACATTTTTTGTGTATTTATAGACAACTTCGTTCAAATTAGGATCCCATTGGTGCACAAACTAATGTCAAATGGTTGAAAATAAAAATAAAAGTTGGGAAAATGGGGATGTTTGCACTCTAACTAGGTGGAGACTAAAAGAAATATCCATAAGGATTTGGATGTTTATGATACATATCATAATCATTTGTATGCTTTGGGATAGTACCCAAAATACAAAGGAGACATAGAGGAAATTTTATGCTTTAAAAATAAATATATTTCAATTAAATGTGACATCAAACATTTTAAAACACTTCATTAGGCATGCCAAAAAATTATAATCCCAATAATCATACCAAAAAATATCTAAATAAGAATTACAAATCTAGAAGCAAGGAATTCACATAGGATTTCCATACTTAACATCTAATAATGCATAATCTATTGATAGTTGTTTGAATATAATACATAAATACACATATAATAATGATAGTAACATTTCCTATAAATATAAAATTTATTGGAAATAGAGGTGAAGAGTGTTGGGGGAGCTCTAAATACATACAAAGCACTCAAGGTGCTCTATATTGCTGACAAACAATAAAAAATGAGTTGATGACTATGTTATCCTACTCTAAATATCTAATTTCCTAGCTTCGATTGGCACACTCCAACCCCTGTAACATGGGAAGAAAAAAAAACTTTCTTCTCATGTCCATATAATGAAATAATATATGAACTTAAGGAAAATAAATGGCCTTTTCGAGTCCTGTGGTAAACCAAGTGAACAATAAAACTATATTGGTATTTTCCAAGCCCTTGTATGGTGAAATGTTCTTGATAAAATGTATGTCTAAAATATTAAATTGTATAATCAAAAACAATTTCAGCAATATAAAATCCTAGTTCATGCGCCAAAAGTGCTCCACGTAAAATATTAACCACAACAATAATAAATGATCTAATAATTATATGATTTACCTAGAATATTAATGAGTGCTCAATAATTCTTTATGAATGATAATAACCTATAGTTTACCTCTTTTTATTAATGAACTGTCATGCATGTGTATTTGTATATAATCGAATTAAAATTATGACCCAAGAGGCAAGTGTACTCTGACTTAATCAAGACCAAAAAAAGGGGCCAGGAGCATTGCGGGCACTTTAAACAACATTCTTGAAACAACAAATACAAAGGGGGGGAGAAGAGGTGAGTTATGGCACAGAGAAGAGACATAATAACCACAGGGGTTTGAGAATTGTGCTAATCAAAATCTAATATGCGCTGATAATTGACAAATAGAAAAATATCTTACAATCATGATGATTATCAACTAATAATCACAATAATTGTGCAACAATAAAGACTTAACTTGAATTATTCCAAACTCAAAAGTAGGTCATTCACATAGGGTTTCGATACTCTTAACATTTAATAATTTAGGATCCGATTATAGTTGTATGAATATGAATGTAAAAATATACATCCATGAGTGATAATGACCTCACCAAAATATATGAAATAGATAAATAATAGGCGTACAAATATTTGGGGCATTCTAGACAAGTACAAAGCATCAAAGATTCTCAAAATAATTAACAAATAAACCCAAAAATTACAATTGTGTTCACCTACTATAAAACTCTTATTCCCTCGATTTGATTGGCATGTTTTGAAAAAATGTAATGTGTATAAAGGAGTTTATTCTCTTTGCCCTAAAATCGTAATAATATCTAAATTTAATGAAAATAGTGAGAGCTTTCATGGGTCAGTGTTAATTGGGTGAATAGAAAAACTATATTGATATTTTTCATGCTCCGAAATGATAAAAACCTCTCAATAAAAAGTATTTTGAAAACATTAAGTTGCATAAATGATCATAATTATAATATATATATATCAAACCCCAGTGCACATGCCAAAAATATTCCACTAAAATACCACAATAATTGTTTGAGTTCTCTAACAGCCCAACCTTAACCCTAAAATCCCAACCCTAACCCGAAACTCATAATATGTAAAAACCCAACCCTAATCTTAACCATAGCCTCCCCTCTTATCTATAAAAGAATATAAAGAGTTAGTAAGTGGATAATTACAAATAAAATAAGACAAAACTATTATTAACAAATCAATTAAATATTTTATATAATTAATAATTTTCTTTAATAATAAATTATAAATAAATATATACCAATTAATGATTACTCTTAAATTATAAATAAATATTAAAAAAACATCTTAAAATTACACAATAATACATAAATGATTAAATATACTAATACACTGTGCCCCTGTTGTTAATGAATAATAATACATACATATTTATATATAATTGGATTTATATATAAGACGCTGTTGATATTGATGTTTGATGTTATATCCTTGGCATTCACTGTCAAGTGAGCCGGCGAAGACTGCATTCTGTAAATTATATTTACCTACTTCGTTTGTCAAGATTTGTTTTTCTATCACACAGTTGAGCAAAAATGAGCACAAGAATTAAGATGTTGCTCGCTTTACTGTTGAATGCATTCAGTACTAGTACTCGGTCGTTTTCTGCTCAAGATCATCATCCTCTGGATCTTCTCACAAGCTCTGAAATCACCCATGTTCATGAACTGGTCTTCAAATCAAAGCTAGGCCTCCACAAGAACATAAGCTTCCAGTACATGGGTCTACAAGTACCAGAGAAAGAAGCTGTCCTTGAATGGAAACATGGGTCATCTCCTCTGCCTCCTAGAAAGGCTTTTGTAATTGCAAGAATCCCAGGGGAAACCCACGAACTTCTAGTAGATCTTACATCAAAAAATGTTGTGTATGATAAAATCTATCATGGATTCGGCTATCCCATACTCACATTAGAGGAGCAAGGTAAAGCTTGTGAGTTGCCCCTTGAGTATCCTCCATTCATACAGTCGATAAAAAACAGAGGCCTTGAAATGAAATCAGTTGTTTGCAGTACTTCCTCTGTTGGATGGTTTGGAGAAAAGAAGCAGGGCAACAGAATCATCAACGTCCAGTGTTTTTACCGCCATGGAACTGTTAACATATATGCCAGGCCCATTGAGGGTGTCACATTAGTAGCGGATTTAGACCAGCAGAAAATCATTGGGTACATGGACAGGGAAAAAATACCACTGCCAAAAGCAAAAGGAACAGATTACAGGAGATCGAGTCAGAAGCCCCCATTTGGGCCCAAAACTAATCCAATTTCAATTGAGCAGCCTGAGGGACCAAGCTTTAAAATCCACGGTCATATGGTGGAGTGGACTAATTGGAAATTCCATATTGGGTTTGATTTGAAAGCAGGCCTTGTTATCTCTACAGCAGATGTTTATGACGAAGAAAAGGGAAGATTCAGGAGTGTCATGTACAGGGCTTTCGTTTCAGAGTTATTTGTGCCTTACATGGATCCGTCCCAGGAATGGTATTATAAAACTTATTTTGATAACGGGGAGTTTGGTCTTGGGTTATGCTCATTTGCACTGGAGCCATTGAATGATTGTCCCAGAAATGCACAGTATATGGATGCGTTCTATGCAGGAGCAGATGGTAAACCGATTATGAAAGAAAAGGTCTTCTGTATTTTTGAACGATATGCTGGAGATGTTTCATGGCGGCATACTGAAACGGGGATTCCAGACTTGGTGGTAAGTTGTTGGTTACAGAATTTTGATTGAATGAATATTTTTCAAAACCATAGATATTTTCTTGCATTGAAAGATAAACATTAGTGTTTTTCAGTTTGAGTGATTTTATTTATTTATTTTCAACATCGGGCCAGTTGGCACTTTAAGCATACTTTCAAAAAAGATCGGTAAAGATGGCAGGACTATCACAACATTCAATCAACAGAATTGTTTGAATTTTGTTACCAGTATAAATTCATTCCGTACATAAACTTAAAACTAAACCTTTGCATCTCCACCATTTATTTATTTATATTTATAATAAGAAAAAGGGTAGTGGGATCTCTCAAATATAAATTAACCAAATTAAAATATACAAAGTGTTTAAAGAGAGCATGTTGCTCAGGGCAGGTAAAGTCGGAAAAAACAAAAATCAATACATCAAAATATACATAGCCAGCCAAGCTCACGGCGGCGTAACAGACAAGCACGCAGGGTCATGCAGAAGGAAGCAAAACTAGACAAAATAGAACCATGACATAGTCAACCAAGAACAACAAGAAAGAGCCACCTCGTCAGAGCCTTGGGCGAACCACCGCGCTCATATCCATCACAGGGTCTTCAAAATCAGCCCACACCGAGTCCTCCTTCTAAGGAAATAGTGACCATCACCAGCGCTCCCTCCCCTTCCTTCTAGTGAAACTCAAAAAAGATTTTGAGGTAGCCATTGAAGCTCCCAAGCTAAGTACCCTGAACGGTCATGAGAGTGAAGTGGCCCCCAGAGAACGGACCTCCCTGTACCTTCGCAATATCAATTTCTCCAAGAGTACTAATAACCACCAAATTTGTATAAGGTCTACCCTCTTTCATTAAGAAGCCACTTCTGAGCTACAGTGATCACATGAAAGGATGGAACTGAGCTTATCTGACCACTTGTTAACGGACTGGTCAAAGGAGACTTCCTTCTCTTCCATGTCAATAGCGAGATTAGCCAACCGGTCTGCAACTTTATTACCTTCCCTATAACAATAGGAGATCTGGTAAGAGTCAAAATTCTTCAAAGCATTCCACCCATGTTCCAGAATGTCTCTGATGTTCCAATTATCTGACCACCTCCTTTGGAGCGATGAAATAATAATTTATGAGTCCCTTTCAATCCATACATTCTTAAAACCATTGTCTACAGCACGATGGAGGGCATATGCTTCAACTACATTGTTCGTCCCTTTGGGCAAGCTTTAGATACTACTAGTTTTCCCTCGCCACTCCTGATAACACATCCCACCTAGGTTTCTGCGGCAAGCTCCATCGAAATTAATTTTAACAAAGGGATTGTGTGGCGAGATCCATTTGACACTAAATCTATCTGTTTTCTGCCAAAGTCTAGGAGCGACTGATCCACCAGAGATTCTGTCCAAACCCTTCCATTTTTCAATCATAAGATCATCCCACTTTGTCCACTTGAGGTTCTTGATTGGAGACCACCTAAGTTTGGCATTGACAGTTTCTGTTATAGAGGTATGTATATCACCGCAAACCTCCTCAATGGTCTTCAACTTGCCTCTAAAGACCCTGTAATTTCTTTCTTTCCATATTGTCCAAATCAACAACGATGTACTGACAATCCATAAATGTTGGAAGGTTGCATCTTGATTTAAGGAAGGCCAACTTTTAAGCAACTGCACCAAGTTGTTTGGGAGGGGAGAACACCAATTGATCTTTTTCATTAACAATTTCCAACATTCCTGAGTAAACTTGCATTGGATAAAGAGATGGTTGTTTGTCTCATTTGCTTCCTGGCGGAGGACACAGTTAAAACTAGAACCCAGTGTCAATTTCTCGATCCTTTCGCCCATGAGGATTTTGTTGTTAATAGCCAACTAGGGAAAAGTACCAGCGTTTGGGAGAATTGCATCTGCCCAACAAAGATGTGTGGGCCAGTCTACCTTGTCCCATGTGGAGAGCAACTTGTAACCTTGTTTGATCTTGTAATCGTCTAAGCCATCCCCATTCCAGATCAATTCCCCCTCTTTTGAAGAAAAGTAAATAACTCTCTCATCCAGTATGTCTTTTAGGATTAATTTTGTATTTTGGGGAAAGTTGCATTTGTCAAAATCTTTCCAAACCACCCTCGAAGGAAGTCCACTTGTATTTTTAGTAAAGTAATTACAAACCTTATGACCCCAAAATATTTTAAAATATATCTCAACATCTTTTAGGTCCCCCTTGGAGGCTAACTTCGCCCATCCATTCCAAGAGTCGTCCCAAAAGTTTGCCTCCCTGCCATTATGAACTGTGCAAGTAAATTTGGGAAGAATGATTGCCCTGCTCTTCACAATTAAGATCCATACTGAGGAGCCGTGAGGTGGATTTGTGACTGTGAAATTCACCATTAATTCTTATCTGTAATTGTTTCAAAGCTAATTTTAAATTTGTGAGTTTAAACATTTTATTGGAAAGTTAAGCTTCTCAAAAGATAGCAACACATTATATTATTATCTTGGTCAAAAATAAGAAAACGGATAGATTTAGTGTCAATTATATTCTTATTTTTTATATAATTGATTTATAAAAAAATATTTAATTAATTAATTTGTGTGTGTGTGTGTGTGTGTGTGAGAGAGAGAGAGAGAGAGAGAGTGGTTTTATAATAATAAATATATTTATTAATAGTTAGTGTTTTATTTTAGATTTGATATATATTTGATTATCATATGGAAACTTTTGATTTTGATTTAAAGAAGTTCATCATAAAAAAATAAATATGTTTGTTAATATATTTTAGAAGTTAGAACCAATTTTTTTTTTAATAAGGAAGAGTTTATGATTTTCATATTAAGATGAATTTAATTTGTTTGAAGAGAAAAAATTAAATAGAAAAACAAAATTTCTAATCAAAATCTATAATAAAAATGTAAGTATCTAGAAAAAATTTGAAATTTTACAAAATCAATAAAACAATATTTATATTAAAAAATTATATTAATACAAAATAACTGAATTATAACCTTTAGTCTTATACACTATTCAATTTTGTAAACATTAAATAAATTTCATTCATAATCAATCAATATAAAATTTAAACTATATATAATAAAATTATTAATCATTTTAATATTAAAACAAATTTAAAATAAACACCTACAAATTAATCTCTCTCTAATTCGTTTAAAAAATATATCTAATTCGTCCAAATAAAACTTTAAAGTATAGTTGACTAATGACAATAATCTTAAATTTCCCCAAAAACAAATGTTTTCAAAGAGCAAGTAATAGTTTAATACAGGCTGTCTACCAAGAATCTTCGGAAAAATGTAACGTGAGGAATATATTTTGGTACAAGGTCAATGTCATGGAAAGGCCAACCATGTTGACGCGATTGATTCCCATCGTCGCACGACAAAATCTCCTTAAAAGTCTTACAAGAATATTTTGTGGTCTTCAATTGTTTTTGTAAGAGTTTTTTTTAAGTTAGTTTAATGGTAAAAAAAATTGGAGTCATATGTATATATATTTGGATTGAAGAGTATATTTTCATTAATAAAATAAAATATAATATATTGTTAATTATATTAAAAAGATGGTAAATTGATATTATATATTTAAGTTTCATATTAATAAAATTTGTATATTTTATATTTAAAATATTAATAAATATTATCAAAATATTAATAATATAATGTGAATTTGTATAATATAAACTATTTAAATTTTAAAATAAATTTTTATTTTCTTTCATTAAAAATATTTATGTTGTTTATGGTGACTAACGAAGAATAAAATTTTTATTTGTTTTTTCCTCTTCTGAAGGTAAGAATGAAGACCCAGTAATGATTGCCCTCAAAAGAAAGAGCCATGTAAGTGTGTTATGTTGCAAAATACATGAGATAACAATGATAATCGACAAGATATCTCAAGATATAACATGGTTTGTATTGGAAATTTTTAGATCAAATAGGGGTATGCCTAGATAGATATAACAATGTAATAACATATGCAATGTACTGAATTAGAACTGAAAGTTTGGTTAGTTATTAATTGTTATTTGTTAGTTGTCAAGGAAGGATGGAGCATGACGTCCATCATGGCATCCAAGAAAGTAAGAGAATGCATGATGTGGATCATGACATTGCAAATAGTGAGAAGCAAACAAGCAACAAGCACACAAGACAAGAAGCAAGAAGCATACAAGAGTGTTCAAGGGGCCAAGAAAACAAGGGACATGGGCACGTGTTAGTCAAACTAGAAAGAAAGCATACGAGGCATGTTCAAATGCCACGTACACATACAAGTAAAAACAAGCAAGGTTGGCGTGAAAGCTACAATCACATAGAAGAGTGCAGGTAAAGGACATTGGCAAATGTCCTAAGGCAAACATAAGAGTAAAATCAAAAGACATTGGCAAATTTCCTAAGGCACATACATGAGACAAAATAGGAACTGAGAAATGCAATCACATCTAGCTATGCAAAGCAAAAAAGGAAAGCATGTAATACACTAGAAATATAATCAAATCTAACTAATCAAAGCAAGAAACAAAAGTATGCAAGACATGGAGTACAAGACTAGGTCTATGCTAAGAAATACATAAGTGTTATATACTATTGAATGTCGATAGAGTAATCTGTGTAAGCTAGTAAGTAATGTACATCAACATGATAACTAGATTGTGTGGTGTAGGAATGATGTAACCTAGATGGTGTAGTCATGTAGAAGATGCCACTAGTGGGTAAATGTATGGATGTATGTCTCGAATGTATAATTTAGATGCCCTTTCAATGGGTAGAGTGAAACAATCAAGGATTTGGAATTCATTACACACACTCAAAGAAGATCAAGTGAAGCATGGTAATGTAGATAAATCAACAAACAATAACATAGAACATCAAATGTAAGTTTAGCATGATAGTAGAAATGTAAAACATGGATAATGTAGACAATAAAAAAAAAAAAAAAAAAAAAAAAAACTGGAGTTATTTGAATGTTTTTATATTTTTAAATGTTATATTGTTTTTGGTATTTTGAATATATTTGAATGTTTTTGATATTTTTGATAATAAGCTATGTAAAATCAATCATGAGAAGATTATGTACAAGAAAAATGAAAAAGCATGTATAAGAAAGATTGGAAAAAAAATGATACTAATCGATAAGTCTAATGGGAGACTCCCTATCATGGTGTCCTATATCGAGGATAGGGGTCGTGCGTGATCGTGAAGCATAATGGAAGGGCTGAGACTATGGCTCTGAAAGCTATGTATACTGTAAATGCTCTAAAATATCTAATGTAAAAACCAACTGTGGGGTCCCCCTATAACTTTGAGAAGTGGATGCAATTTTAGGGCTCTTAAGAACCCATCTAGTAGTAGGAGAAGCTCTTTGAACATGTGCTTTGTGTGTAGAGGCATGAAACCTTAATGAGATTGTCCTAGGTGTGAACACCATAGCTAGAAGTTGTCTAGAATTTTGAAATTGTGGTTACTCTAAAAGAGGCCTCTTTAGAAGTGTATGAACTCTCTATGCTAGTGATAGAGTCCTCGATTATGTCTGAATCTAAATTGGAGGAAGAACTGAAACTAGTGGAGATACTAGAACTGGTGGTGGAACTGAAACTGTTGATTGCAAAATGGTAAATGGCTCTAAAGTGGGGAGTGGAAACTCATATGGAAATCCACCAACTATAACAACTTTATTAGCATGAATGAAATTCATGCATCTATGAATTATAGAAGGTACAACTCAAAGTTTTTGAATCCATGGTCGACCAAGTAACATATCAAAAACTCCTACACTAGGAACAATAGTAAATAGTGTGGCCACATATGGTGGACCAACCTGTAGAGGAATTACAATCTCACCCAATGAACTCTATATGTTCCCACTAAATTCGTTGATAACTATGTCTATTAGGGTAATATCCTGCTCTAAATATCTCAAATGTTGTAGTAATGTCATAGTGCACATGTTCACGTTGAATCCATTATCTATGAGAACACTATGGATATGATGATTATGAATGTAAGCTATGATAAAGAGTACATGATGGTCTGAATCATCCTCAATTATCTCCTATATTGAGAAGGAGATCAAAGTTCTACCTAGAACTCTACAATTGTACACACCAATCATATTTCTCAAAGGATGTGACTCAATTGAAGTTGCCCTGTATGTAGTTGGTGGAAGATGTACATGATATGCATGATGAACATATGATGTATCCCTTATCTCTTATTTAGAATGTTGTGGGAAAGGATCTAAGACTATTTTTCAAGATTTATCATGTGTTTGCTTTGCCTGAGAAGGCTCAACTGAAGTACTAAGATCAATAATGTTGCCATCTATCAAGTCTTGTATCTTGTGTTTCAAACTGATGCATTTATTTATTGTGTGGCCTGGTGCCCTATGAAAATTTCAAAATGCATTATGGTCATATCCCCATGGAAGAGGCTTTGTTGGATCAACTTCCCAAATAAGAGGGAGAGATATGATATTACATTCCAAAAGCTACTGTAAAACTTTGGCTGGAGATAATGGTAGATTGGAAAAAGTTCACCAAGGAGGTGTTGATAAAACCACTCATTGAGGGGGCTTTGAAGCTGCATTGACTATAGGTTGATTCTGACTCTTGGTATCATTAACCTTAACTTTGTATGGGACGTTGTTGATACTCTTGTTTATTGTTTCTGATATGCTTGTGTACTTGACTTTACCCATTAAAATTAATTTTACTTCTCTTTCCTTTAGTGTATGACATAACTCAGTGAAGGAAGAGAATATTTTGAACATTATTGATTCATGCAAAGCTAGTAGAAGACTTTGTTTGAAGAGATCTTGTAACTCTTGATCGGCTATGAAACTAGTCATCTTAGCCAAGATAGTTTATATCGGAGAACATAATCTATGAGATGCTCATTTGACCTTTATTTCTATTGTGCAACTTGGGCGTAGGAAACCTTATCACCAGTATTAATGCTGCAATGAGCTAGGACCATGTCGGCTAAAGGATTAAATGCATGAACTATTGGATTTGGTAGACTATAAAACCATTGTAAATCATAATCCTTTAGACTCCGTAGAAATAGCTTGGTTAGTAGCCAATCATTTGGCACATAGTCTAAGCATGTTACATGAAAATATCTCAAATATATCTCTGGATCACCCTTGCCATCATATAGAGTGAGCTCAAGTTGAAAAAATCCTTGTGGCAAGGGTGTCGAAGCAATATGACGTGCCAATGGTGTATGAAGTAGAGCAAAAGAATCCAAGGCCTGTGTAGGTTTAGAAGCACCTTGTTCAAAATGTAGCACCTTGGATTGAAGAGATTTTATCTCTTGCATAGGGGTTGCCACATTGGGAGATAAAGATGTACTAGCCATAATTGGTGGTGTCATAGAGGCAGGTTGGGCTACTATAGGGGTTTGTTGAGACATAGCTACCCTCGTAGTGTCGTGTGTAATTGGTTGCTCTGTGGTTTTATAAGATTAACCATTATTAACTTTTTGTTGTTCTTCTTGTAGTATTTTAAGCATGTCATCTTACATATCAAGATATTTAGTTAAAAGGTCTTGAAGTTCCTTCTTATCAGTTTCATCAAAACCCTTTGTATTGGGCCATTGTTAAAGTAAGAAAATAATTTGAAAATTAATTGAATTTTTTGTAATCATTTAAAATAAGCATAGTGCTATGGAAGGAAAGTACTAAATAAAAGAAATGTAAAATCCTAAAAATAGTCAACTAAAAGATGAATAAAAAGGATACGAAACTCACAATCATGTAAGGTGACACCTCAATAGCAATGGGACCTAGTATATGCAACTAGGGTTTTGAAGATTTGATATTTGTAAAATTACTATGGAATTTTAAAATTAAGGTGAATTGTTGATTTAAATATGCAAGTAAAAAATGAGAAAAATATTAGAAAATTATTGATTTGAAAGGACCTATTGTATGCAACTAGGGTTTGGAAGAAAATAATTAAAAAAAAAATTACTATGGAATTTTAAAATTTAAAGTGAATTTCTGATTTAAATATGCAAGTAAAATATCAAAAAAATATTGAAAAATTCTTGATTTGAAAAGACCTAGTGTATGCAACTAGGGTTTGGAGGAAAAATTATTTTTTAAAAATTACTATGAAATTTTAAAAATTGAATTTTTGATTTAAATATGCAAGAAAAAAATCAAAAAAATATTATAAAATTTCAGCAAAGAATTTACTCTAGGGTTTTTATGTGCAAATGAAGTAAGTTGGGTTCACCAAACGATTTAATAATTTATAGAATATTGAAGTCCTATTCCTAATTTAGTTAAGGGTATGAGTTAATTAAACTAGCAAATAATATTGCAATAATTAAGCTATTGATTTTTATAAATTAATTATAATTTTAACCTTTCTATAAATAACAATAAGTGTGAAGAAAATAATACTTAGCTAGAAACTGACTGACATAGCTATTCCAAGGTCTTAAATTCAATGTGCAAGACTAAAACAAAGTCACAAATCAGGATCTAGCCTTCATTTTATGAAAAGACATGAGCACTGAAATAAGACAACCTAGTTGTTGAGTTGTGGAGCTAAAAGCTTCACTGAATGTGCAAATGTGGAGGTTGTTGGGTTACACAGTAATTGACATCGATCAAGCCAACTGACATTGGTTATCTTCAGCTATGCAGTAACCGACATTGGTTAGGGGGTCGGTCGACATCGGTCAGACATGAACCGACATCAGTCACCTGTGTGTTTCCAAAACTGTACTAATTTTAGATGAACAGTTAGTTTGCATGTAAAGACTAATTTTAGTCTTGAGTTTGCATTTCTAATTATTGTTTGGTTTGGGGTTCTATTTAAGAGACCCATGGGGCTGTATTGTAATCAGGATGAGATCCTCAAAGTGTAAGATCTAGAAGGTCTGCAAGAGTGCAAGATCAGGAAGATCTACATGGTAAGCAAGGTCAATTAGATCTGCAAGGTGCAAGATCAAGAAGATCTTGGGCAAGGAGGCAACAACGGTTGAGTTTATTGTCACTTGGAGTAGGCAACAACAACCATTGGGTTGATTGTCACTGGAGGGAACAACTCGGTGTTGAGTTGGTTGTAATTGATTGAGAGAGAGAGAACTCTTGAGGGAGAATTACTGTACACCCAAGAGGTGTGGGAAGAGTGAGATTTCTTCATTGTATTTCCTTCTAGAAGAGTTGAATATAGATTGTATTGTTTCTCATATCTCCTATTCTTTATTTTTTTTGAATTCTAGTTACTTATTACTTCTGGTTTAATTTCGTGTTTAGTTTCTTATATAAAAGTAATCAATTGAGCTCTAAGGTACTAAAAAATGGTATCAGAGTGATCTACATGATCCTGACAGGTGGTATTAGAGCCAGGTTCATCTAAGCCAGGTTCATCAGAGCAGGTTAGTGTTTGTTGATTACAGGTTCACTCTCAGGGGTTTTTGATTGAGTGGGAGTAAAGCAATGGCAGAAGAAAGTAAACTAAGAATGGATAAATTCAATGGAAAGAATTATCAATTATGGAGGATGCAGATAGAAGATTATCTGTATCAGAAAGATCTGTACTTACCGTTGGGTGGGGTTTCAAGAAAGCCCACATATATGCAAGATGAAGAATGGAATGTTCTTGATAGAAAGGCTTTGGGATCTATAAGGTTGAGCCTGGCATCGTCTGTGATCTCTAACTTATCACAGGCAAAGACAACGGTAGAGTTAATGGAATCTTCTACAAATTTATATGAAAAACCCTCAGCTTCAAATAAGGTATTTCTTATGAAGCAATTATTTAATTTGCAAATGTAGGAAGGTGGATCAGTATATAGTCATCTTAGTGATTTCCATGGATTAGTACATTAGTTAATTTCAGTCAAAATAGTTTTTGATGATGAAATTAAGGCTCTCTTAATATTATGCTATTTACCTGAAAGTTGGCATAGCTTGGTAATGACAGTTAGTAATACTACGTCTGCTTCAAATATCTTGAAAGTTGATGATGTTGTTAGTGTAATCTTGAATAAATAAATTTGTAGGAAAAGCACAGGGGAAACATTAGGTAATGATTTAAGTGTTGAAAGTAGGGGAAAACAAAGAGAGAAGAGCAAGCAAGGGAAATCAAGGTCAAAGATAGGCAGTAGATCCAAATCCAGAAATGGAGGTATAACCTACTAAAATTGTGGAAAGAAAGGACATGCAAAGAAAGATTGTTGGTTGAAAGAAGATCAACATGAAGGTAATGAAAAAGAAGATGTTGCAGGTATTGTTGCATAGGATGCTCTTTTATTTTCTTTAGATAGTCAGGTAGAATCATGGGTTTTAGATTCTGGTGCTTCTTTCCATGCATCCCCAGTTAGAGAATTTTTTCATGATTATGTCCATGGAGACTTTGAAAAAGTTTATTTAGGGGATGGTGAGCCTTGTCAAATTGTTGGAAAAGGAAAAGTGCAGCTGAAATTGCAGAATGACAACACATGGGTGTTGAAGGATGTCATGCATGTACCCGTCCTGAAGCGGAATCTGATTTTTGTAGGAAAGTTGGGTGATGAGGGTTGCACAGTAACTCTCACAGCGGACTCTTGGAAAGTTTCTAAGGGTGCACTTGTATTAGCAAGAGGTAAAAATGTAGGTACACTTTATCTATCTACTTGTATTACTGATTCTCCTTATGTTTTATCTACTTCAGATGTAGATGCAAAGATGTGGCACTGTAGGCTTGGTCACATGAGTGAGAAGGGAATACATGTTCTCAAGTCAAAAGGTAAGCTTTCAGATTTGATAGACCGAGATTTCTGTAAGCATTGTATTTTTGGGAAATAGAAGAAAGTGAGGTTTTGTGAAACTGGGTCAACAAAGAAGAAGCACAAGTTGGAGCTTGTTCACATAGACATGTGGAGATCAGCTCAGGGAGCTTCTATTAGAGGATCACAATATTATGTTTCTTTCATTGATGATGCTACAAGAAAGGTATGGGTTTATTGCATAACGTGGAAATATGATGTTTTTGACACATTTAAGAAATGGAAAGCCTTAGTTTTTTAGGAGAAGATGATGGACAATGATCAGCTCAAGAGGCTAAATAATTTTGAGCAGGGAAATTTGGATGAGGTTATGATCCAAAATGAGCTCACAGATAAAAATCATCACTCACAGGAAAACACAGACACCGATGTTGGTCAGGTAGAGACTGATGTCGATCAATCAGGAACCGACGTCGGTTCGATGGAGCCAAAGTCTGTGATGTCGGGTAGGTGGAAACTGACGTCGGTCAGGTGAGAACCGACATCGATCAGGTTGGTCAGGTGCAGACCGAGAGATGACTAGGATCAGTCACTATTAAAACAAAATTTGGGCAGACAACAAGCTGTCAATGAGTTTCAAACACCCATGAGGAGGTCTGAAAGGGTAAGTAAGCTTCAAATTCGTTATTCCCCTTCTTTATACTACTTGTTGCTCACTGATGGTGGAAAACCAAGAAGTTTTAAAGAGGCAATGCAGGTAGAATCCAAGAAACAATGGGAGCATGGCATGAATGAGGAAATTGATTCCTTGGAAGAGAACCAAAAGTGGGATTTGGTAGAGTTGCCAGCCGGAATGAAAGCACTAAAAAATGAATGGATTTACAGGTTAAAGAAAGGAGAGAATGGACAGGTGAGACATAAGTCCAGGTTATATGGTCTTGAGCAAGCTCCAAGACAATGGTAATTGAAGTTTGATAGGTTTATGACAGAGCATGGCTTTAGTCAATGTCAATGTGACCATTGTGTTTATTTTACTAGGTTGGATAATAGTAGCTACATTATCCTGTTACTGTATGTAGTGTATATGCTTGTTGCAAGGTCACACATGCAGGGAATTACTGAGCTAAAGGTAAAATTAGCTCACACATTTGCCATGAAAGATTTAGGAGTAGCAATCCTTGGCATGAGTATTTCTAGAGATAAGGAAAATCACAGCTTGATTTTGTCTCAAGAGGATTATGTGAATAAGGTAGTGGAGAGGTTCAATTTACAGGATGCAAAACTGGTAAGCACACCTATGGTTGGATAGTTCAAGTTGAGCAAAGAACAATGTCTTAAATCACATGATGAGGTTGAGTACATGGTATGTACTAGACCTGATATTGCCCAAGCAGTGGGAGTTGTCAGCAAGTTTATGGCCAATCTAGGCAAGGAGCACTGGAAAGCAGTTCAGTGGATTCTCAGATATCTGAGAGGGACCAACAACAAGTATTTATGCTATACAGGGTCAAACACTTCTCTACATGGGTATGTAGATTCGGATATGGCAGGTGACTTGGATGGCAGGAGAAGCACCACAGGATATGTGTTCACTGTTGGTGAAACGACGGTTAGCTGGATTTCAGAGATGCAAAAGGTTATTGCCGTCATGGTGGCTAGCAAGGATAAGAACCCTACAGATATGTTAACAAAGCCGATAACAAAGGAGAAATTGAATCTTCATTCAACTTTTGTTGGTCTTCAAGATTGAACTTGAAGATGGAGATACAAGCCAGAAACAAATTAGAGGACGTTGTTGTATAGGTACAAGTGTAGCTGTTTATCTCCAAGTGGGAGATTATTGAGTTGTGGAGCTAAAAGCTTCACTGAATGTGTAAATGTGGAGGTTTTTGGGTTACACAGTAACTGACATTAGTCAGGCCAATCGACATTAGTTATCTTTAGCTATGCAGTAACTGACATCGATTAGGGGGTCGGTCGGCATCAGTCAGACAAGGACCAACGTCGGTCACTTGTGTGTTTCCAGAACTGTTCTAATTTTAGATGAACAGTTAGTTTGCATGTAAAGACTAATTTTATTCTTGAGTTTTTATTTCTAATTATTTTTTGGTTTGGGGTTCTATTTCAGAGACCCATGGGACTGTATTGTAATCAGGATGAGATCCTCAAAGTGTAAGATCTAGAAGGTCTGCAAGAGTGCAAGATCATGAAGATCTACATGGTAAGCAAGGTCAATTAGATATGCAAGGTGCAAGATCAAGAAGATCTACTGGAAAGGAGGCAACAACGGTTGAGTTGATTGTCATTTGGAGTAAGTAACAACAACCATTGGGTTGATTTTCACTGGAGGAAACAACTCGGTGTTGAGTTGGTTGTAATTGATTGAGAGAGAGAGAACTCTTGAGGGAGAATTACTGTACACCCAAGAGGTGTGGGAAGAGTGAGATTTCTTCATTGTATTTCCTTCTGGAAGAGTTGAATATAGATTGTATTGTTTCTCATATCTCCTATTCTTTGGTGTTTCTGAATTCTAGTTACTTATTACTTCTGGTTTAATTTCGTGTTTAGTTGCTTATACAAAAGTAATCAATTGAGCTCTAAGGTACTAACAATTGGTATCAGAGTGAGATACAGGATCCTGACACTAGTAACTAATATTGCAATAATTAAGCTATTGATTTTTATAAATTAATTCTAATTTTAACCTTTCTATAAATAGCAATAAGTGTGAAGAAAATAAAACTTAGCTAGAAACTGACTGACATAGATATTCCAAGGTCTTAAATTCAATGTGCAAGACTAAAACAAAGTCACAAATCAGGATCTAACCTTCATTTTATGAAAAGACATGAGCATTGAAATAAGACAACCTAGGGTCTGGTGATATAGTCCTCTTCTGCCACTATTGTCCAAGAGAGCTGATTTTTTTAGGTTTTGTTAATTGTGTCTACCTAAGCCTACTTACGAAATTTTGACTGTTAGATATCTATGAAACTCCCTATAGAGTTGATTTAGTATTCAAATCTTAGACTCCATGATGATTTGACAAACTTTGAGAAAGAGGAGGGGTTAATGTGTATAAGATGCACTAAATGTGTATCCACACCCCTTGTGTGGGCACACTACCTACATACCAATACTCTGAAAATAGATCAAGCCATATGTAGTTCTCTCACTTGATGTGCTTTGTGCAATAGTGTATATGAAGGTGTAAATTGTTAAATTGAGTGTACTTGAGGTGGCAAGGGACTAGTGTGAGGATTTGGATAAGTTTTTAATTGTATGAGTTGGTTGTATGCAAAGAATAGATAAATATGTCTAAGTAGTCTTGCTTATATTCCTGCTGGCTTTTTGATATTTGCCAACCCCTTCTAAATGAACTTTGAATGGGATTTTATAGAGATCTATTGGTCATGGGTCTAATGTATTTATGTTAGATCAACAAGAAGAAGGATATGAACCATAAGGAAATGACCATTGGGGTTAAAAATGCACTTGGATATGATCGTCAAAAATGAACACCCTAGGGTCCAACGCTATAGTCCAAGTTAGGTGCTATTATCATGAGGGAATAGGAACTAGGGTGATGGAATCATCACTGAAAATACTACCTAGAGGAGGTGGAATCATTGTCTGGAAGGCTATGGATAACTGGGAATCAGTGAAAAGGTTCTTAGGAGGGTCATGAAAGTAAGCAAGAGGTACCTATGGGTTGGGTGTCACAAGCCATGCTCAAGTTACCAATTTTCACATTTTATATGACTATAAAAATGATGTTTTTTAAAGTGAAAGAGTGTAAATTGACAATTGTACCTCACTTGAAACCCATGACTGCTAACTTATTATGACCTTTTGTTCACGAAGTGTTAAGAAAAAATAATCTTATATTTTTGGTGGACATTACAATGGAAAATTAGGTTGTGTGTTCCTTTATATAGTGTGGCATTGAGTTGTGCAGTGAGGAGACATGTGTTTATCTTGAGCAATGACAAAGTGATGGAAAAAGACAAGGCCATATAGAACATGAAAATGATGAAATATTTTAAGGTGAGCTAAGCGATGATGGTGAGGTTAATGATAGGGTATTTTAGTTCATGGACTTAAAGAAGCTTTGGTAGATACACATGCAAAGTTTAGCAACATGTCACATTTTTAATTTTAATCTATAACTTCTATCAAACTATTTCAATTACCCAAAACATGATTGAAACAAGTGTCATCTTGATGAAAATAGGTGTCAGATATCCAATGACTCTTATAAAAATATAGAGAATGCATTGATTGTCAATTTAGACAAGTTTAAAACTTATTATACAAAATTTATGACTTATTTAAATATATAAAACTAAATTAGACAACTCTAAAACTAAATAGACGAAAAACGGTAAGGCTTCCTCAATGAAAATATGCCTCCTATATAATTTATTCAACCAATGCAGGATGCCATATGAAAATAGATATGGACATGGATATTTCCTAGCTTTTTACATTCTCACTCTTAGTAACACTAACAACAATGATTGTATTCATAATAGTAATGATCATTTCTATTTATTTCATGAATGCAGTGAAGGCAAAACTACTACCAAAACCACAAGCACTACCAATTTTGGGTAGTCTTTTGGACCTTGATTCAAATCCCCACTTGTCTCTGCATGTTATCTCCAAGTGATATGGCGATCTGATGTATCTCAAATTAGATTCCACCCTGACTATTATAGCTTCCTTTGTGGAGGCTACAACTACCATGCTAAATACTTTCAATTCCAAATTTTGTAACATACCATAGAGTGGTGGACTTACAAAATATGTACTCTTGTACAACAAAAATAAGATTAGCTAGTCCTCTAAATGGACAATGTTGCAAAATATATGTATTTTCCATCTATGAAACCCCAATTTTTTGGAGGAGTGGTTGGAATATATGGAAGAAGAAATGAAAATATTTCTTTCCTCCATGTTCAAACAACACAGTAAAGGTATTGCTCTCAACATCATGGATTTTTTTAATGTATTCACCTATATTTTTATTTGAAAAATGATGTTGGAGATGAAAATATTTGATGAAGATACTATTAATCGTTTTAACTATTGATGCCTAAAAATGACAACATAAAATCTAATAACTAAATATTTGTTGTACACTTGGTAAAAATCCAAGGCACATGTAGAATTTAAATATAGGCATACTATTGTTTAGAGACATATAAGAATAGAATTACTCTAAAAAATTATTAGATGATGGATTGGATGAAAAATAGAAAGGCTTCCTTAATGAAATATGCCTCTGATGTACAAGATAGATTCCATTAATCCTTCCTAAAATAAATGTATAACTAAAAATGATAAGGCTTTATGATTTCCATTTAAAAATATGTATTCATTTGAGTGTAGCTTTTGAAATTTACATCATTTGAAACATTTTTCAATGTTAGACATGGACAACTATTACAACTTCACATTGGCACTTGAAATCTGATTAATTGACTACCTTGTTTAAAGAGATGACAATAGAAAAAGTAGTTGATTTTTATCAACAAACACAACAGAAGAATCAAGAAAATAAAGGAAATGGATATCTCAACAACTTATTTTAAACGGTATTTTTTATGCAAGAAAAATTAGTCAATGATCCCATAGACTTATTAATGCTAGACGTTATTAAGATCTTTCCATTCAATTCAACTATCAAAAGGTTTCCAAGCTTTATTTAACATGTTAGTGTCGATCTATGTTTACTTTAATAATCCTTCCAAAACATATTTTTCATCATCATTAATGGAGTGAAATCTCACAAGTTTGGGTTGTTCAAGTCTATTAGGTAAGGTTCCCCCTTGGCTCCTTTGACTATGTGCTAGCTATAGAAGGATTCCACTGATTTTTTTATAAATACTCATCAAGAGGCTTGGTAAAAGGCATATATTTCCCCCACTATGATCAACACATTATCAATGGACATTTTGCAGAATATTTGTATTAGTAGGAAAGTGTGAAGTATAATTTGCACACATTTTATTATGATAAGCATGCAAAAAATGTACATCAAGCATATTTTGTATAAAAGTTACTTCATATAAGATTATGAAACACGTGAAATTTTGAATGGATCCTTTGATTAATTCATTTTAGAATATTAAATATCCTAAAGATGAAGAATCATACTTTCCTCACAACTTTATATATACTATGCTTTTATAAAATAAAATGTTAGAATGAGATCAAAATAATTATATAGAATTAATTGAAGATATAAGTTTCTATAAAATTTCCCCTGAATGTATATAAATGCATCTTGAATTGATATTTTCTTGTGATTGAATGTATTCTTGCATATCGATAAGTTTAAATTCATCAAAAACTAATAATGATAATATATGCACATATGTTAATTAAAAAAATGAAGAGAGTTCTACATATCAAGCTTCACTATGTTTAATCTTAAATATACCTATAATTTCTAATAACTTGTAAGTTATATCCCCATAAAAACATTCGTATACTACAACACATAACATGCCTTGATGAGTGATTCCAAGAACTACTACTAATAATGGTTCCACTTTTGGGACCTCAATATGTTGAAATGGTTACTTGGTCAAAGGGGCCTTGAGAATTGGCTAGATGTAAGGATACATGAGTTAATAGAGGAAGAAGCTATATTAATAGGAGGTTTTATAGAGGAGATCATTTGTAAGCACATCCATAAAGAAATATACAATATCTTTTTGGTGCAAATTGCCTGAGTTGCTAGTAACATAGTTGTCTAGACTTGAATACTACTGCTTTATATCATGTGAAATAAAAATAACTGTTTGAAGTGAAGAAAATATGAGAATATTGAGCAACCTAGGCATTGAATGGACTCGTGAGATTGACCATTGGGTCAAGACTACAATAGATGGGTATTTAAAAAATATATTATATTCATGAATCGATTACATTTGAAGCTACATATGAATTTTTTCTTAGAGGGATCAAACACAAGTTTTTTAAGTGACTCATTGTGTTATTGAAGATGATAGTTGTGGAAAAGGCCATGGTACTGATTCCATCCAATATGGAGTAGTAACTTAGAGTATTTTGGGGATGAAAACTAAAGGGAGTTGAATGAATAAATTTTGATTCAAGGAACCTGAACCTAAACCCAAAGAATGGATAACATAAAGAAGCAAGATGATAAAATAATTGTGGGGATTCAAAGGGAATTGTGACGGGAGACATGTAGCTATAAGTAAGAGTAGAAGGGAATCAACAAATAAAATGGGAGGAACTAGAATTCAAGAAGGAACTGAAGCTGAAGATTAGAAAACATTACGAGAAATTGAAAGAAATGAAGTAAACCCATAAAATGCATAGACCAACTGAGAATTAGAAATTGACTTATATAAAAATAAGGGAACAAAATGGAGGAGAAATGAAGAGGCTAATGAAGAATAATTAGGATAACTTATCAATAAGTTTAGAGAGAAGCTACAGAGGAAGAATTTGTATGTGGAAGGAGAAGGGAAGTCTTTCCAAGAAGAAATGAGGAAATGAGGATCCAACTCAGGTTCATGAGTAGGAATGCTAGACAATCTAGGTATTATTAATTCATCCTAGGGGGACATATCCCCTAAGTCTTTATTAATAACTAATAAGATTAGTTTAGAAGTATTTAAATAAGTAGCCAAAATTAATAAGTGGTTCAAAGAAGCTGCATAAAAATTAGGTAGGTATAATAATGAAAGTGGACTTGAAGTTAGCACAACTATTGACCTGAACACTCTAGGTAATGAAATCACTATTACAACTAGTTTGTATATACTAGTGTAATCATCAATCAAACTAGTCATAACTAGCACATTCAGTAATCATGGCATTCCCTATAGGGGATTTTGTTACCTTAATGCCATATGATGGGTTAATTGACCTGGAGTAGTACCTATTGACCTACAAAATGAAATGGTAGGTTAAGGGAGTAATGGATGATGTAGATAACAAGTGCAAAATCATAAGAGCCTTGATTAGCTGAGCTCTAGAGGTCATATTTAAAAATAATCATGTAACCATGACTCTTCTATAGGTCAAGGAATAATCAATAGGAGAATTCAAAATGTAGAAGTGTGTTAGACAATTCAAGATTTGAAAGAGATCAGACAAAAATTGGGAGAATCAGTACATGGGATCATGATTGTTGGTCTTCATATGTGATGAACATGGCGAATTTTCAATTCCAGGATCCAAATAAATAAACTTGGTATGTATAAAGCCTACGAAGTAAGTTTCAGTTTTCCATACCCCAAGTTTAGTTTACTACAAAATCTAAGGTGAGATATGCCACAATTAGATTTGAGTAAATAGAAGAATTCAGAGAATACCCTCCCAACATTATAAAAATTGATGCTAAGTTAGACGTAATATTGTGCATGAAGGAGGAAATTTAGGGTCAAAAGAAACCATGATTGTCGGTATGGTGCATTGAATGCAGACAAGAGGAACACCACATGAATGAATGTCCAAAGATCAAATAAGATTTCTAAAAAGTTTGTTGCATTGTAGATCATGTAACTAAAAACTGTCATTTTATATAGCAGTATGTGCAATAATCGCAGAGTGCATTCTGTAGTTTATATAAATCCCACAAAATGATGATATTAATTTCAGGGCTCTCCAAAAGCTAAAAGACGATATCACTAGAAATGTTTTCATAATTATTGTGTAATAGTCTCTAGTTCAAAAATGAAATGTAGCAACCCCAGATGTTGAGACACAACACAAGGTGGATGGGGTCCCCTAACAACACAACTTACACCCGAATGGACTCCTTAGTATCCTCAATACCAAATAGGGTGCAATCTTCAGTCTCTGTAGTATTAACTAGGGTGGACACCTCCTTTTATGTAGTATCAATAGGGATGGACCCCTATGTTATCATTATATATATATATATATATATATATATATATATATATATATATATATATATATATATATATATATATATATATATATATATATATATATATAGAGAGAGAGAGAGAGAGAGAGAGAGAGGGTGTCAGGGTGTGGTATAAGTATATATATATGTACTTTATATAGTTGCTCATGTGCCTCCCTCCTTACCTCCAAGGTAAGATACTTTAAGAGGACATCACCAAAGGACTCATTTCCACCACTACTCTCGTAACTAGTTTACTTGGCCTCCATCGTACAAACAATCACCTCTATGGTAATTGGGTTCAGCCTCTAGTGCACTGTGGTGATTAGAGAGAGAGAGAGAGAGAGAGAGGGTGTCAGGGTGTGGAAGAGGATCCTAATCACCACAGTGCACTAGAGGATGAACCCAATTACCATATTGTGTTGGAAGAGGTGATTGTTTGTACGATGGAGGCCAAGTAAACTAGTTACGAGAGTAGTGGTGGAAATGAGTCCTTTGGTGACGTCCTCTTAAAGTATCTTACCTTGGAGGTAAGGAGGGAGGCACATGAGCAACTATATAAAGTACATTACCTTTACACTTAAATATACATACACACATTTAAAATAACTACAACGTTATTATAAATATAAAATTAAACATCAATTATAAAATTAACAAATATTATTGTATTTCTTTCTTTATAAATAAAAAAGATAATTTATATTTAGAAGGTATGCCAAATCTATATGAATCTTTTAAGGTAGCATAGGCCAATCTAGGTAAACATTCGCCATGTCAAAATCTCGTTCCCCATCATATCAATTTGAGCTTTATTGTGGATCTTTACATGTTATTAAAAGCCAATTATTTCATTTCCTACAATCGAGTATCCCCAAACCGTGTAAGAAAAAAAAAATGTTTTGTTATTTCTTTATGATTTACAGTTAAGAGAAGTGAGGCCCGAAGTAACGCTAGGAATGGTTGCGACGGTGGGCAACTATGATTACATTCTCGATTGGGAATTCAACAAAAACGGAGCCATTCGTTGCAATGTAAGTCACCGAACTCAATCCATCCTTCACAATTTTGCGAAAAAAAAAAAAACACAATTTCTACTCCAATCTGATCTGTATATAAAAACTGAATTACAGGTAGGACTTTCAGAAATTCTCGAGTACAAGGCCACAAGCTACACACATCTGGATCAAATTCAGAGAGCAAACGAAGACATACATGGAAATCTGTTAGCCGAGAACACGATTGGCGTATTCCATGACCATTTTCTGACGTTTTATTTAGATATGGATGTGGATGGCACCGATAATTCATTTGTGAAAGCCGTGCTGAAGAGGAAGAACGTTACAGATGGGCAATCTCCAAGAAAGAGCTATTGGACAGTAGACAAGCAAGTTGCCAACACAGAAAACGATGCTAAAATCCAGTTCCATTTGGAAAAACCTGCAGACCTCCTCATTGTCAATCCCAACCGAAAGACTAAAGTCGGTCAGGAAGTTGGCTACAGATTGGCCCCTGGATCAACCGTAGCAAGCCTTCTAGCATTAGATGACTATCCGCAGATTCGAGCAGCTTTTACAAATAACCAGGTAAAATACATTATTGTAGAAATCTGTTTCTATCTTTTTTTAATTTTCAAAAGATTATAAATGGACCATCTTGAACTAACAATTATGTAGTGTAGGTGTGGGTTACTCCATATAACCAAACAGAGCAGTGGGCAGGTGGAGTGTTCATGGATCAAAGCCGCGGGGATGACACATTAGCTGTGTGGACAAACAAGTGAGTACCGATTTTGCATAGCTGACAGACCCTCTTATTTTGTTCTAAAACAATGTTCTATATATATTTTTTCTGATGATTGTCATTTTGTTATTTTTCTTTTTAGGAATCGAAATATTCAAGAGACAGACATAGTATTGTGGTATACTGTGGGCATACATCATATTCCTTATCAAGAAGATTTTCCAGTAATGCCAACATTATCAGAAGGATTTGAATTGAAACCGGCAAATTTCTTTGAAAGAAACCCAATTCTCAAATTGGAACTCATGACTAATGCAACTTTGCCTATGTACAAACTAAGATAATTAAATGTATAGGTGTTTTTTTTCTCTGTGTTTTAATTAGAGAACGAGCCAACCCTTATGGTATAGGCTACAGAATAATCAGTCTCTTACTTCATGTCAAGATATTGAAGGACCATTCCGATTAAATGTATAGTTTGAACTTACAATGCTTTAGGCATCTTCTTTATGAGTTCAATGTTTCTCATAATAGTAATTATGATTGTTATATAATTTAATAAATAAAGGAATTAGATTATGTTAGGTTATTTGGTTAATATAATATAAGTGAATTGATTAAAGTGGTTTGGTTGGGTCTAGTTTTATTTAGGTTCAAATTTTAAAAGATATGTTACATTAGTTATGGTCGTTGGTGATGTTGGTCGGTGGTAGGTATTTGTTTGGACATCGTAGCTATTGATGATATTGGTAATGTTGGTGATACTATTCCGATAAGTGTTATTAATGAGGCCTTCGAAAATAGTTGTAAAGAAAAATTTGACCTTCTTTTATCCCAAACTAATTCATAGCTCCAACCAAAAATATTTACTCATATCCAATAAAAAAATGTTAGACTACTCAATTTATTATCCAATTTGTTATTAATATATTTTCTTTATTTAATTATGATATATCATTTTTCAAATATATAATTTAATTGAAAAATATTTTATTCTTTTTATATAATATTTATATTACATCTTATTACCTTAAAAAATGATTTTTTAATTATGCATACTATTTTAAATTAAATAAAATTAATTGTTTTTCTATATCCAATAAAAATTTATTAAGTGGATTTTTTTTGAGTTAAGTTATAGTTATATTATATCATTTTAAAGAGTTAATGGGATTACCACCTCTTAATCATAGTGGAAATTCATTGCTTTGTATGTTGTCCTCATTTTTTACAATTAATATTATTGTCATATTCATTGTATAATAATGATTGAATTTTTTTTTCTTTACTTACAAAAATATCATCTCAAAACTCATTCACATTAACACCATTTAAAAAAATTGATGAAAAGTTAAGATGGTCTTTTCCACTAAAAACTTAAATTTAATTCAATAGTTTTAATAATTTCAAGTTTGTTTCTACTTAAAGTGAATAATATTTATTGGTTTTTTTTTTTTTCTTTTTTTAAATAATCTACACCACTGTTGTTATCCTTTGGATTATAGAATTTACTACTTAAAAAATATTAACTGGTATTTTTCAGCTTTTGTATCATTGTAATTGAGGTATAGTGTAATGTTGTGTGGTCTAAATTTTTTTATAAACGAAGTTTTATAATGTGCATTCGAATGGTATGTGGTAGAGGTTGAATTGTAACTAACCCCTTGCCCAAGATTTCCTTAGATCTCTACCAAAAATAATGTATTTTATATATCTTTATGAGTTCAATGAGCTTTTCATAATCTTGACTTGCAAAAATTACCAATAGTCTTTATTTATTTTTTAAATTTGTCTTGCTTAATGTAAATTATTTTTTCTATATGACTATTTATATTTAAAAATTAAAGTCTTAATTTTGTAAACATGTTTCTCATTTTTATTGCAAATAGCTCTATATTTTGATAGCCTCCATCTACAAGTTATTCACTTTAACAAAAATTCTTCACATAATCTAGATTGAAAATAAATGGGAAAAGGCCATTACAATTATTTATAAGATAAATTTGAGGGCATATATCTCATCGAATATATTTTGGATTTTATTCATAAAAGGCAAAAAAATATAATTGTTTGCAATGTAAATTTGAGGTGGTTATAAATTTATTGTTTAAACTCTATAAATCCTAGATCTTATATAAATGATAATACAGCATTATGTGGTCTTTGTTTCTATAAATGAAGTTTTATTTTTTTAATATGCATTGTAAGTGTATGTGGTAGAGGTTGACTTTTAAGTGTCCACTTATCCAAATTGATCCTTGCAGAATATGATATTTTTTTCTATTTCTTTTTGTGTTCATGGGATTCACATAATCTCAACCTACAAAGAATTAGCAAGTCTTTATTTTGTTTTGAGATTTGTCTTTTTTAATGTAAAATGTTTTTTTTTTTGGGGTAATTTGTATTTAAATACTAAAGTTTTAATTATGTAAATTTATCTTTCATTTTTTATTGTAAATAATTTGATATTTAAAAGGTTGCCTTCATTTCCAGGGTTTTTAGCTGGATAATTTTATGTTTGAATAATCTAACATCAAAAACAATTAGGTAAGAGGTTATTACGGTTTTGTTGTAATATAAGTTTAAAGGTCAAGATCTCATTAAATCTATTTTGGATGTTTTTCATAAGGTGGCAAAATTTACATCCGCTTGTAAGGTAAGTTTTTGATATTTAATTTTTTTTTGCTTAAACTCTATAAACCCTAGATTTAAAACACTAGTTTTCTTTATTTTTTTTAAGATTTTATGTGTGTCATTCCCTAGGAAGCTTTAGAGCATCTCAAATAACACTACAAAAGCATTTCAAATACTATTTTTCTTCTAATGTAATTTTAAATTAATGAGACATTTATTATCATGATTGACAACATAATTTTCATTTCTTACATAATAATGAACATTTTTAATATTACATAATTTCATAAAAATAATGTTATTTTTATTATTAGTGTATACATAGATCCACACTATGCACCATTAGTGTGTACAATATAAAATTATTTTTCATATTATTGTTTCAAACTCTTTTTTTCCCCAAAATATTGTAAAAAAAAAAATTCTATATAAATATTTCATTGTTATTTTATATTACTCATTTTACTCAACATTAATTAGGTAATATATATTTTTATGTACATTAAATCCATTTTTTTATACTTTAAATACATCTATATTTTATCTATTATATATATATATAGATTCATATTTA
This sequence comes from Torreya grandis, assembly GCA_037957365.1. NCBI lineage: Eukaryota > Viridiplantae > Streptophyta > Pinopsida > Cupressales > Taxaceae > Torreya > Torreya grandis. The sequence continues at coordinate 883,253 of JARHVA010003771.1, read as the reverse complement.
TAAAATCAATTAAAATTACTTATAGATAGTGATAAACTCAATATTATTGGAAAAAAAAAGTTGATAATCTCAGAGATCTTGTGTCAAAATAAAAATCAAGTGCCTAGATGTAATGCTAAACTTTCTCATCAACTTCTTCACCATAGATCATATAGCCTCACAAGTATATATTACATACTTTTAATGCACCTTTCTTTGCAGAAGAACCAATAAATCATTTATTTAATTAAGATGGAATTCATACCTACGTTGATTTGGTTTAACTTGTTACGCAATTTCTTTATCAAAATCGGTGCTATCAACAATGATAGTGCCTCAGTCACATTATATTTTGATGGAGCCTAGGCACGATTTTATAAATAATTAAATTCTTGAACATAATTCACTTTTAGGAGTTAAAGCACTATTTTATTGCATCTACAAAGATTTGTAAAAATTCTTATTTTTTAACTATCGTTAATAAATTTTTAGATTTCCTTAAATATGTACAGCATTTAACAAAGGTTTGTATAACATCGTGTATTCTATTATTATTATGAAATTATTTTATTTTTTTTAAAGGTGTAAAAAAATTTTGAAGTGAAAATATTTTTTAAGGTGAGAAGTTAAGGACTCTCAATATAATAAGACTCAAATTTAAAGTGACCTTTTTCAACAATTACACTCGCCCAAATACACCTTACAATAATTACTTATTATTATTGAATTAAAAATTTACTTTTTATCACTTCTCATTATTAAAATCATACAACCAATTATCTAGTGAAATATCTCTTAAAATTCATGGTGGTGATAAAAAAATAAAGTGATACCTATTTCATTTTTAATCTATAGAATTGAGATATAAATTACAATTATGGTTTCATTTTCTTCTTAAATAACAAGATTACCATTACAATGGCATATGGGTCTTTTATTTTTTTGCCAAGACATTCAATGGATGGGGAAGCTTGTAAATGCACTCTTTGTTCACACAATAAGTCACATTAGAAACAATTGTAACACTTTTTTATATTTAAAATTATACGTTGGCTATGATTATGCTAAAAACAACAAGAAGTTGACCAATGTTTTCAAAGTTGATATTTATCATATGAAGCCCCTGATGAAAGTTATGGGAGTCATGAAGTCATAGAGTCACTGAGATTTTTAAAATAAATTTTTAATTTAAAAATTGATGTGTTTTATTTGAGTGAGAATAGATTAATCTAAACTAATAAAATTCCAAAAACATAAACATACCACTTTAAAATACCGTTGATATACCAAAACATAGGGCAATGAAAAAAATCAATTTAAAAATTGATTTGTTTTAAATTGAGAAAGATGACAAAATGTGTGATGTATTTCAGCCATTTCTTTATGCCATGGATAACTTGTTCAACCACCCAATAGGTAGCTTTCAAAACAAACTCTAAGTCTTCAACGACTTCATCTTCAATGTTAGATTAGTTTTTGGCCTTGACAATATCCCTATTCTCTCTCTTTATTTTCTCTGTCAATGAGAATAATTCATCCTCTTTCTCACAGAGGGTGGGTCCACCATCCTTAGTGATTTTCCTTGTAGTGATCCTTTTAAATATCCATGTATCCTTCTCAATATTTTTTTTATTTCAAGTTTATCATATATAATCACGTTTGATCTCTGATTTTTTACCAACTACATGTGTTGAATCGATTTAGATTGAAATCCCTCCTCTTCAACTTGACAATCCTCGGTGATTTCCATAGGAACCATAGTTGGTGTCTGGGTTGCCAATGGGATAGAATTAGTTATATTAGTAATGAGAGTGGTTTATGATGAGATGAATGGAGTGATAATAGAATCGAATGTAGAAGTACATGTTAGATTATTCACAAGGCACTTCAACTATTGGGTATGTGCATGAAGTTAGGGGAAAATTTTGTGGACATACCCAAAAACACATATGTATTATTACATAATGTGTACGCATTATGGCTTAGGACAATTGAGCCATAACGCGTGTGCATTTTTGATATATGAAACATGTACATGTTCTTATACCGATAAGAACATTTACGCATTATAGGAATGTGTACACATTCATATAATTAAAAGGAACATGTACGCGATCCCTAAACATAAAAACAAAAAAATGAAGTTCTCATTCCATTTCTTCTCTTTGGAATTCATGCTTTTATCTTTGGCATTCACATTTTACCCTCCCATTTGTGTTTTGCTCCCTTAGCATAGAAATCCTTGGTTTGACTCCCTCAGCATAGAAATCATTGCTTTTGCTCCCACATTCACAAGATTGACAATGTCGCCGCAAAGAAGAGGTAAGTTTTGTGGATTCAATCAAATTTTAAAAAAAATTATGAATGTTTTGCATAGTTTAATTTTTTATTTTTCTCCAACAAGTCAACATGGCCTGCCTAACCCATTACCTAACCCTCCACCCAACCCTCCTAACCCTCCACCTAACCCTCCTATAGTTCCACTAGATCCCCCAGGTAGTCAGGAGGATATATTTGCTCACATAGTGGAGAACAAAATTAAAATTGAGTGGATAATTAGGAGAATGAGGGAGCCCACTTCCATGAACACCCACCACACCTATTTGGCCAATACCCTAGTGTTAGTATTAGGTCAAGTTAACTTGACAATGATTCAAATTGATAGATAGAGCTCATATAGGTATAGTTGTAAGGCTTACTATGCTGACAAATTGTTAGCATATGAAGTGAAGAAGAAAGAAATAACAAAAGAATAAATTTTTGCCTTATTTATCGACCCAACCACTAATGCACCATTTCTCATAATGAATAAATGTTTCTCAATCCATCGATGCCAACACAATTTGATTAAAGCAAATTTTTGGGAGTGATGGTGGATGATGTTTGACTATACACCTTGTAATAACCATGAAGTCCCTTTGTACTTTTTGAGGAAACTCTACTGTGAGTTTGTCGTCATTGAAATTTTAAACTATTTTGAATATGGTGAGTTTCAAGGTCAAGGAAAAGGATCTACATAGGATCGACTAGGTGCACATCATACACCTAATTGGCCTGCAAGGATCCCTACCCAAAAGCCACTTCATCTAGAGATTCCCTCGCTGATGAAGGAGTTTATGGAGATAAACACTTTGCATACACTTAGTGCACTTACTGATACACTCATTCATCATACGAGTAGGATTTCAGAGATAGATGCTCAAGATACTCCACCTAGTGGCCATACCTGACCCCACCCATGTAGATCTTATGGTTATATATGCACTAGACCTTT